>CM067315.1:26685122-27212622 GCA_034231615.1 Meghimatium bilineatum
TACTCTTGGAGACAGAATAGATGATTATCTGTTGGTAAGAAAAAATGGCTACGGTTACCTCATATATACTCCGCCCATCTCGGCACCAGCATGCCAGCTGCTGTGAGTACCACATATAACACATAACCTCATGCCTTCAAGCGATAATGTCCAGGGATTCTTCCCCCCCCCCCCAAATGCACTTGCAATGAAGATGTCGCAGGATATCAAATCCATGGCACTTACTGCAAATGGCTTAACCACTATGCCACCAGATATCCTCTCTTGCACAGAGAGAGGAAGAATGGTATTAAATTTAATTTTGAGTTGTCCTTGTGTTATTGGGTTCCTGAAGGAGGAAAAGAATAGCAACACTGTACCTACATGAATGTTGTAAGTGGTGACTAAGAAGGTTTTGGGGTGGAGTGTGCGTGTCTCATCCTACGTAGAGTCAGTGAACCAGAAGCCGTGCTGAAATCGGATGTGTCAGATCAAAAGGCACATATATCGCAGCAAAGCTGTAAACCATGACACCACATTATGTTCTCAGGACTACACCCTGCTAATCTGCAGGAGAATTAATGCAAAAGAAGATTAATGCAGAAGATACTTTTGAAAATAAAATAAAATATTGTTAGGAATATAAAAAACTTTCCTTACTACTTGTTTTCCTGTGATGGAGTGCAGGGAGGTTTTCTATGGACTGTGAAAATAAAGGCTGCTTTGCCATAGCAGACGCCACGACATGTACAAGAAGAATGTTGATTGTTAGGAATATAAAGGGAAAAAAAAACATTAACAAACTTTATCACTTGTTCACGTTTGCCTTGACTTTAAAGTTCACATACTTTTTATTTTTTGTATTTTCCATTAGGTGTCCAAATATGGCCATTAAGACGGCAGAAGAAGATGATGTTGAAGAGGAATCAGAAATTGAAAAAGAGGATCAAGAAAGCAAAAACTTGGTGGCAGTGACTAAACATAAATCTGCTACAAATGTCAAGACCAAAGTAGTTTGGCCTGGTCTGCCAACACATGAAGAAAACAAGAGGAAATATTATACAGCAGCCAGGATTAATGACGTCGAGGTCAGTCAGAAAATCATTTATGTCGTAGATGTGATCTAATCTGAGATGTCTTAGTCTCTCTCTCTCTCTATCTCTCTTGTCTGTGGAGGGATGTTTGCATGTTCTAGCTGAGAGCTGTCTCCAACCATGATTGTAGATTTGTTAACATGGAAACTAGTTCTCTCACAAGAACTAGTCTAAAAAGAATATCTGAAAGTAAATGAAACATTAGAATACCAAAAACTATATGGAGGAGATCTAAAGATTTCACAAACTATATGGAGGAAATCTGAAGTTTTCACAAACTATATGGAGGAAATCTGAAGTTTTCACAAACTATATGGAGGAGATCTGAAGTTTTCACATGATGTGAAATAATGTAGCCGTGTCTGTAGCATGGTAAGAAAATAACCAATGACATTCTTAGCGTCCAGTTATAAAAATGGAAACTGGAAGGAATCCCTATCAGAATACTGTTCTTTGTTCGGTGGCAGGAGAACATTACTAACACAGATGCATTGAAACGAACAGGCAATACCGCAGTATTTTCTATGCTCAGTTTGCATAGACTCAGATGGCCGGGACAATCTAAGAGGATGAAAGATGGCAGAATACAGGAGGATCCACTTTATGCAACAATCTGGAAAAAAAATCTGGGAATTATGGGACAATCTGGAGGAAAAAAAAGGAGTCAACTTCTACTTTGATTCAAATACGTATGAAAATGTGTCTGGAATATTTTGTCTAGTTACCCATGATAAAATATTCCAGACAAATATTCTCAGACAAAATATACCCAAGAGAAAATATACCCAAGACAAAATATTCCAAGATAAATATCCCCAAGACAAAATACAAAGGTAATATATAAAATATTTCATACAAACTGTAATAAACACTAATGAACAATATAGCTAGTAAATAATTATAATAAAATCTTCAAATGATATGAATTGTCTCATAAATGATAGACATGAAATTAAGTTCTACACAACATTAATGTTCAAAACACGTGCTGTTTTTCAAGAAGTTGATAGGCTCTTCTGGATCTTACCTGTTCAACCATTGTTTTAATAGCATCATTGACATGTTGGTAAACTTTTCGTTTCTTTGTTGTTGGTTGACCAGTGGCAATCTGACTTCTCAAAAGTGCAGATGTATGTTGTTGTTGCTGTAACTTCCGGGCAAGTCGTGCTGCTGTTTTAAATTCATTGTGCATTATGATTACTTGTTATAAATAACAATGATTATGTCATGTGTATTGTTATTTGTATGATTTTAGCTTGTTTTGTGTGTATTATTTCATGTGAGCTTCAGATAATGAAAGTGTGTTAATCGTCGTGCAGTAAAACTTCATCACCTGTTTTGTAAGTACTATTTTCATACAGTTTTACTACAGTATTACCTTTTATTGATTGTCAAGATTTTCTAGTATAACTGGAATAGTTTTAAACCACAAATAACTTCTAGATCAACCCAGCCTAAGGAAATGGGTACCAGATTTTCTGGGAAAGAAACGCCAAGCATGATTCTGACCACATCCCTATGTACGCAATTTACGGGCAAAAATGTGGGCACAACGTAAAATTCCCTAAAATGCCTCAGTGATATGGAATGTTACCTTTGAAAAAATGTTTATGTATCTTGTCTTTCACCAGATAACCAAGGGAGACTATGTCTCCATCTCACCTGCAGACCCAACTCAGCCGTTCTACATTGATCAAGTTCAGTACCTGTTTGAAGAAGGTGGCTGCAAGCAGGCACATGTCCACTGGTACTACAGAGGATGTGAAACTGTCTTAGGAGAGGTATCTGATCCTCTGGAGCTATTTTTTGTCGACGAGTGCGATGACAATGAGCTTGTTGCAGTACACAGCAAAGTGCAGGTATGGTTTGTTTTGTCTTGGCAACTGTAGGAATTATGATTCAGTCTTCTCGTGTGTTCATTGTTTTTCAGCATTCATTCGCAACCTCCTGCATGTTAGAGCAACCTCCTGCATGTTAGCAGAATATAGCCCGGAGAACAGAATATGTTGTGGCATGATTTTCAGGTTGCAAAAGGGAAGTCTGTTCAAGGATGGGAACCCCTAGCACCAAATTACCATGCTTAAGTTACAAGTCTCATTCTTCTAGCTGCAAACTAGAATGGAATGCATTATGGTACAGTTTATAGTTCAGCTGCGATATCTGCACCTTTCATCGTAACACATTTGACTTCATCTTGATTTTGACCTACCATGGGAAGAGAAAAGTTGAGATTGGGTTGTGCCATTCTATATCTCAAAGAGATCCAAAAACTGTGCTGAGGTCTTCTTCTTCAGAGTTCATTCTCAAACTCCCACTGGATCTCTCTTGTAGCAGGACAATGGTCCAACTAAATTTCCAACAGCATGTCCAGAAAATGGAAATGCGTTGTTGTCATTTGCGCCAATGGTGCGACACATCCGTCTTCAGTGGTATGCTGAGGTCTAATGTGTCAAACTGTAAGCTATGCTGAGGTCTAATGTGCCAAGCTGTAAGCTATGCTGAGGTCTAATGTGTCAAACTATAAGCTATGCCGAGGTCTAATGTGCTTAGCTGTAAGCTATGCCGAGGTCTAATGTGTCAAACTATAAGCTATGCCGAGGTCTAATGTGCCAAGCTGTAAGCTATGCTGAGGTCTAATGTGCCAAGCTGTAAGCTATGCTGAGGTCTAATGTGCCAAGTGTAAGCTATGCCGAGGTCCAATGTGTCAAACTGTAAGCTATGATGAGGTCTAATGTGCCAAGCTGTAAGCTATGCTGAGGTCTAATGTGTCAAACTGTAAGCTCTCCCGTGTGTTGCCGGTGCCCGAAAGGGGAGCAAAGAATAGCAACACTGTTTACCTTCCACGCATGTCGTAAAAGGCGACTAAGGAGGTTATGGGATGGAGTTGGCTGTCCCATCCCATATAGGGTCAGTGACCCAAAGCCATGCTGAAGTCGGATGTGTTAGGCCGAAAGGCGCAGATATCGCAGCAATGCTGTAAACCATGACACAACGCATTCCGTTCTCCGGACTACATCCTGCTAATCTGCGGGAGTTTGAGAACGAACGCAGAAGAAGAAGAAGTAGAAACTGTAAGCTATGCTGAGGTCTAATGTGCCAAGCTGTAAGCTATGCTGAGGTCTAATGTGCCAAGCTGTAAGCTATGCCGAGGTCTAATGTGTCAAACTGTAAGCTATGCTGAGGTCTAATGTGCCAAGTGTAAGCTATGCCGAGGTCTAATGTGTCAAGCTGAAAGGACTGCATCCATGTAACCAAGAAGAGTGTGAAAACAGTGAATAAACTTTGTTTTGGTTACTTTCTATAAAAATACATTATTCTTCTGTTCTAGGTCATCCAGAAAGTTGTTCCTGAAGACTGGAATATGAAAGGTGGCATTGACAACCCAGATGAAGACAATGTCATTTCTGAGGATGATGGCAAGACATTCTATTTTCAGAAGTTTTATGAACCCAATTTTGGCAGGTTTGAGGATCCTCCTGTTATAGATGTTCTTTCGGACAGTGAGAACCAGAATTGCTGCATTAGCTGTCAGAGGTTGGAGAAGAAGAGATTGCTAGAGGAGACAGTCCTAGGGGAAGTTACTCGAGTAAGTAGTGGATAATTTGACCTTTTCCGACATTATAACAAAAAGTAAAGTTTAAAAATAAACTAAATGTAGATTAGGCTCTATAAGCAAGCATTATTTGTTTATAATCTCATTATGATTTTAGTATTCTTGAATACATTTATTTGTAAACTGTAGTTTAATACTTCATTCTTGATTAGGAACCCCCGCCGAAGACGGATGTGTCAGGCCATTGGCGCAAATAAAACGGCGACACAACTCATTTCCATTTTCTGGACTACATCCTGCTGGAAATCTAGCAAGACCGTGATCCAGCTAGATCCAGTTGGAGTTTGAGAATGAACGCAGAAGAAGAAGAAGATTAGGAACCAACATCATGCATGTGGGGACATTCCCATAAAGGCTTAGATTGCTGGTTCAATCATCAATGTACTTCTTTGTCAGCGTTTATTCTCAAACTCCCGCTGGTTCTCTCCTCTAGCAGGACCATGGCTCTATTAGATTTCCAGCAGGATGTAGTCCAGAGAATGGTAATGCGCTGTGTCACAGTTTTATTTGCATCACAAGTAAATTCAAGTAGGAAATTCAATTCCCATCAACTTTAAGAATTATTTGCGTCAGTAACCTGACACATCCATCTTCAGCGGGATCATCCATCTAAGGGTGTATATGCTGCGTACCAGTCAGTTTGTTGTTGTCAGCGAGGATGTACTATCTTCCCTCTCCCTTCGTCACTCCCGTTTCTATTATTCTATGGGAGCATGAACAGTCTCTTTGTGTCTAATCACTCATTGTCTAACATTGTTAAAGATTACTCCTGTGGTTCACCTAGCCACCAGGAAATAGGGTACCAGGACTAATGCTCTGGGGAGATCGAGAAATGGCACCATCGCTACTGAGCAAGTGTGGTAGGTGATGCTAGTCAGGTGGTTTCTGATCAACCAATGATTAGCCTGCTGAGCACTTATGGGAAGCCCCGTCCTATGTTGCTGGTTCATAACTCATGTTACTTTTACGTTTACTTTAGGTTGCAGTTTTAAATCTGACTATGACATGTTCTTTACAAAGTGAATTTTTATCAAAGATTACTGGTGATTAGCATTTGAGCTACAGAGTTGAGTGCTATGAATGGTACTGTCTACAGATGGTGTTCTATTTCGTTGAACGAAATGACTGAAAGTATATTTATTCAGCAGAAATCGGATAATGGCAACACATTTGTTGAAAGGAATGGAGGGAAATGTACTGGGAAACCAGTACAAAGGGCTTATCATTGCTCTCATGCAGACCTAGGGGTAACAGATAACCAAAATATGGATTAGAAAGTCATCATATGTAGACGAGGCAAGTGTGTGAGAAATTAACAGGCCAAATCCCAGATTCTGAAGTTTTTTGGCAAAGTAGCACCTTGTCTAGGAAGGTATATCAACCCTGAGTCAATTCAACTGTCACATTGTCCAACACGACTCAAACAGAAATCTAGGTCTAGGCCTAGGGACACAAAGGGAGGTAATGGAATGGTCTTCCTACACAAGGGATAACTCGCTGGTTGCGAAGTGCCTAGTCAGAAGAAAGATGCATGTTGGGTGACCCAGGCAAATTATCAGCTCGTCTAGTGACATATACCCCTCTAGGCTCCTTCAATAGGCACTTGTATTAAGCTGAAAGCTTAAGTCTCCTGGGTATGAAAGAAAGCTAAAAAACCACCCCACTGCACATAGGAAGTGAGAGCTAATTGCTCGCAATTCCTGGGGTTATTGACAAACAAAACAAACAAACATAGGCAGAGTCAGGAGTGTGTTTATTCCGTGAGGGGTTCGAACCAGAAGCATACATACCCTAAGTCATTTGCCAGGGATACTGAGCACATGCATGCATTAAATGCGGAGACGTCAGTTCATAACCAATTTTGCGTTGTTGACATCTTAGCATCTATTTTAATTATTCTGTTTGTTGCAGGCAGACGGTGGATCGTCCAGCTGTCTGTATTACACAAGTGTCAGAACCAATGGTCTAGAATATTCTATAGGTGATTGTTGTTACATTGATCCGGCGGCGTATCGGTTCAAGATAGTACACGAGAAGATCTCAACTGCAAGAAAATCACAGTCCAAAGTAAGTCCAGGCATTTACTGGTAGATACAATAAATTGTTATTAACACTATCTCTGTAGGCCTCTTTATCTCTAATACCAGCTATTTACACCCACTAACTGCTGATAAATCCTGCCTCTAATATCAGCTATTTGGACCCACATTACATTCTTAATTTTAGTGACTTTGAAAAGGGAGTTGTCAGTGCATAGCCAGGGTCTGAGAACGGAGCAAAGAATAGCTACACTATTGCTTGCCAAGCATGTTATAACAGGCAACTAAGGAAGTTTTGAGGTAAAGTTGGCTATCCCATATAAGGTCAAAGTGACCCAGAAGCCATGTATCAGGCAGAAAGTGTTTTCCTTATTCTTCTACATATCTACATCTCAAAGACATTAATTCTGTCTTCTAATTGTTCATTGTCCATGTTTTTGAGCCATACATTAATATAGAATAGATGTAACACTTTATAATTCTCATTTTTAGCTTGTTTGTAATTTGTTTAGATGTTAATATTTTCCTCATCTCATTGAAATCACATTTCTGCTTATTAAGCACATTTTAAAAATTGCAACTTTGATGAAATATGGTTTTATTTTCTGAAATTGTTTCAAATTTGATGAAATATGGTTTTATTTTCTGAAATTGTTTCAAATTTGATGAAATAGGGTTTTATTTTCTAAATTATTTTCTAATTTGTTGAAATATGGATTTATTTTCTGAAATTGTTGATGCAGGTTGATGAAGATGTTTACCCAGAGGCCTATCGCAAGTCGGAATACGTGAAAGGGTCAAATGACAAGTGCCCGGAACCTTTTCGTGTTGCCAGGATTATGGAAATCTTTACCAAAAAAGTATCAGGAAAACAACCTGAACTTTCTGAGGTCAAGGTGAAGGTCAATAAGTTTTACAGGTCAGTTTTTTTATGTGGTGTTATTTATATGAGAATTTATATGGCAAATAAATAAACAGGATAGTGGCAACATTGGAGACAACAGAGAATATGGAATGCCGAGAGTAATTTGGACAGCTAGAAAAACTAACGAGGATGTTCTAAATGTGAGATTAGGGGTTATTTAATAATAGAAAAAGACAATATTTCTTTATTGTGGTCACATTATGAGACAGGGAGGTCTGGAGAAAAGTAACAACAGGCATGATAGAAGGTCAGATAGATTGACAGAGAAAATATTCATTTGATATCGTGGAGTGGCAAAAAAACAACTACTATCCTGATAAGTTATACTGAATATAAACAGTTGTGGAGATCTGTGATCACCTACGTCAGTCTGCATGACACTTGATGATGATATGACACAGGTTCACATGTAAGTCTCCGGTGTCCTACCAGACAAAAATTCCATCCAATAACAAACCACTAATAGAGAGATTTTCTTCTTGTGAAAAGAACACACTGGTTTCTTTTTAACAAAGCAAGTCCTAAACTGGAACCAGTTTATGCTTACTCACTTCTGACTTAGAGTAAACAACTAAGAGTGGGTGTTTTTTTTGACTGAATAGATCCTTCAGGTAGCAACTTTACACATAATTATAAGAGTGGGTGTTTTTTTTTACTGCATAGATCCTACACATACCTGGTAGCAACTTTACGCATAATTATAAGAGTGGGTATTTTTTTTTACTGAATAGATCCTACACAGACCTGGTAGCAACTTTACGCATAATTATAAGAGTGGGTATTTTTTTTGACTGAATAGATCCTACACAGACCTGGTAGAAACTTTACGCATAATTATAAGAGTGGGTGTTTTTTTTTGACTGAATAGATCCTTAGGTAGAAATTATACACATAATATTATAAATAAGAATGTTTATAGGGAAATTCATCACTATATTTCTTTTTAACTTTCTAATAAATGTGTAATCATTTGTTCCTCAGAATTGAGAACACACATAAGGGGTCACAGTCTGTCTATCACACCGACCTCAATGCCTTGTTTTGGAGTGATGAGGAGGACCACTCTGAGTTTCTCGCATATCCGTGGAAAATGTACAGACGTTTACAGAGAGAACTTGACAGAAGATGTTGACAGTTACTTCATTTGGAGGGACTGACCGCTTCTATTTTGCGGAGTCTTACAGTGCAGACACTCAGCAATTTGATGACCCTCCAGCAAAGGCTCGGCTCATGGGCAATACTGGGAAGGTGAGATGCTCTAAAATTCTTAATATTAAATTAAATTTTGTCAGATTTTATCTTTCATATCTTCTGTGTTCGTTCTCAAACTCCTTCAGGTCAGCAGGCTGTAATCTGGAGAACGGAGTGTGTTGCATCATGGTTTAGAGCTTAGCTGCGATATTTGTACCTTTTGGTCTGGCACATCCAATTTCAGCATGGTTTTTGGGTCACTTTAACCCCATATGGGATGGGACAACCAACTCCCAAAAGCTCCAATGTTGCCTCTTACTCATGACAGAAAAAGTATTGCTATTCTTTGCTCCCCTTTCAGACCTTGGCAACATGCGGGTAAAATATTTCATTTGGCTTATTTCTATTTATACTGCTTGTTAACCCTGGATTACTACAGTCCATGTGTTTCTATTTTGTCAGATTACTTCTGACATCTTGTGAATCTTACTAACTCCAGAAACAGAAGACCTAGTGCTGATATGAGAACATTTTTTTATAAACCCGGGGATGTTTACAGAACAGATTCTACATATGTACAAACTGCAGCAAAACTGAAATCCAGAAAGGAAAAAAAACTTGGAACAGGGCAATGAAGTTTTGTTAGTAACACACATAAGTTAGTTACACAATGACTAGTAACACACATAATAACACATAAATCAACATTTTGACAAAAAGGCCCTCATCAAGAACACATTAATAACATAATATAAGTTAGAGCGGCACAATTGAAATTGATGTTATTTTGAACATCAGTTCCTTGCTCGTCATATTATGTTGTGAATGTGTTTTTGTATAAAGATCTTTTATTGATTCAAATTGTCAGTTTGTGTTTTATTATGTACGTTACCAGTGATTAACAAAACTTCATTAACTTGTTTAAAGTTGCGTCTGTCTGATTCTATATAGAAGAGTCCATCAATGGATACAGAATATGTGAGAAAGTTGAGAGGTGGCCTGAAAGAGTTTAAGACTGATTCCAGCAAAATAAATTATCATAATCGCCTTGTACATCCTTAGACTATAATGATTGGATCACTGGTAATTCAATGATTGGGTCGGTGGTAATTCAATAATTGGATCACTGGTAATTCAATGATTGGATCTGTGGTAATTCAGTGATTGGATCAGTGGTAATTCAATGATTGGATCTTTGGTAATTCAATGATTGGATATTTGGTAATTCAATGATTGGATATTTGGTAATTCAATGATTGGATCTGTGGTAATTCAATGATTTGATTTGTGGTCATTCAATGATTGGATCACTGGTAATTCAATGATCGGATCACTGGTAATTCAATGATTGGATCTGTGGTCATTCAATGATTGTATCGGTGGTCATTCAATGATTGGATCACTGGTCATTCAATGATTGGATCAGTGGTAATTCAATGATTGGATCGGTAGTCATTCAATGATTTGATCTATGGTAATTCAATGATTGAATCACTGGTCATTCAATGATTGTAAAGGTGGTAATTCAATGATTGGATCAGTGGTAATTCAATGATTGGATCACTGGTAATTCAATGATCGGATCACTGGTAATTCAATGATTGGATCTGTGGTAATTCAATGATTGGATCTGTGGTAATTCAATGATTGGATCACTGGTAATTCAATGATTGGATCAGTGGTAATTCAATGATTGGATCAGTGGTAATTCACTGAATGGAAAGATTGGAGAAGTGGTGCTCCTGTGTGTTCCTGGGCCCCAAAAGGGGAGCAAATAATAGCAACACTATTTATCTTCCATGCATGTCATAAGACAACAAAGGAAGTTATGGAGTGGATTTGACTGTCCTATACTACATAGCGTCAAAGTAACCCAGAAACCATACTCAAGCCGGTGTATCAGGTCGAAAGGTGCAGATATTTGCAGCAAAACTGTAAATCATGACACAAAACTTTGTTCTCAGGACTGCACCCTGCTAATCTGCAGGAGTTTGAGAATGAACGCAGAAGAGCAGTGGTAATTCAGTGATTGAAAAGATTTGATTACCTATTAACGAAAGAAAGGATGAGAGCAGAAATGCCAGTCTCTAGCTGATAACCAAACTCAACTAATTGTCATAAGCTGCAAAACATAATACAACGTTCTTCAATCTCCGGACTACATCCTGCTAATCTGTGGGAGCTTGGAAACGAATGCAAAAGACTACTCGTCATCAAAATTAAGAAAGATATTGTCATAATTTCTCATTGTCGCAATAAGCAAACATATTTATTGTTAACATTATTCTCTTTTCTTCTATTGTAGGGTAAGGGAAAAGGCAAGGGCAAAGGAAAGTCTAGTAAAGATGAGTTAGATCAGGAGAATGCTGTGAAACATTTTTCAGTACATCAGCTGCGAACACTGGATGTCTTTGCTGGGTGTGGAGGTACGTGTCTCATGTTTTCAAACATATTCATTACTTTCATATCGCAATATATGTCAGCACACAGTCTTACATCAGTCACAATGTCATATGTCAGCACAGTCTTCCATCAATCACAATGTCATATGTCAGCACGTAGTCTTCCATCAATCACAATATCATATGTCAACACGTAGTCTTCCATCAATCACAATATCATATGTCAACATGTAGTCTTCAATCAATCACAATATCATATGTCAACACATAGTCTTCCATCAATCACAATATCATATGTCAACACATCGTCTTCCATCAATCACAATATCATCACATAGTCTTCCATCAATCACAATATCATCACATAGTCTTCCATCAATCACAATATATGTCAACATGTAGTCTTCAATCAATCACAATATCATATGTCAACACGTAGTCTTCCATCAATCACAATATCATATGTCAACATGTAGTCTTCCATCAATCACAATATCATATGTCAACACGTAGTTTTACATTAATGACATATATGTCAACATGTAGTCTTCCATCAATCACAATATCATATGTCAACACGTAGTCTTCCATCAATCACAATATCATATGTCAACACGTAGTCTTCCATCAATCACAATATCATATGTCAACATGTAGTCTTCAATCAATCACAATATCATATGTCAACACATAGTCTTCCATCAATCACAATATCATATGTCAACATGTAGTTTTACATTAATGACATATATGTCAACACGTAGTCTTCCATCAATCGCAATATCATATGTCAACACATAGTCTTCCATCAATCACAATATCATATGTCAACACGTAGTCTTCCATCAATCACAATATCATATGTCAGCATGTAGTCCTCCAGCAGTTTCTACCTTTGGAGATGCAGACTAGTGTGGAAAGATCTTGATTTTAGGATGGGGTTGTTTTTTGGGGGTATTTTTTTAGATGGATTTATTATGGTTTTGGGTTATGATTAGGCTGTATTAGTTGTAGAATAAACTATTTGGTTTATGGTTAGTATACTTTATTTCTCTGTAACCATACTGCTAGTAGCTCTGCCACGAGAAACCCTGATGTTACATATAATTCCATTTGTTTTGTTTGTTTTCTCAGTTTGACTGTTAGTACTACAACATATTGCAATGGAGGCTGCAGGGCCATAGCTGATACTGGCACCTCGTTGCTCGCTGGACCCAGCAGTGAGATAGAAAAGTTGAATGCTCAGATTGAAGCTATCAAGTTTGTAGGAGAGGTGGGTTGATTTGTGTAGCTCATTTTTTATGTTTACCTAGAACAAGCAGAGGTATTATGAAATCTACAGGGAAAGGGGGAAAGTGAAAGACAGCACTTGGGGAAAGAAGGAAAGACCAAGACAACCTACAGGGAAAGAGAAAGATGGTCCACAAGGAGAAGGAAAGATACAGCCCACAGGGAAAGAAGGAAAGAGAGAGGCAGCCCACTGGGAAAGAAGGATAGCAAAAAACAGCCCACATGGAAAGAAGGAAAGAGAAAGACGGCCCACAAGGAAAAAAAGGAATGAGAAAGACATCCCACAGGAAAAAGAGGGAAAGAAAAAAATAACCCACACGGAAAAGAAGGAAAGAGAAAGATAACCAACAAAGAAAGAAGGAAACTGCAAAATAACCGGCATGGAAAGAGGAAGATAACATTCATAGAGGAAAGAATGACACATTCAAAATGGTAAAACATGGAAAGAAATCAAAGCAATGGATTAAGATAAGCAGATGTGGAAGAATTGTGTTAAGATTGTTTATTTCATTTATTTTTTGTTTTTATGCTTTGTTTTGCCGGCCAATGAAAAGTACAGCAGTAGTCAGATTGGCATTCTTCAGTGATGTAAAGTTAGTGAGCACTCTGGCCTGTTATAATGAAGGTCACAGTTATATGCTACCCTTTCCTTACCAAATAAGTACCTTTCTGGTATTCACACGTATCAGAGTAATTTTCATCATGGCATACAAGGGTCCCATTTTGCCTTTCCTCTTCAGCCGCAATTCACTTTGCCATACTTCAGCATATAGCCTGTTACCAGGACACATCACATAAAACAAAAGTGGATGTGGGGTTTTTCTGGATCATTTGTGGTTTAGTGATTTTCTGAATAGACTGATGACAGCTGCGAAGACGGATGTGTCGGGCCATTGACACAAATAACACACAGACAGTGTATTTCCATTCTCTGGAATACATCCAACTGGAAATCTTGTAGAACTATTGTCCTGTTACAAGAGAAATCCACGAGAGTTCGAGAATGAATGCTGAAGAAGAAGACTGATGTGCATCACCGAAGGAGTTTCATCTCTTTTATCAGATATGGAAGAGCATGTACGCTGATAGTTCCCATAACTCATTCACTGTATATCTTCCTCATTCTACTTCTCTGTCTATGAGTTATTCGGTCCGAAAGGGGGCAAAGAATAGTGACACTCTTTAACTTTTATGCATGTCATAAGAGGCGACTAAGAAAGTTGTAGGGTGGAGTTGGCTGTCACGTCCCATATAGGGTCAAAGTGACCCAAGCGCATACTGAAATCAGATGTTTCATGTTGAAAGGCGTAGACATCACAGCAAAGCTGTAAACCATGACACAATGCATTCCATTTGCCGGACTATAACTTGCTAATCTACAGGAATGTGAGAAATAATGCAGAAGAAGAAAAAATCTTTACCCTTTACTGTAACCCCAAGCAATTTCAAATTCGTTCAATCTCTTAATAATAGTCTCTTCTCTCATGGTGTTCCAACCACCTGGACCTAGACTTCTAGTTCAGAAAAAAATCACATTGCAGCAAACAGGATTTGAACCAGATCTGCTCAGATGGCATCTACTCACCTTGCAACTTGATTCAACATGTTTTCCGTCTTCTGTCACACCACACCTACCGAAGTTTTTGCAGGTGTGAAACCACAACATACTTCATCCACTCATGGGTTAGCTATCTATTCTAAATCTTGCGGATCATGGATTGAGAGTCCTATACAGTAACTGACCTAGCCATTTGTCCAAACCAGTGGTTGTCAAGTTGGGCCATTAGGCCCCCCAGGAGACCACAGCATATTGCTGTGACCATAAATAAAAAATCGGAGATTGGGGACAGTTGATCTTTCTAGTGGGAGGAAGGGCATAGAAACATTTCCACAATATTTAATATAATATAATATAAACCTGGAAAAAAGTTAATCTTTTATTTGAGGTTTCATTCAAACAGAAGCATAATTATACAGAAAGAGTCGACGGGAAAAAAAAGGTTTAAGAATTGCTGGTATAAACTATAAGCAGTTTGTTATATGTTATTGTTTTCAAAATTTCTGTGAGTTGTAGATCAAATTTTGACACTTTCATCCTGCAGTATCTGGTTGTGTGTGCTAACATTCCAAAAATGCCAAATGTGACCTTTACCATTGGAGGATAGGGATTTGTGCTTACACCTCAACAATATGTTCTCCAGGTTAGTTTATTTCAGTTTCATTAGTGGAAGAGTAGTATGTCGTCAAGTAGCTAATATTATACCACTCTCTTAAGTTTTGAGGATATTAGTTCAAATTCTCTGTAAGAAATTTTTTATTCAGGGATTAATCTATAATAAAATCTGCACTGAAATATGCCCCTTGGAAACTGCAATAGTGTAGTGTTAAGTCATCTGCCCACCAACCAGCACACCTGGGTTTCAAGTCCATTTATTATTCATAGGATGAAACAAAATTTACTTTTATGGTTCCCTCAGAAACCAGGAAGTGAGGTACCAGGGCTCATGCTTTGGGAAGGTTGAGAAATTGTACCATTACTACTTAAAAAGTGTGGTAGGAGGTGCTAGTCAGGTGGTTTATGGTTAACCACAGACTAGGCATCTCAGTACTTATGGGAAACTGCTATGATGCTGGCTCATAATTTACCTGTACCGTTACTTCTGCTCAATGACTCAAATCATTACTCTTTCGACTTCCAGTTGCACCAAGATAACGGGTAGTCAAGTCATTTTTGCCATTATGATACATTCATGTATTCCACACAAAAAAGCTAATTTGCAGGATGCCCCCTGAAAACCAGCGTTCAGGTAGGTATCATAGATACTTCCTCACCGTCTAGTCAGAAAATGTTGGCTTATGAGATGTAGAACTTGAAAGAGGAGGTTTACGCTACACAATTGAATCCATGCACCATATGAATAGCGGTAAAATGTCGCTCAAGAGCAGAGACACAAAGTAAATTACAGGAACCAAATAACCATAACTAATTAGAACATTCTGAATATAGCAAACAGATACCAAATAAAAATTATCAACTCTGCTGCCTGCATCTGAGGAGCAGTGCAGACACCAGAATACACACTACAGAATTGTCCCAGTTTCACTGTTGACAGAACAACAATCTGGCCCACAGGAGCTTCTCTGCAAAACAAGTTGTGGGGAATACAGGATGACCAAAAACAAATAGCTCTATACATGACAAAGAACAAATGTGTGTTGCTGGTGCCAGGGAGGGAAGTAAAGAACAACAACACTGTTGCCTGTCATCACATACATCTTAGGAGGAGTTAGCCAGATTTCTATATGTTAAATGGCTAAATAAGTTAATAGTTGTCATTTACGAACCAAACAAGGCCAAAACGGAGGGTATATATGGAGTCCCGTTATACTGTGCATAAGTAGTCAAAGGGGGAGACTTTGCTACGTTAAAATGGACATACGTAGGAATTGAGTTAAAACAACTAGAACTTATGACCATGAATTTATGAAGAAAATTTCAGTTAAAATGATAATTTCCACCAAAAATCTACCTAAAATTGGTTTTGTCTTATTCAAGATGTAGCAATCAGCCCAACATTTTGTGGTTGTAGTGGTTTCCTAGGTAATATGTATTGTCATTTGGTTGCCATTGTTTTCTGAATTGTTCAGTTACCCAACTGCTTGAAGCTGATTTTTAGCCTCAACACATTTGTAAAATGTATTAACTATCTGATACAACTTACATATTAAAGATGGACTTTGTACTGCATTTTAGCATTCAACAGTTATAAAATATTCTTGTACCGGAACCCAGACTTCAAGACTGCCCAACATAGAAAGAGCAGAGACAGCAGACCTGGCCAGAGGATATAGATGTGAGGCAAAAGCTATGGGGCAGCCGCTCTGACCTGGAGAAGACAGTGGACTTCTTGACGACAGGCCTGACGGTATAGCATAACCACAGATGCTGAACGCAGAAGAAGCAGAAGAGTGTTGTAATATTTGTTTGGTACATCAAACAACATTTATGAAGATGATGCTAATGGTGTCCTGTAACTGCTAGTAGGATGATGATGGCCTTTTGGATCTTTACAGATTGTCAGAAAGCAGGCCAGTGTAAATTGCAGAGACACATAGTTAATACGTTTCACACGACTGCTTGCCTGGACAGGTTTCACACGACTGCTTGCCCGGGCAGGTTTCACATGACTGCTTTCCTGGACAGGTTTCATACGACTGCTTGCCTGTACAGGTTTTATGGAAAATGTGCCTTGCCATCTGCACTGGACCTTCCCCCCCTCTTGATTAGTTAAAAGAAAAAGCAATGTCAATAGACTTGGAAACAAGCAGGTCATGCCAGAAGATGGTTTAATACAACATTGACTGCCTTAGAGTCTTCCCTCTGTATAATAATAGTAGGGTGTGGTCGAATTATATTCATAATTACTGCAGATGTGCTGGACCATTGGCGCAAATAAAACGGTGACACCGCACATTTTCAATTTCTGGATTACATCCTGCTGGAAATCTAGTAGGACCATTGTCCTACTTCAAGATAGATCCATTGAAAGTTTGAGAATGAAAACTGAAGGAGAAGAAGAAGAAATTCATAATTCTATAAATATAAACAATTATTTTTAATGTCTTACTTCAGGTCACAACGATGGGGCAGACTGAGTGTCTCAGTGGTTTCATTGGCTTGGATGTGCCTGCACAGCTGGACCTTTATGGATCCTGGGAGATGTGTTTATTGGACCCTACTGCACTGAATTTGATATGGGAAACAATCGCGTTGGATTTGCTCGTACTAAAGATATCTCCACCAAGGCTAATGTTAAAACTCTTAAAGAGGCAGTCTATGAGAAACCCTGATGGTTTGGGATCCACGAGTCTGGAAAGAACACTTTCAAAATGGAGGTTGATGTTGAGGAAGAAATAAATATTGTAAATTAATTGTCTTTGGAAATTTTAATCATGAATATTTTACAATACACAGTAATCTGTGTATCTATTTTTGTTTCTTGTTTTTGGTAAGTCAAAAATAAGAATTTACTGCTTCAAAAATGGGATGGTCATTTTCTTAATGATAAATTTTATTAGATTTGGTTAGTTTTAGTGAAATTTTGATCGCTGGAAACTTGGGATTTTGTTGAAAATATTTTATTTTGTTATTATTGTTAACTGTTGTGCATTTTATTTGAAAAAAAAATGTGTTTGTTGTGTATTTACATCTGAGCTGTGGGAGCTCAGTAGATTGTGCATTGGCTTCCGGGATGAGTTAGCTAAATCTTGAGACTCAATTGGAAAATTTTTTAGATCACTAATGACTCTTCAGGCAACCCATGATACAACTTAAGAAAATGCAAGAAAGTAAAGGCTTCAGGAATGGTAGTAATGACATCATCTCTAGGTATTTCATGGGAGCTGTAATAGTCAGACTCTCAGTCCATGCTTAGAAAGGTTCATAATGGGTGGCTCAGATGAGTGGATGGAGTACATTTCATATTCTTATCTGTGGATAATTCTGTAGATTTATACTCCTGGACTAGTGGGAGTCTGCGGCAATGAAAAAGCCGGCTCATTGTTATTTTTGTTGTGAAGATAGTTATGTGGTCATGTTGCATGATACCGTGGTTGCTGGTGCACCTCTCAACCTGGTATCTCTGACTTCAGCACCTGTGCTTGCTTGGGCAGGACTATTCTTCTTCTTCTTCCGTTCACTTGAAACATGTCTATATCTGTAATTCTGTCTCCTTAATAAAACTCACTGTCTTTTGTAGTTCATACAGTGTCCCATAGAGCTTTGATTCCAGTGTTGTTTCCTCTGGCCAATATGTCTGCCTCAGCATTTCATGCTCAGAACACTCTTGAAGTATATGTTTGGCACTCTGTGCTGCCTGTCCACATGTATACATGGCCGTGTTGCCAATCTTGAACTTTGTATACATGTGACTGCGGAGTCGGTTGTGTCCTGTTCTGAGACGTAGAATTATCACTTGTTCTGATCTGTTCATAATGTGATAGTTATCTTGTGTTGGCGTTTGTGGCTTTCTTATTGACTTTATCATCTGTTTTTTTTTATGGTAGGTGATTGGTATATCTGGTTGGTCATAAAAATTATTTATTACGATTTTTTGTAATTAGCGGAGTTTTAACCGATTTTCGAGCCGCTGCTGCTCGATTTTTGTTACTTGTTTCGTTGATAAAAGACTCGACTCCTCTGAAAACAAATGCCTACGTACCATTCTGAACGTTAAGTGGAGTAACTTTAAATCTAACACTACTATAAGAGAGGAAAGCAAACAAACCTATATATCTTCCTTCATTAGACAAAGGCGTTGGACTTACATCGGCCATGTTCTCAGAATGAACAGCCTAAGAATTCCCCAGCAATCACTATATTGGGTGCCACCTGGAGTAAGAAGAAGAGGGAGACCTAGAGAAACTCTACGAAGAACCATTAATAGAGAAGGCATGTCAATGAACCTAAACACCACACAACAATTGAAAGACCTGGCAACACAAAGACAGAAATGGAAGGCTATGGTTTCTGCCCTATGCGCCGCCTATGGCCCTGGAGGAACATAACATAACAACATATGGAAATCTCTTTCACCTTATTATTCTTATTGCACATTGCATAAACAGATCATGCCAGAGAATATAAATCTACAAAAGCTATAATCTGAAAATTAAAAAAAAAGTGTTACAGCATCGATTCAAAGATTATATCACCAAATATTATTGAATATTTACACTGTAAGGGTAAGTGGAGGCAATTTGTGGAAGGTAAAGAGCCTAAGCGAGTTTAAAGGACTACATTATAAATGTAAAATGTAGATGTCACGAGAAAGTTGCAGATGCCGATCTAAAGCTGGGAGAAACTGATATATATGATTATAACGATAATCCTCTAAATGCCTCTAAACTTCCAGGAACATTTTTTAATGTCTGAACCTCTAGGAACAATAACTGATGTCTAAGCCTTCAAGAACAACTACTTGATGTCTCTAAACCCCCAGGAACATTTACTTATGTCTGAACCTACAGGAATACATACTTGATGTCTCTAAACCTCCAGAAACAATTATTTGATGTCTGAACCTACAGGAACAATTACTTGATATCTCCAAACATCTACTGAAATGTATAGTGACAGTGGTAGGCAATCTGTGGTTAATGACATGAAGATGTTGGTAGAAATGGTCACTTAGTTTTTTTTGACAGCTTCACCTATGTATTTCATGTCACAGCATTTACAAATGGTAACATAAATGGTGTTACATGATTTACACTTTTTTATTGGCTTGGCTGCATGTTGTAAATTCTCTCGCCATGATACCTTGATGGTACTTTTCTTTCTGATAGATTTAAACTTGTCCTCACTTTTCATCCCCATAACTCTACTATCCATGGAATCTTGTTCAAACATTATCCCTTTCTCCAGTCTGACCCTCAAACTCATGCCATTTTCAAACACTTTCTCTAGTTTCCTATAGATCTTAATATAAGTCTTAATGACATCTTGCTCCACAGTCACCTCAGAGCTACTGTTTAAGACCATTTTAACAAAGTTTGTTGTAGATGCCGGCGATGCTACACATGTGCCTATGTGGTGCAGATTCGCTCCGAGTCATTTCCTAAGGCCACTTTCACTATCAACAATGTCTTTACAAGTAAATCTCATAACATTTACATATCATCTGTAAACATTAAAAAAATGTTAAAATGGTCTTGTAAACTGTTATCTGTATTTTATCATACCGTACCCTATAGTCTGATAGTTCATTGTAAAGCTGATGAACCTTGTGTTTTATGTAAGTGCTTTTGTTATAATGTAGAGTTTTACAGCAGTCTCACTTGTTATCAATTTCGAAAGCTAGTTCAGCCCTAACCAGATTCTCTGTTATTGCTCAATCTTGGTATGATCAGATGTTTTATCAAGGTACACAAACACTCCAAAACTGTTGTCAGCAGTGCTTATCTAATACAGTAATGCCCAAAATCTTGTTACACTCCATGTTTATAAATGATTCATGATAAAATAATATACGGTAGATGGTCAATATATTGTTGGCAACATTTGGTCACCTTTAACTTTGCAAGTACATTCTGTAAACTATAATAACATTAATTTCTCTAATACATCAGGTCAATTTGAATGGGTATTTATAAATTTATTTCAAACAATCACATTCTTATCAACTACTTTAAACCAAAATCTTTTTATCTTATAATTTAGGTAAGAAAGGTTACAGCTTATCAATTTATTTAAAAAGTTCATCATTGTATGAAAGAAATGATCAATTGAAAAATATTGACATGATTACCAAGTTAGTCCCTCCTGATATAGGTTAGAACTTCAATTGATGTAAATTTCATTGTAAGCATAGCCAAGTGGTCAAAGTTTTGGCTTCATAGCTTACAGATATCAGAAATACGAAGGAGCTGTCCATCAATTATTTCAACACCATTTGAACAATTTTTTGACCCCCCCCCACACCTGTCAACAAAGTGTAAAGAATCCAAAGACCACCTTGCTGCTTAATTATTTCAACCCCCTACCATCCCTAAAAAATGTTTTGAGACTGTGTAGACAAAAAAAGGACACAGTTGTTCTACTTTGTTTCAAATTCGTAAAATTTAATTGGTGCATAAAAAAACTGTTTTGTTGACATCAATGTTTGTCAACCACACCACTTCAACAACTATCAAACTTTTTCAAACCCACTTTCTTAATTGTTGACATAATTTATGGACACCTCCTATGCAAATGTATGCATCCTCCAGTTGTATTTGGGTAGCCTAAATGGCTTTTTGAGGAAACCTAGAGTCACCTTACATTAAAATGTTTAAACCTAGTACTGAACCATTTCTTAAACAGTGATTTAATTTATATGCTATGGATTTATCTATATTTGTTTTATTGTATCAACTGTATTTATGAATATAACAGCTACAATCAATATCAGGAATATGACTTTCGGTCAATGGTGAGAGATGGCAGTTTGCTATCTCTGCTTGCTAAAAAAGGAAGTAAAGTTCTGGGTTTCAGTGTTTTGTAGATGGACTATGTGATTTCTTTCTGTATGGGATAGATTAGAACATGGTTTAACCATTTGGAGTCACTGAATCGACACTGTGACTGGTTTAGTGACTCAACAGTATAAGAACTAGTACTAAGTAATACTGTTAATAGGAAACAATAGAGAGTTCTTAGAAGACGACTAAATATCAAACGTAAACATACCACCAAATCTGGCATAATAAATATCTGATACCTACTAAACAAAGAAGAATATCTTATAGAAGAAATGAGAAAACAAAATATCAAAATTTTAAAGATTTGCTAACTCTAAAAGATGGAGCAGACAACATAGAACACAACGTGATGGTAGAATTAGAACCAAGCATATTGAGATCAGAAATAGAAAATGAAATACAAACAGCTCTACAAATAAAGACCCAAGACCTGATAACATACAAGTCGAATTAATAAATACAAATGTGGAACAAGAAAGATAATTATTGATTTGAAATCAAATATAGAAAAATCAAATATGGATAGAGTCTGGTACTGGCCACGCAAGAAGGAATAGTCATAGAGCAGTAGTCACAAAGAACAAAATAATATCAGTGGAAGGAAAACACAAAGAGATGGCGAAAAATTATAGTTGTCAGAATGCACGAGAATGGCAAGAGACAGGAAATATTGGATATGAAAAGCACATGTGTGCTGTCAGACTTAGTAACACTGCAACCTGCATGCATGACATAAAAGATGACTAACTTGGAAATGGAGTTGGCTACTTTATCTTATAGATTATGGATTCCCAACCCATGGGTTGCTGCATCACATGGGGTTTTTCTGTGGGGTAATTGACGGAAAGGATAAACTAAAAAAATACAGAATTTAAAGTAATTTTAATTTGAGTTTTATTCCACTTTACTTCTATATATTCTCAATAGTTTATCATGTGAAAACTAAAACAAGAAACAGTGACGATTTTCATGTTGAGAATAACCATGTGGTTTGAATAAGTGAAAACTCAACTGCAAATTTTGAAGCTTGTTAATTAGTTAAAATTTCAATTATTCCATTAAATATGTCATTAGTTAAACTAAATGAAATTATTGTAGGCCTAAAGGGTCTAATGAGAAATATATTTTTGGTGTCTTTTTACTCTATTTTAAGATATTTTTTTAATGTATCAGGTCATGGATCACTTTGCTTCTATGAGGTGGAGTTACAGGTAACATTGCTTCTATGAGGTGGAGTTACAGGTAATATTGCTTCTATGAGGTGGAGTTACAGGTAACATTGCTTCTATAAAATGAAGCAGTGACTAGGTTGGGAATCTAAAAGTTAAAGCGATTAAAAAAAAAACCCATGCTAAAGTTTGGATATGTCACTTCAAAAGTAACTAACTAGGCCAAAAGGTGCAGATATCACTACAGTAATATGCAGTAAACCATGATGCAATGCATTCTGTAGTCTGGATCATATCTTGTCAACCAACAGAAAATGAGAATTAATTAAGGAGAAGTAGAAAAGCTCTAACAATATTAAGTTGTCTGTGAAGCCAACCTTCAATTGAAAATAGCGCATGAACTGATGAATGATAAATTGTGCTCGTTAAAATAAATCAGTCACAATATCCTTGAGATCATGATTCAAATAAAAAACATGGAGGCAACAAGGCGTTGTCTACATCCCAGTATATTACCCCAAAAAACAAGATAAGCTTTGCTAGACATAGGGGCTGCTGTTATTCGAAAGTTATCTTAGCTCACAATTCAGCCAGGAGTTGGTAGAACTCTCTAGCAGTTAGCCAATAAATTCATTTACCAGTACCTTACTTCAATCAGAGGTAATTAAAATTTTGTTATCCTAATTTAATGTCCCATTCAGTCAGAAGTAATAAAAAAGTATGCTATTCTAATTTAATATTCCCTCAGTCGTAATAAAAAATTCTGTTATCCTAATTTAATGCCATTCAGTCAGGAGTAATAAAAAAACTGTTATGTCATGTGACATATTCTTTCCAGAATGTAGTCTTCCTTATGAATATCCTGAAATCACAGCAGTCTCTGGTAAGTTGTCCTGTCTCCTCTAGCAACATGTGCAAGCATTCCTAAATATCTCTTGTCCAACGACTTCTTGGTCAGCTCTGCCTATACAGCCTTCTATCACGACTTCCAACAACACTCTTTCAATTCCATCGTATCTCTTCACATGATCGAAAAAACCTAACTTCCTTCTTAATATGGAAAATCTATTATCCTAATGTCATATTCCATTTAGTCAGAAGTAATAAAAAAATGATGTTATCTTAGTTTAATGTTGCATTCAATCAGGAAAACTTTGATTACTGGATGTTTTCCTGTGAAGGAGTGCAGGGAGCTTTCTATGGGCTGTGGAAATAAAAGCCACTTTGTCATAGCAGATGGCGTGACATGTACAGGAAGGATTTTGATTGCACCTCCGAAAGAAAAAATCCTGTCCCAACCGTGAATTTAACTCGTTACCTCAAGGGTCTGAGAACAGCGTTCTAACCACACGGCCACTGGGAAGTACATTCAGTTAGGAGTTATCACTAAATAAGTTATCCTTGTGTTATTTTAAATTGAGCCAATAGTCACAACGCATTCCGTTCTCCAGACTACATCCTGCTAATCTGCAGGAGTTTGAGAATGAACGAAGAAGAAGAGCCAATAGTACTCACAAAATCAGTTATCCTAGTTTTTTCTAGGAGAATTCATGAAATCAATTTTCATATTTCTATTTTCACTCAATCATACTCTGCCATGAATATGCAATCCATGTTCTACCTGATCATAATTTTCTTACTTGTATGTGTTCAAATGTAATCTTTCATTCTCATCTCTGATTGCAACTTTTACCTTGTAAATACATATACCTATAGATATATGTATATGTATCTTATTAGATCTTTCTCATCAGCACCAAGTATCTAATATGAACTTGTAGCTTTCATCGCTCTCTAACTAAAACGTTCAACATGATACTGACAACATTTGACTATACTAACAATCACCTGTAAGCACTGTGCTAGAGTGGATGGTGGGGAAAATATAACCAGGCAAAACTTGCTTGTGGCTCAAAAGCCAGTTGTGCACATTGGATTGGTTGTATTAGAGGTGGTTAAAAATTCAACAATACTTGAATAGCATTGTCCTATACGAGATGGTCTGGGCTCTGTGGTGGAGAGCCACCAAGTTACCAGGTTCAAATCTTGCTGCAGACAATTGTGCATCCTGACTTTTCAGAAGCCAATGACAACCTATTCAACATAAGATATAGCCTAGAAAATCAGTACAATCACAAAATGCTGGATTTATCACTATATCCTGAATAGGATATGTTACCAACTTCCCCTTTTTTAAAAACATGATGTTTCAATTAACCATTAAAACTACACAATCTATCCCCTGCAACCGGATTCTTTTTTGAAAATTTTGGTTATTTTTGGTGCGTTTTGGAAAACACAATGACTTTTGTTCTCAGTGATTTTAAAATAATTTTTGCACATATAAATAAAGCATTTAACACTGTATATTTTTGTTTTAGTTTTGTTTATGTATGTGTAATACAAGAGGTGTGAGAAAGTTGCAAAGATGGAGAAAAAAACATCAAAATCAATGGATTCACAATTGCCTGCGGTGAGATTTGAACCTGGCTGTCACAAACACACAGAGCCGGACTTTTTCCATTTACATGCATATAATTGTATATACAAAATAAAAATACAAATAAAACAATGATGACTAGAACATATGTACAAGACGCTAACTCTGGCATCAAGCTTATCAACAATGTCATCCATGACACCAAATATCAGGTAACATGACTAGAATAATAGCACATGCGTTACTGGAAGACAAAATATGAACAACCGAAATGGGTATAACAAAAACTGGTACAATGTACAAACTATCCTTTTCTGGACAAATAAAATAAGAAGAATGGCAGACTGTCATTCAATGACAGAATGTGTCTAATTAATGACTACCACATATTAACTAACAAAATGTGTCAAAATTATGACACTTACTAAAGGAGACAACTGACAGAAGAACCAGTAATGGAAGGAATAGAAATATTATCAATGTATAAAATGATTTTCACTGGAAAAAACATATTCACTGACAGATCTTCCATCATCTTCAAAGCAACCAGCAGGCATCTATTTCATCTGAGAATCAGCTATGCTGACAATAATACAGATACAGGTTGCTGTTTTTACACACAAAAATGCCCTTGTAGAGTTGGAATGTATGCTATTCACAGCTTACAATGACTCTTGATAATAGATCAGGTCAGCTGGTTTAGAGAAGAAATGCAGCTTATCTTGGAGATGAATATAATCTTCATCATGAACACAGAAGATATAGAATGATATCTGACAAAATAAGAATGTTGATCTGGGTTATATATAAAATTGTGAAACAGCAAATGAGAGTGAAAGGAACAATCATTATTGGTAAGCAATCTCCAGATAACTTTCTGTTTCAAGATGATATAAAATGTAATAGGTAGCAACTAGCAATGTCTACTTGACAGCATCATCACTATTATGTCTCACTGCTATTACATTTATCCACAAATCTTCTTTTCAACACTTAAATTAACTATTTTCAAAATTGCCTAGTTATACAGTTTTTGATCTCTTCTGACTTCTTCCATCTACCTTAGTCTTCAGTATTTCTTGTTATTGTAAGGTACTGTAGACCAATGGGCTATTTTCACAGGTTATCACTTAACAAAACCAGAATAATAAGTTCTATGTAAAATAGGATAAAAAACTGAGGAAAACACAAATAATAACTAACAAAATTTGTCTAACGAATGACTTACCAAATATTAACTATCAAAATGTGTCTAATGAATGACTACCAAATATTAATTAACTAACAAAATATGTCTAATGAATTATTACCAAATATTAACTAACAAAATATGTCTAATGAATTATTACCAAATATTAACTAACAAAATATGTCTAATGAATTATTACCAAATATTAACTAACAGAATGTGTCTAATGAATGACTACCAAATATTAACTAACAGAATGTGTCTAATGAATGACTACCAAATATTAATTAACTAACAAAATATGTCTAATGAATGACTTACCAAATATTAACTAACAAAATATGTCTAATGAATGACTACCAAATATTAACTAACAGAATGTGTCTAATGAATGACTTACCAAATATTAACTAACAAAATATGTCTAATGAATGATTATCAATATTAACTCGATACATGATGTCTTTTAATCAATCCACAGGTCACATCTGGGATTAGGTGGTGTCTTTAAAGATCCTTACTTGTTTTTGCTAATTTAAGTATTTTTTGTATTTATATCAACATAAGGATGGTTCTGATTGAAAGTATAATAAGTCCACATTACCTCTAGTATGAATTTGATGTGTTATGACATCAATTTTGTATGTTATTGATAAGTTTTGAACATATGTGGTATGTGATGCCATTTTTCCTAATATTTTCTCTCTATATTTTTTAGCGCATTTATGTTTTGTGAAAGTATAACTATTTTTTTTACTTTGGTCGCATTAATTATTGAAATCCAACCAGACAATAACTGGCAACATACCTAAGCAGATTTATGCCAATTTGTAAGAATAATCTGATAAAAAATGTCAATCACAGTCTTAGATCTACGAGGCGTGTTCAAATGAAAACGGGACTTGTGGATTTATTTAAAAAGTATCATACGCAATTTAATATTTTCAACGGAATTGAACAAAGCAACCACTTGTGAATAAGAATGCACCTGGGTTCATCAGAAAAAATCTCCGTATGCATTTAGGCAAGCATCCCACTGTTTAGGTAGACGTCGAATGCCGTCCGAGAAAAAGTTGCGTGGCTGTTCTCTGAACCATGTGGTCACCGCTGTCTTCACGTCTGCGTCGCTGTTGAAACGCTGTCCCTTTAGTGCTTTCTTCAACGGTCCGAACAAATGGAAATCACACGGGGATAAATCGGGACTATAGGCTGGGTGATGAAGAACTTCCCAATTCTTCTTTGCCAATGTTTCCTGCACAATTTTTGCGACGTGTCAACATCAATGCCGCCCATTATAAAGACACTTTAGACAAGCTGCATAAGGCCATCAAGGCTAAGCGACCAGGCAGACTTTCTCAAGGTGTGATTCTTCTCCACGACAACGCTCGTCCGCACGTCGCAAAAATTGTGCAGGAAACATTGGCAAAGAAGAATTGGGAAGTTCTTCATCACCCAGCCTATAGTCCCGATTTATCCCCGTGTGATTTCCATTTGTTCGGACCGTTGAAGAAAGCACTAAAGGGACAGCGTTTCAACAGCGTGAAGACAGCGGTGACCACATGGTTCAGAGAACAGCCACGCAACTTTTTCTCGGACGGCATTCGACGTCTACCTAAACAGTGGGATGCTTGCCTAAATGCATACGGAGATTTTTTCTGATGAACCCAGGTGCATTCTTATTCACAAGTGGGTGCTTTGTTCAATTCCGTTGAAAATATTAAATTGCGTATGATACTTTTTAAATAAATCCACAAGTCCCGTTTTCATTTGAACACGCCTCGTATCTTCAAATTTCAGAGAACCACTCAGATAACAAACATAATTGAAGCATTTTGCCTATCTACTATACATTTTTCTGTTTAAAGTTGGATTATCCACAAAACTGATACAGTTTGAGTGGATGTTATTGATTCAGAAATTTAGTAAGCTCATGTTTCATGTCCAAAATTGTTTTTATTTTTAATTTATAAATTATATTTTATTTTATTTTCAATAATAAAAGCAATTTCATTCAAAATAAACTTTTGATAACAACCACATTCTCTGTTTATTTATGTTTCAAAATAGGGCCTACATGTTACATTATAATTTAAATATATTTAGTAGTACTACTTCTTGTTCCTGTGATGGATGTGCAAATAAATTCTAACTAAAAAAATTAATTCTGCTCAAATGTTAAAAATAGTCCATAGTGAATGAGTTAATTATTAAAATTTAACCTGGCAATTACTAGTAACATACCTAAACTGAATTATGCTATTTTGTAAGAAAAATCTGACAAAAATGTTGATCTTAGTCTTACATCTACCTTCAAATCTCAGAGAAAAAGGTCTGATTTTTGTGAATAACTAACATAATTAAAGCACTATGTCTATATACTATGCATTTTTGTGTATTATCTACACTGATACAGTTTGAGTAGAAATTATTGATTTGGAAGTTTGGTACGTTCACATTTAATATCCAAATTTATTTTTATTTATACATTATAGAGTAGATGGAAGGCAAAGATTCGTGGAGAGCAAACAGCAGCAGCGAGTTCATTTCGAATATATGGGTTTTCCTGAGAGGTGCGTGCGGCAGATTTTCTCAGTATGATGCAAGTCTTCAATAGTTCCTTAAATGTTTCATTAATTATTGAATGATTCAAATTATTTTTTGATTATACTGCCTCCTTACAGCTGTCTGATGTAGTCGCCTCTCTGTATCTTAGCATGGCATGTCCCTGTTTCCTGATACCACACGTGATTATGTCAGACGCCAATATTCGAATCTTTGACACAATGAAGTTTTATAGGCAAAGGATGGATTAATTTTCAACAATATCTTTTTTGTTTTCAGCATCTCACAATCTGCCTGCTGTTATCATTAATATTGTGATGTTTTAAATGTTTAAATTGTAATATATGCTGTGTTGTTAAGTTCGTAAGCACATTATCTTGTGAGGCTACTTTGTTTTATTCATAAGAATTTATGATACTTGCTAACAATATGATTTGGGGTAAAGGACCACATGTTATTGAGGCAAAGGACTGCATTAAAAATGTACGAAGAAGATGCTGATATCATGAGAAAGTTGCAGATGCCGATCTAAAGCTGGGAGAGACTGATATATATGATTATAACAATCATCCAACCTTACAAAGACATTATTAGCTTTAAAATGGAAATCATAAACTATTTTTTACTGTAACATGTTTTTTTTTCTGATTACAGTTCCAAAACTATACATATTTATTCTTAGCACACATTTACACCTTGTTGGTCTTCTAGACCTGTCACAGTGGTGATCTCCCTCAAGTTTATAATACTTTGTATCATCTTTTCACCTGCGGATCTTTGACCCACAAAATGTATGACACATGCTTGATTTGTATAAAATGGAGCAAAAATCTGCGTTCACTTAAGTTCATAAACTCTCTTTTTCTTGTCTACATGTAAGACTTATGCTTTCAATACCCTCACTAATGTAAAATGGATAGATAAGCTAGACAGTTTGTTGTTCGTAGTTAGGTTTAGGTGTCAGAATACACTAAAGTGTAAAAAGTGCAGATCTTTGCTCCCACCTACCCTATTTTATTGTTACAAATAATTTTTAAATTATTTTAAAGAAATTTTCAAAATGAACTTGTGACAAATATATCTTGTTCCAGTGATAGATATGCAAAAAAAGAAACCTAAAAAAAATAATTCTGTCCAAATCCTAAAAAGACTCCGTGGTGAATTAATTAAACAATGTGTCTAATGACTACTAAAATATTAACTAATAAAATGTGTCTAATGATTATCACATATTAACTAACAAAATATGGCGCTAACAAAATGTGTCTAATAATAAACTACCAAATATTAACTAACAAAATGTGTTTAATGATTACCAAATATTAACTAATAAAATGTGTAATGAAAAACTACCAAATATTAACTACTAAAAGTGTAACTGTCAAATAGAAATAATATTTTAGCATGTAGGCCTAACCATTGTTCCTAGTACACACATAATCTAAACAGTTGATGGAGTAAGAAACATAGAGCTATCGGTAAATCCTTCCATCGAAACAATAAAGAATTGTACTGCCAGTCTCCTGATGAAAGATGTGTATAAAAGTGCATCCGTGGGGTGGAGTGACAAGAAAATTGTTTATGTGATCACTGTAAACTATCTAATGCTGCATTAAATCGTAAAATGTCAATAAGGGTCATCCCAAATTGTCTCTCTAAGCTGTTGTGGAAATATTCTGGAGCCTGTGGAATAAAAATTACAATAAAACTGGGTTATCATCTATTAGAATATCAGTCAAGTTGCACTCAAAATATGATCAGTAAAATATAACTGCAGCAAAACTGTAATCTAACAGGCAAAACTTGGGAACATTATAATAAAGCTTTGCTAATCACTACTCCCCAAGAGTGACTCCGTCAAACTCCCTAAGAAAGGCGATCCATCAGATTGCAACAACTGGCGGGGTATCACCCTATTATCAGTCATAGGCAAGGTCTTCCTAAGCATCATATTGGAAAGATTAAAGAATGCTGTTGATAAACTACTCAGAGAAGAACAAGCAGGCTTTAGATCAGCTCGCTCCTGCACAGACAACATATTTTCTCTTCGCATCATCATTGAAGAATCACTAGAATTTCAATCCCCGCTCATAATCAACTTTGTTGACTTTGAAAAAGCATTTGATAGTCTTCATCGGCCTACATTATGGAATATTCTACAGCAATACGGTTTTCCTACTAAAATAATCAATGTTATAAAGGCATTTTACACCAACTCACATTGCTGTGTTCAAACAAACACTGAGAAGTCAGAATGGTTCCAAGTTGTTACGAGCGTTAAACAGGGATGCATCATGTCCCCATTACTTTTCTGCGTCACTATTGATTGGGTCATGAGAAAGAGCACTGAAAATGAGCTGACAGGAATAAAATGGATTAATAATACTGTTCTCGAAGATCTTGACTACGCAGATGACCTGGCCCTTATGAGCGCAAACCACACAGATGCTCAATCTAAGCTTGACAATCTCCAACACTACTCAAATCAGATAGGGTTGAAAATCAACACATCAAAAACTCATATACTAGATTTTACGAGATCCAACGACAACATAGAAATTCCAAATGTTCCATTATTAAAAGTCAACAATTTTACATATTTAGGCACCAATCTAGCATTGGATGGAGACTCATCAAAAGAAATTTTACACCGTATTGCCCTTGCAGCGGGTGCTTTCAATAAACTACGCAACATCTGGACGTCAAACACACTAAGAAACACCACAAAACTCAAGTTGTTTAACTCCAACATCATCCCTATTCTATCATATGGGTGCGAAAGTTGGAAATCCACAAAAGCCACAGATAACAGACTCGACTCCTTTGAAAACAAATGCCTACGTACCATTCTGAACGTTAAGTGGAGTGATTTTAAATCTAACACTACTATAAGAGAGGAAAGCAAACAAACCTATATATCTTCCTTCATTAGACAAAGGCGTTGGACTTACATCGGCCATGTTCTCAGAATGAACAGCCTAAGAATTCCCCAACAATCACTATATTGGGTGCCACCTGGAGTAAGAAGAAGAGGGAGACCTAGAGAAACTCTACGAAGAACCATTAATAGAGAAGGCATATCAATGAACCTAAACAACACGTAACAATTGAAAGACCTGGCAACACAAAGACAGAAATGGAAGGCTATGGTTTCTGCCCTATGCGCCGCCTATGGCCCTGGAGGAACATAACAAATCACTACTGCCATATACAATAGCACAAAACATGATGTTTTGACCAAAAGGCATTTATCAATAACAAAATGTAACACACAATGAGTAAGAAACTGCACTGTCAATGTTCAAATAATAATGGCTAGATGAGATAAATCAGTATGTCCAGAAGAGTATATATGATGAAGAAATAGAACGACAGAGATTAAACAAAACCAAACAGAAAATTGGCAGAACATCAAGTGATAATGACAAATGAAACAAACAGAAAAATGACAAAACATAACAGTATACTTTTGCTACTGCATGTTTTCCTGTGATGGAGTGCAGGGAGGCTTTCTATGGGATGCAGAAATAAAGACCACTTTGCCATAGCAGACATTGCATCATGTGCAGGAAGAATTTTTATTGTATCTCCAAAAGAAAAATCCTGTCTCAATCGTGGATTGAACCCAGACCTCACGGGTCTGAGAACGACATTTTAACCACACGGCCATGCGCTCCACATAACAGTATATCTGCAGAAAAGAATGACAGATGCTAATCTTCAAGGGCTGTAGTGGGGCTATGGTAGGATAATCCAGCAAGAGGAAAATCTTGCCTCTATTTCTGTATTTCTGGGGCATCCAAGAATGATATGCATAGCTTCATTCTGTATCCTGTCAAGTCTATCAATCTGCATTGAGCTAAGGGTCAGAATTACTTAGCCCTGGATATAACAGTGCAAAAAGTTGTTGTTCACAAAAATAACAGTAGCCACCCCTATTGCTGTCAACTCCTTTTGAGCTTTGAGGATTGTGTACTTTGGATGCTCATTAAAACACTAAAATCTGTCAAACAGCACTCCAAGGTATTTTAAAGGTGAAAGACTTAGTTAGTTTTACAAAGTACAGAAGATTCATTCTGATTATGCAGTGTTTTTTTTCCCAAAACCACATAATCCCATAGTGGAAGTTTTTTTTGGGTATGAAAAAAATTCTCTGGTTCTATTCATGTTTTTTCAGTTGTATCATCAATTGTTGTGTCCAAATCCAAAAGACTAAACCATTATATCTTCTTATTTCCTGGTATGTGGAAGGTCTGACCAGACCAACCATCATACAACAACACAGCCACCTAATAGATGACATGCATATGTAGTGAAGCTATCCTACCACACATATTTACAATTACATTTTTACCTCCCTTGAGTAAAAGATTTCTCAAATATTTCAAGTTCTCAAATATTTCAAGTTCTCAAAGATTTCATTGCATAATGATGAGAGTTAGAGTCTTCTGAGTATGGAAAAGATCTCTGGAGGAACCTGTATACCCCCCCCCCCTTTTCATATCATAAAAATATATAAGAGAGCTATTGATCATAATTACTTAAGATTGAAATAAACAAACAATACATCTCCATCTTCAGCAACACACACAGACAAAAATACATGTCTGTCTGTTAGCCTGTTTGCTCTGTAAACACCTGCAAAGTTTAGACATAATATTTGAGAGACGATACAAGTTGGAAGCACATATCAACCAATCATTAACAGAATTTTGTGTGCCTTGAAGAATGGAATGAGAGTTGATAAATTGATGACTTTCTGTAAAATGATGCGGGATGTCAGTTGTTATTTTTGTTTGGTGATAAGGGATTTTGGAGAGGAGACAGGAACCTCTGAGTAAAATTTTGCTCATTAAAATGCTACAATTGGAGTATCAGTATAATATTAATCATGTCTTTTTGTGTTCTAATGAGCTGAAAGTCAACTGCGAGATCGGGGTTACTTAATAAGATCAGAAACAGATAATATTTATATTTTTGTCACAATATGATCTAATCTGATGATCTACAATGTATTACCCTGTGATACTATGAGTATTATTATTATTATTATTATGAATATTCAGTTAGTTTTGCTGGAGTAACTCAACAGCCTTTATTTCTGTGTTTATACTAGAAATAGTTGTCTTGCATGCATTGTTTCATTTTGACTAGATTTCTTACGGATCCATCCGTACATACATCAACATCTTTATCTAACCTATATAGAAATTTATATTTATGTATATTTGAAAGCAGAAGAAATCCAATGTTTCTCACCATTTCTCTCATTCTCTTAAGCTGCCAGATAAGCTGTCCATCAATTTGTGAGAAAACTGTTGTTAACCTGGGGAGTAATAATAGTTAAGTTAGGATGCAAAAGACATGAAATCTCTGGAATCAATATCTCTCACAGATGTTTCACAGTGGTACAAATTCCAATAGATTTGCCAAATCAGGACTTTTACAATTGTTGTTTGTCCATCACAAGTCATGATGACCATTAGCTAAATCCACTTTAGGAAATTATTAATTATAATTGAACTAACTGAACCAACTTAACTTACTAACAACACAAGAGACAGAGAATTGTGGAGAAGCATGATCGCCTACACCACTCGGCATGGAACTTGATTGATTGATTTAGTTTCTTCAAATTTGTGACCAAATGGCTATTCGTAGGATCTTGCTTGGCTTCACTAGTCACAATATCTTGCTTTTATCAATGCTAATTTAGTATGGTGATACATGCATGTCCACGCAGCAACTATATGAGACTGGAGTAGGAAGTTTAAATGTCAGTTATGTGACAGGCTATTCATGATTGGCGTGTCTGATGCCATTTAGAACAATATTGATAGGTTACAAAACAATGTAATGGTCATTTTAATTTTGATAATACTTTTGAGGTTTTTTAAGCACCCTCATACCTATCCATTTAAAATTTACCTGACCAAAATGGTTGAAGTTGTCACAAGTACAACTGTTAAAAAAAGGAAAAAGTTTGTCAACACAAGGCTTTTCATGTTAGAGATCTACCCATAGTTAAAATATTGCTATTATTACTTTCATGACTGCTGTTGCAACTATCATCAACAATATTTATCTACACCTTCCACAAAGTCAAAACTGTTCACCTTTGTAGCCCTTTGGAAACTAGCCAACTTTCCACATTCTCATTACTCATGGAAGCTACTGCTGCAGCATTGCTGTTGCTATAAGGAGTTGATGGAGAACTGCCAATTACAGATGAACTGTTGGCTACTGTAGTTACTGCTTGTGTCATATCATGAAAGGCAAAATCTTCATCTGTAGGAGACAAACAAAAGTGGGTTTTAGAATTGATAACAGAGAAGACTACAGTAAATCTATATACTATAATATTATATAACACTATAATATACTATTATCTATATAATATATAGGCCTACTAAATCAGAAAAAAGCAAAGCACAAAGTATGCTAATTCTACAAATATAACAAGACTCAATGGTTTCACAAAAACATCTACTAAAAGTTAAGTAGAGCTAGATTGCTGCATCAATAAAAATACCATGTAAAAACCTATGATAAAAGATAAAAAATATAACAGGAATACCTCCTATGTTGCGGCCACCAATGTGAACTTTATCAAGAAATAAAATACAACAAGCAGAAATATTGAATAAAAAATATATAATAATAAACAAACTAGGACACCCTAACTAAGTGCCTAGCATTAATGGAAGTCTTCACTAACTTCAACCAATGCCAGTCATTTCCTAACATGCTCATTGAGTCACTTAATATTTCTTAGCATGCTCATTGAGTCACTTAATATTTCTTAGCATGCTCATTGAGTCACTTGATATTTCTTAGCATGCTCATTGAGTCACTTAATATTTCTTAGCATGCTCATTGAGTCACTTAATATTTCTTAGCATGCTCATTGAGTCACTTAATATTTCTTAGCATGCTCATTGAGTCACTTGATATTTCTTAGCATGCTCATTGAGTCACTTGATATTTCTTAGCATGCTCATTGAGTCACTTGATATTTCTTAGCATGCTCATTGAGTCACTTGATATTTCTTAGCATGCTCATTGAGTCACTTAATATTTCTTAGCATGCTCATTGAGTCACTTAATATTTCTTAGCATGCTCATTGAGTCACTTAATATTTCTTAGCATGCTCATTGAGTCACTTAATATTTCTTAGCATGCTCATTGAGTCACTTAATATTTCTTAGCATGCTCATTGAGTCACTAAGAAAGCATAGGGCATACATGAGTATACAGGTCTGTAGATAAGGGGGGAATTCAACCTCCCTCTCTCTTTGCAACTATTGAACATATCTTTTAGTACTAGAAACATGGCCAAAAAAATCTTCTCTCCCACTAGTGATTTTTCAGAAAAAGGCAAAAGGGTAATAAAATTTAACATCAAACAGAAGATCTGACTCACAAAGATGTACAATTAACCTTTTTTTAAAATAGGTAAAACATTTCCCATTCCTTCCTTGAGGAGAACATATTTACAGCTGAGTCATACTACTTGCAGTCATGCCAAAAGCACTGCTTTCTTCTGTCATAATAAAGGAGTTTAGATCTGACTAAGAAATGAACATTCTCAGGTGAATCACTTAAGATATTTTAAAAAATGATCGATACAAAATAATTGTCTATTGTCTATCCCCAGGTGAATGATTGTTGATTGCATTCACACTTGCCGTTAAGCGTAGGGGTGGGAGCTTAAGCTGTCGTTCCAAGGTCAGATGTGTCGCGAGGTTGCATTTAGTCCATGTTTGTTCAAGGCTATCTTGATGTTTTCTATCCACCGTTTTCTTGGTCTACCTTTGGCCTTACACCCGGATATTCTTGTATTATATGCTCTTATTGGTTTGGCTTCATTCTCATAAGGTGTTAGAACCATTTTACTTGCTGTCTCTCAATATGTTTGATACATGATATTATACCAACTCTTTTCTTAATTTCTTCATTTCTTATTTTATCTAGTTTGGTAACCATTGCAGCTTTTCTCAGACACTTCATTTCATATGTGATGATTTTTCTTTGTTGCAAAGCTGTTAAAGACCATGTTTGGCAAAATAATATGTTATGCAATAATGAATGTAGCAATATTCCCCAGGTAAGATATTATTTCCAGAGTGTAGTATTCTCTATTCATACCTGTCAGCCTAGTAGGTTAAATACACACAGTGCTTTTTTTCTGGGAATTAACAAGGATATGTTATATACCAACCTTATATTTGTTGGTTATTCTGGTTCTGAGTATAAATCTAAAAAAACAATTTCGTGTCCATGAAAACAAAAATTCTACAGTCAAACACTCGAATGGTCATCTCAGCTATCTTTTGTCAGTTTTTGCTTAATGATCAAGGACATTGACTCACAATATATGCTTAACTTTCTAAAATATTGGATTCTTGATTTATAGCTGGCATCACCCACTTTTCCCTATGGTAGTAAAATTGATAACAAAGCTAGTCTAACATTTAGAAATATCTAATTTCGCTTTCAACAAAAACTGGACAATTTGACCTTGTCTGTCATCATTTATATAGTCTTGCTGGCTAACAGCCAGATCTGTCTCCTGGGGCCATGTTTTAGACCTGAAGTCACCAAAAAATGTCTGCAGAATATGTTTTGGAGTCTGGAGACCCTTATGATATGGACAATCTTTATTTTGTAGAGATGGGCTTGTAGTCTACAGTGTCCTGTGTAGAGAGTAAAAATGATAGCTTACTATGACCAGCTTTAGAATGGGATCCTGTGGAAAGTTGCTGCCTGTTCTCTGACTCTATGTATGTTTGTATTAAATTAAATTAATTTTTGCTTCAGTCAGTGATATTGCAGGATTTAATTAATTTTTTTTCCACCTGATTTTGCCAGTCTGTCCGCTGCCTCATTCCCTGCAATCATGCATTGTACAGTGATCCACTGCAGCACCACTGTGTTGCTAGTAGACAGTTATCCCATCAAGGCCAGCTCCGTGAACTGGTGATAGAGCTTAGTTCAGTCAACAGGGGCTGGATTCTAAGATTGGTCGGGCAGTCCCTTTCGAGCAGGACCATAGTCCTGCCCAAGAATGCAGGGTGCTGAAGACGGAGGCAATCAGCCAAAAGGCGCACAAATAATCAGGATGCCACACACAAAGGGAACATGTCTGTATCTATTAATAGTTATGGTGCCTGCCCTGTGGCGGATGTTCAGGCAGGTATGGTGCCAGGCCCTATAACTCGAAAGGGCCCAACCTTAGTTACTGGAAGTCCTTCTCAATTGCACAGAGGAGTCAAGAGGCAAGGGAATAGAACTACTGGCCAAACAAACCAACGACCAATAAAAATAATGCACTGGAATGCTCAGGGTGTCAACAGCAAAAGAGAAGGATACAGTAAAAAATTGGAACTTGAAAATATTCTAAGTGAAGAACAAGTTAATGTGTGCTATATCCAGGAAACACACCTCAGCAGTGATATAGCCTTTAAAATCAGAGGCTACCAGTGCTACCGGTCAGACTGAAAAGACAGGCAAAATGGTGGAATTCTGACACTTGTTAAAAACAATATCAGCGCATGTTAGCTGGAAGTATATATGGAGGGGGCAGAGTATCAGATGCTCCACCTAAAAACAGACAGTGAAGAATTCCATCTCCTGAACTACTACTGCCCAAATGATAAACCATTGGCACTAGACACAATTCCAGACAAAGAGAGACTTATGGTGTGTGATGACTTCATCAGCCACTCTCAGAGCTGGGGCTACGATCAAATGGACAACATATGTGAGGAACTTGAGAGCTGGTAGGATGAAAATAATCTCATACTTATTAACCAGCCAGCAGACTCACCACCCTCTACCTGAGAGCATGGCACACCACCTCTACACCAGACCTGGCATTCCACTCACCAGGCCTGGAATGGAACATCACACGTGTCGTTGGAAAGCAGTTTGGGGGTAGTGACCACAGACCAGTATTTCTGGAAATCCACAATGAATTTACCAAGGACAGCAGCACGCTCACTAGGTGGAACTATAAGAGGGCAGACTGGAAAATGTAACAGCATTTAACCAGTGTTCTAGCTAAGGACATGAACTTGGACAAAGACATCAATAGAGCAGTGAGTGAATTTAATAGATGTATACTACATGCTGCTAGTAAAACCATACCCAGGGAGGCACTCAAAAACTACAAACCCTACTGGAATGATGAACTGGAAAAGCTGCAACACAAGATGGAAACATCTAGACAGCAGACAGATAACAGATCAGATGAGAACACCACAACAAATATCAGCAAACAAAGGCTAAATTTCAAAGAGCCAAGTTACAAGCCAGACGGAGCAGCTGGAAAGAAAAAAACAGAGTCATTGAACCTAGAAAGAAATACTAGGAAATTATGGAAACTTGTAAAGCAACTAAATAATGAAAGTACAGTGAGAAATACAAGGGTCACACGTTATAAAGATAGAAACATTATAATAGGTAAACATGCAGCAGATTACTTTGTAGATTCCTTTGCAGAAGACAATAATGTCAAAGTTAGCCCAGACAAACAACAGGAGGTTCGAGAGAACCAGCAAAACATTGAACAAGGTGAACTTATACCTGAAGTCATGGAGGCACCAATCACAATGAAAGAACTGGAGTATGCAATATCCAAATTGAAAATGAAAAAGTCCCCAGGAGCTGATGGAGTGTCCAATGAAATGATTAAAAACCTGGGAACTGCTGCCATGTCACCTTGCTTCTAAGATTGCTTGTAGCTGCCATATCAACTGCCATGTAGTTTGTTGATAATTTTCTAGTAGCGATTGAGAGTTCTATTTGTAGTGTGTTTGGTATAGATGTTTGTATCCCAGCCCATCTTCTCTTTATTGCATTCTCTGATGATCCATTCTCTGTGAAGACATGAATCTACAGTAAACTGAGGTATTAGTTGTCTGGGTGATAAATTGCTTTTACTTTGAGAGCAGTAGGAGTTTCTGTAGTTTTGCTCTCAATTACCACAATTGTAAATTTTGCAGTATATGTGGGTGAGGTGTTTGAATAGTTAACATGATGGCAAATGGTCAGAATAAATAATAGATTAACTGACCAAGGTTTGGGTTGTGATTTTGTCCTGTTGGGTGAGCTGGCTTGCCTCTTCCTCTCAACTCCTTGAACAAACCCTGGAGGAAAGTGAGAATGGTTGATATTTTCAGTTTTATCAGAATCGTCAATATTACAACAGCCAACATAAATTGTTGGATTATACCTTCAACTTCACTATCAATACTCAGGGAGACCTGCTAGTGTAGTGGCAAAGTCACTCGTCCACAGATCTTGTGACAAACATTATAATTTACACATCACATGGTTTGCACCAAAAAAAAATTTCTGTGGTCGAACCAGCTGAGGGCATCCTACTTCCAGCAGTCAGTTATTTTCATCAACATAGCTGTCATCCATTGGCTATTACTTCAAAGTTTACTGTCAAGTGTTCATTACTATTTTCAATTTTACAACGAATAGAAACGGTAATCCTATTTATTAGTTATTTGTCTATAACTTCACTGTCAGAAACTAGTCGTTTGTCTATAACTTCACTGTCAGAAGTTTGCTATTTGTCTTCAACTTCAGAACCAAAAGTTAGCTATTTGTCTGTAACTTCACTGTAAGAAGTTATTTAGTTGCCTCCAGCTTGACAGGTCAGAAGTTAGTTTAGACCAAATGATCTATAACTTCAAAACTAGAAGTTAGTTATTAGTATTCAACTTCCCTGTGAACAGTAATTACATCAGTTGCTGTTGCTTCAATTGCTAGGAGCTACGAGTGATTGGTTCATGCTACTTATCTGGGGCTAAAAGTAAAATTCCATTGACTGACATAAGAAACAATAGTGACAAAAAGTCAAACTTCCTTGAGGCTATGTCCAGCTATGTGACAGAGAAATACAGAGTATGTCTCAGTAGAACAAGGTACCAGGCCCAAACCTTGCTGCAGTCAAATTTGCATTCAGACCATTCATAAAACAATGGCAACATAATGAAATATTTATAATGTCTAGTAAACCCCTGTAGCCACAAAAATGATGGGTTGATTATTGCATCCTGAATAGTAAAGGTCTATGCTACCAACTTTCTTTATTTTGTTCATGACTTGATGTCTACACCATCAGACAAGTCTTTTGGATGAACACCACCGTTGTCTGAAGCTTCTCTTTGGTTCCATATATCTTTACTTGCAAGGTTGCAACATTAGGCTATCTCTAAATTTTTTATTCTGGGGGCAGTTCTGCAGAATATATTCAGAGGCCTGTTCATCTGTTCCACAAGTGCACAGTGTGTATACTACATGTATATGCATACTCTAAATTTATGATTGTGTATATATATGTACAAACCATTGCAACTCTCACTTCTCAACTACCAAAGAAATTAATACCTATCTTATGTTGAATGAATCTAAGCCAGTCATATATATTTTCAATATATTTTTATTTCTGACTTCTATTGATTTTTGTTTTCCAGATGTAACCAATTTGTTGGAATATTATCATCATAAACTATTAGAATCAGCTATTGCCACATACCTGTAATGGTTTCTCATACGGATATTTGCCACTGAAATCAAAGAAAAGTTTTGCACCCAATATCGCACCCAGCCAGCCATCAGGCCGATATCTAGACTGCATCATGAGTGGGATGTAATCTTTCCTCAGCTGAAATGTATACTCTGCCTCTGTTGCCAGTTACAAAAAGAAATGTTAAGTATGAGCTAAATTTAGCCATATAATTAACAAGACAACTGCATCAACAACATGGAAAATAACAACAAGAAAGAAAATAACACAGGATCCCATCAAACAGTGTTCTTAGAGAATAGTTAATTAGTCAGTTTGGTTCGTTAGTCAATCTGACTGACAGACTTATTATGTGATCATTTATTTGCTGAGATCCATGCAGTCTCTGCCAGACTTGATGATTATATGAACAGTTTTTTTGGTAAATGCAAATAAAGTAAATAGGTTACTAGAAAACTATCAATATAAATTAATAAAATATCGAAAATAACAATTAAAAAAAGAACAAATACAATTGTCAACGTGTCTGTCCAATTGTGACCTTTATCAAGACAACAAAAACAGTTAAGAACAAAAAACCATAACGAATATATTTGTATTTGTTCTTTTTTTATTATTATTTTCTATATTTTATTATTTTATATTGATAGTTTTCTAGTAACCTATTTACTTTATTTGCATTTACCTCTATTTGTATGGTTACTGCGGCACTTCCTTTTTGTCTGACATCCTCCGATATTTGGGTTATTTAATGAAGTTTTTTTTGTTTGTGCAAGGATCCATGCTGTCTCTGCCAGACTTGATGATTTATATGAAACAGCTTTTTTGTATGTGCAAGAATCCATGCTACCTCCGCTAACATGATGATTAGGCTTATATGAACATATTTTTTTATGTGCAGGGATCCCTGCTGACTGGCAGACATAATGTATATGTGAGTATCATCTTAGCTTTATTTTGAGAGCCTCTGTAATATAGTATATAATTCACTTGTCTGTTAACCATGTGATCAGGGTTTGAGTTAACTAATCATTTATGGCATGCAAAAAACCTTTGGTTAACCAAACAAATAAGAAATAACATATTTTTAACAATTTATTTTCGTATTTCAATAAAAATGTCAGTATTTTGCACCCAAAACCAAAACTCCCCAAAAACCCCACAAATTTGTTAAAATTTGTCATTTTTTGTCCATCAATAGGAATTAATTGTCTGCATTAGTAGTAATTACTGAATATATAACAACCAAATGACATTTTTTGTAAAAAAAAAAAACACCAAAAAAAGCACATTTTGTGAGGGGGGGGCGAAATCCATATGAATGCACAGAATCCGTACTAGTTGACAACTATGGATGATTGATGAATGGAACCATCTCCACGAAGTATGTGCTGAAGGCAACAATAGACAGACTGCTTCTTGTCACCAAATGACTAGGCAGCGAGCATATATGGGTAAAATCATGTTTTCACTAGACTCATTTTATTTTATTCCACAATTCTCAGAAATCAATCACAAAATTCTCTGCACACAAGACTTACCAGTCCGGCAGTTAGGACTTTGTTTATACTTCTCAGACATACAAATGAGCACCACAACTGAGCTCTCCACTGTTTCTGCCATTGCTTGTAGTGTAGACCCTCCTGTGTGATCCCAATCTACCTATAATTTGTAGCCTTCAGCCTAAAAGTTCAAATATTTTATCTGTTTATATTGTTTAGTTACAAAATGAACTCAGGACATAGTAGCTAGTGTGTGTACACTGCTGTTGTAGATATGCTTTTATTTAAAATAATATTGTTTTTTAATATTAATGTTGATAATAATGTATCTAATAGCCTGGTCAGAAAGAAAAGTACCAGATGACTGGCAAAAATCAGTAATTGTACCACTATGGAAAAACAAAGGTAATAAGAGAGAGTGTGAGTCATATAGAGGCATCTCCTTGTTAAGTCACACAGGTAAAATCTACACAAAAATAATAGAATAAAGAATGCGATACATTGCAGAACCACAGTTGAGCCCCTCTCAGTTTGGCTTCAGAAGGGGAGCAAGCTGTACAGACGCACTTTTCACACTGAGACAACTGAGTGAAAAAGCAATCGAATACAATCAAGATGTAAACACAGTATTTGTAGACCAGGAAAAGGCATTCGACAGAGTAGATAGAAACATTCTATGGGAAACCTTAGAAATGTATAACATCAGAGGACAACTGTTAGATAATATAAAAGCGATATATCAAAAATGCCAAAGCTCAGTAAGAACAACAGATGAAATGACTGAACCTTTTGAAACAAGATCTGGAGTAAGACAAGAATGCGTACTTTCACCCCTACTTTTCAACATATACATGGACAGAATAATAAAAGAAGCTCATATCAACAAAGAGGAAAACATTGCAAATAAACCTGATGAAGAACTTAATAATGAAATCAATGAACTATTATTTGCCGATGATCAAAGTTTAATATACAAAGATGAGGAAACTTTGCAAAAGCACATCAATGTATTTCTGTTAGCATATCAGAAGTACAACATGAAATTAATGTACAAAAAACATAAGTTATGAAAATTAGCAAGTCTTCAACACCAATGAATATAACAATAGATAACACCAAAGTGAAACAAGCCAAAGAACTTAAATATCTAGGCAGCATTTTTTCCGAAGATGGAAGACTAGACAGAGAAATAGAAACAAGGTGCCAGAAAGCAAACACAGTGACTTACAAACTTTCACCATTACTTCTTCATCCAAAGATCAAGATGGAAATTAAAAAACAAATAATATCTACAATTTTTATACCAACACTGTGCTACCAATGTCAAACATGGTCTTTAACAGCTTCGCAGCAAAGAAAAATCGTCACATGTGAAATGAAGTGTCTGAGGAAAGCTGCAATGGTTACCAAACTAGATAAAATAAGAAATGAAGAAATTAGGAAAAGAGTTGGTATAATATCATGTATCGAACATATTGAGAGACAGCAAGTAAAATGGTTCGGTCACCTTATGAGAATGAAGCCAAACCAAATACCAATAAGAGCATAAAATACAAGAATATCCGGGTGTAAATCAAAAGGTAGACCAAGAAAACGGTGGATAGAAAACATTAACCTTGAACAAACATCGACTAAATGCAACCTCGGCGTCACATCTGGCCTTGAAACGACAGCTTAAGATACCACCCCTATGCTTAACGGCAAGTGTGAATGCAATCAACAATCATTCACCTGGGGATAGACAATAGACTAATGTATCTTCATTAGCGCCATGGTGTTCTCAGTATTGTTCTATATAACCACATCTCTACTTTCTATGTTCCTTCTATACCAAATACAGTGCAGACGGCAGAAACCAGTGCTCTTAAGAACGTAAGATCTTAAGTTCAAGTAATGTGATGCTACTGTGTGTAATTCTTGTATGTTGTTGAAGCACAGTCATACCCTCTTTGATGGTTCTTCTGTGAAGAATCTTTTATGGTTTTCCACTTTTTATTTTGCTATATGGAACCAATTTTAATGCATGTAGTGGCAGTCTGTTTTTAATTCATTCAAAGTACATGTCCGATATAAGTCCATTTTTTCTTATTTTTGTTGACGAAACATATTGTTGATTAGTACTATTCTACTGATTGTCCATAATTCACCTCCATACATCAGAACTGGTTTATATAATTTCTAAAAACTATTTTTCTCTTACTTAGGTTAACAAAGATATACAGTGTATTTACACGCTTTAACTGCTTTAGTCTCCAGGAATTACCCTCGATGATGCTCTTGTTTCATAAGAGTAATTGGGCTGTTTTTCCGGAGCTGTCTTTCATACCCAGAAGACTTCACCTTTTAGCAGTATACAATGCTTTAAGGATTTCACAGTGAGCAATTCATGTCTGCATAACTCAATGAGAATGACCAGAAAATACAAATATGAGTTGCATTTCAAGAGCAGTGACTTGAGGCAGTCAATAAAGCAAAGTTGGAATGTGTTACATTCATTTTAATGCCTGGTCATGTGGGTGTTCAGGGCAATGAGAGAGTAGATTGATTGGCTTGCACTGCTACTGTGTCCAGTGGTAAAGCAATGGATCATGCAGATATTTTGAACTAATAAAATAAAATTAGAGTGAACTCATTAATTCTCATTAATTAATTTAAATTGGAATCAATGCCAGTTGTATGGATCATATCTTGTTGTTTCGCATCTTTCTGTTTGTTTTGTTTTATCGATATTTGGGTCTGTTTTGTCTATTTTATGTTTGTGTTGTTTCATCTCTGTTCTTCTAGTTTGAACTCTTCAAAATTATATCTATATTTAGCCATGCCATGTGAATAGTGCCACTCTTACTCTTAGTTTTTTTTTTATTAATGTGTTCTTGATAAAGTCTTTTTGGTTGAAACGTTGATTTGTGTGTGTTATTATGTGTGTTCATAGTGATTAGCAAAACTTCATTATCCTGTTCCAGGTTTTGCCTGTTGTATTCTGTTGGACATATTTTCTTGTATTACCATAATAATGATAGGGTAGTCAGGCTAAGACCTCCATGGGGCAAAAAAAAATAACTGCATTGGGTCTATTTCTAACCTGTAGACTTTTTCGATACCACAAGTGACTAAATCATATGCCAAGATTCCAATCTCTGACACAATGAAATTTGATAGGTCAATGACGAATCAATTTTCAACAATGCGTAAAAATATTTTTTCACTATGTTACATCTAATTGTTTTTTCAATTACTCACTCTATGCTTGCTGCTACCATTAATATTGTGATGTTTTAAATGTTAAACTAAAATATATGTTGCGTTGTTAAGCAATTAAGCACATTTTCTTATCAGGCTACTTAATTTTTTCATCAGAATTTATGATAGTTTTAAATAATGTTATTTGGGGCAAAGAAATGCATGTTATTAAGGCAATGGACCACATTAAAAATTTATGAAGAAAATGCAGAAGTCATGAGGAAGTTCGTTGATATAAAGCTGGGCGAGACCTATATATATATAATTTTTTTTCCTCCAGATTAAAGTTATGAAACTACCAGTATACATATCTATTCTTGACACACATATATACACACTGGTTTGCTAGAGCTGTCGCAGTGGCAATCTTCATCAATTATATAATGGTTTATATCACCTTTTTTGCCTGCGGATCTTTGCCTCATCACACGGGGCAAGAATCCACATTTACCTATGCTCATAAACTCTCATTCTATTGTCTACATGTAAGACATGCTTTCAATACTATCACTAATGTAAGATAGATAGATAAGCTATACAATAATGACAGTTTGTTGTTTTGTAGTTAGGTCTAGGAGTCAGAATACAATAAAGTATAAAAAGTGTGGATCTTTGCCCCACCTAACTATATTGAAAGAAGCTAATTTAAAAAGAGAACTGCTCACTCGCATCAGAAGAAGACAGTCCACATTCTTTGAACACATTGTGAGAAGAGAAAAAAGTACATCATGACAAAAGACAGATTGTAGAATAGGATGGGTATGTGAAGATCAATAGAGAAGATGCTGAACAACTTGGCATTGTTGCATACTGGGGCTTGGATATTAGCATAAACAATTAATGTCCATACATGAGACAGAAGGTTGTGATAAACATGATGACCAACACCACATGACATTGACTATAAGAAGACCAATAGCAGCTGTGACATTAAGTAAAAAATAAGGTGACTGTGTTCTAACTGTAAGTGCATGTTTTGGAGTTGTCTTGGGTTATAACTTATACTCTGGAGTTATGTGCTCTGAGTGATACTTTCAGCTGGCAGCATGATACTCATGATTGAAAGGGATGAAGCATAAGGTGGAAACAACAAAGTCAATCTTCTGTTAGCTTTGATTAAGATAAATTTAAGTGTTGACTATAGGAATGTTGAGGAGAAAAATGAAGGTGTAATCATGAAAATATAATTCTTTATCTCGTATTGAAGGATGAAACAACACTGGACACATCAGTAGTGCAGAGACTGCAATAGTTTAGGATCAAGCAGAGAAGGGAAAAAGAGGAGTTGAATTTGGCACAAGAAAAATCAGTGCACATAGACAGTAATATGCTCTCTTCACCATCTGCTCAAAGAGACTGAGCACCTATGGGTCTGCCCAGAATGCAGTGACTTAATTTTTTAAATACTTGAAATACAATATCTACACTTTCAGCCTAACACATCTGACTCAGCTTTTCTAGGACACTATGACCCTCTTGATGGGACAGTCACGCCCCTCCAATCTTTTTCACACACACACACACCCATTCCCCCTTAAAAAAATCTTAGCCACCTCTTATAACATACACGACAGGTTACAGTGTTGCTATTATCTCCTATTTCAGGCTCTGGCAAAACATGGGTGGCAAAGTGAGCAAATACTGTGTGTCAATGTGAGGCAGATTTCAAAATTGGAGTGACCTGGACACCAGTTTGAATCTTATACAATATACTTACCGGGGATATTAAAGTGATTGTTTAAATCTACTAAAGTAAAATAAATATATTTCAGTATTGGCATGCATTGAACTATTCTTTTGGTACCCCATGTTTTCTTAAGGAGTGCATGGTGGCTTTTTATAGAAGGTGGAATAAAAGCAGCTTTGCTGTAATAGTGGCCATGACATGTACAGGAAGTGATTCTTGAACTTTAAAACTACAAATAAATGTGCATTAAGTGTTTTAGGTTTTTGTAAGGTTATTTTTATCTTTCTGAGTCTTTTGTGTAGGTTTTCATCTCATGAATGTGAGTGAACGATGTAATAAAGATTAATTTTAAAAAATGTTTACTGTGGCAGGTACAAAGTGCTTAAAAGTATTTGTTTTGTGATAAATAAGGCTATATGGTGCTACACATCTTGACAGATGGTCGGTAGCAAATCCTGTACCAGAGGGAATTTATTGGACTCAAGCCGAACATGTCTTCTCATGGCTAAATTCATGAAAATTTTGGTTTGTTGCAGAATAAAAATGGGAAAAAATCATTCCTGGATTGTTGCATTTTACATCTGAGCCTTCATTCTTGTGCTCTACTCAATATTGAATTCTCAAATGTCATCCATGCACTACTACATTGGATTATTCTTCATAAAACGTGATCTCAAGCAATGACAAATTTATTAGTTGATCTCTATCTCTATAATCCTGATGAGTTTGGAAACTTCACACCCTGTCCATTCTTTAACTGATTCCGGCCGGAATATTTTTAGCGTTTAAACGTAATTAAATTTTGTTAGATTTTTGTGTGTGCACATGCATCACGGAAACAAGAAATAATACTTCTAAATATATTTACATTATAATGTAATATATATATTTCGAAATAGAAATGGACAGAGAATGTAATTATCACAAGATCATTTTGAAAAATTTTTTTTGTTAATATATAAAAATTATTTTAGACAAAAGAAAATATGTAAATGGCAAATAAATATTATTTTAAGATATGATATTTGACCTTACCGCATTTTTTAATCAATAAATTCCACTCAAACTGTATTATTTCTGTAGATAATCCAATTACGAACACAATAATGTATAATATATATGCATAGTGCGTCAAAAATTTATTATTTAGAAAGAATTTTGACATCTATCAAAAACAGTAGACTTAACTTGACATGAAAGTCAAATGAAAATATGGCTAATTTTTCTTACAAAATGGCATAAATTAGCAAACACGATGCTAGAAGCATTTGCCAGATTGGATTTCATAATAAATGAGACCAAAGTAAATAAAATAGTTATTATTTTACGAAAACAAGTAAATTGGAAAATATATATGAAACATATAAGGAAAAATGATGTCACAGACCCCCATTATCAAAACTTATCAATAACTTAACAAAATTGATATCAGTACACATAAAAAATCATGCAAGAAGTAATGTGGACATATTACACTTTATTTTGGAAACATTCTTATGGTGATATAAATACCGAAAAAAACAACATGAATGTCATTGGAGTATGATATTATTATATGATATTAATATTATCCAGCCATGTCTTCTTCTGGCCACCTCATCATCTTACTTCCTCTACCATACCTTCAAGAACATCTGTTATCATCAAGGAAGGTCTCATCAGGTGCCCGTACCATTGGCATTTACAAAGTTTCACGATTGCCAACAGGTGGTTCTTGTTGCCCAGCTAATGAATTAATTATACCATGCACAAAAAACATTGGTCTTGTGTTCTGGATAACAGATAACCAAAACAATTCTATAGCATTTGTTTTCAAATTCCTGCATTCTTCTCTCTAAATCTACTTTTAAAGTCCAGGTCTTACAACCATATAGAAATATTGACAAAACCAAAGATTTATATAAGTTGATCTTAACACAGGTGGTGATCCTGTGTTTTCTGAGTTCCCTTACAGTGTTTGGGATATGGCTGTTGTTCCTTCTTGGGATATACCCAAAGCACATGAGTCGTCTGTAACTGAGTTTGGAAAATATTGTTGGAAGTCTTATCCTGCCACTAGATATTCAATTTTTTTGTAAAAATAGAAGATATTCAATATCTTTTCATGTTGTGAGTATGGTGTCCATGTTGCAGACCTATAAAGGAGAACACTGAGTATATATATGCCTATTAGATCGATATCTTTGTTTCCATTTTCACAACTTTGTACTATTCCAGACATTGTCTTAGAATTTACCAAAATTGATGGCAATGTTTGCTGTTTGAATACTTATTTCTTCATCAAGAGAGAGATCTGTAGTTACTCTGGAGCCCAGGTAGTTGAAGCTATATACTGACTAAAGTTGCAGGTTATTTAGTGTGATGTTTACTACTGTATCAGTATTTTGGATAAGTTTTATTGTTGTTTATTGATAGTGAGAACAAATCACAGGCCCTTGCCAAGTTGTAAATCAGGTCTTGCAGTATAGGATATTAGGGCTGCTTTATCAGCTGCCTGAGAATAATCTCAGCTGTCTGTTTTCACTTCAAGATGGGATTGGTTAAAAACATGGAGAACATTTATATGAATAAAGACATTGCCCACAGAGTTGTGTATAAATGTGTCTTATAATTGTGGCAATATTTGTTAAAATGCATGCTGCCATGCTGGTAATGATAAAAGTTGCTGAATACAAGTTTTAATAGCGACCAGAGATTTGTGATGATACTTTAGTTATCCAATGGATCATCATCACTGCACTCCGGACACGTCCATAGGTGCTCAGATCTCTCCTTGAGTGTATCCGCCATTACACGTTGACTGAAGGTCCCAGTAGACCATTGATTAACCATGATTCTTCCTCGCCTACGAAACCGCTCCTTTCTAATGACACCACATTTCAATCCAAGCTCCCTCATTCTAGTCACAGAACAAGAGTCATCATTACTTATAAAGTCATTTGTTTGTGCGCTTTCCCGTAGGACGTTCAAAATTTCTGCCCAATGCATCGCTCCGCCAACAGCCGTTGTAGCTGCGTGTGTGGCCAAACTATCTGCTCTCTCATTACCCAGGACTCCGCATGTCTCGGCACAAAAATAAAAGTCACTTTCTGCACACAGGAAGTCCTCACCGTACCCAGCCACTGTTCTCAAACGTACACCGCCTGCACTTGATGATACTTTGCAAGTCACAAATGAGATTAACGACTAATTGATAGAATGAGATGTGCACATCAAGTCAGTGCCAATGTAACAATAGCAGATCATACTTACTGCTAGACTGTTATATAATTTCTTTACAAGCTCTTTTTCAGTCCAAGAATAGCTGATGAAAATATGATTCTTTGAAGTTTGTGCGCTGTGTTGACCTGCAAATGCATATGCAATCACCATTGTATGATTGAGTAGATGTCTATCACAAAACAGAAAACATATACAAATTTATGAAGCTAAAATTTATCACACAGAACACTTGTGAACTTATGAAGCTTAAATTTATCACACAGAACACTTGCGAACTTATGAAGCTAAAATTTATCACACAGAACACTTGCGAACTTATGAAGCTAAAATTTATCACACAGAACACTTGCGAACTTATGTAGTAAATCTCTATCAAATAAAATCACTGCTATCTGTCTCCGTCCATAACTAGTCAGGATTGTAGCATACCACATAGGATGCTTTAGCACAGAGACCTCCAGCGATTTCTATCTTCAACAATGCATATGAGTGAGAAAAAATTGTGTCTTGTCCAGTCCTTGATGTTGTCTGTCCATGTTTTTATTTAACCTCCTTTGCTCCTTCCACCTTCGTCGGTTCCCTGAGGTAATGTTTTTGACAAGGAATCATGTCGGTATACATGTCCAAACCATGCAAGTTTTTGTCATTTCACTTTTGTAAATAATGGTTCTTGTGGTCCTTTATACATTTCTATTTATTTCTTATGGACACATTAGTCTTATGCTCTCTATTGGAAATTCGTATAACTTATCTGTAATATTTGTTTTCAAAGGCCTGTAGACGTCTCTCCGTGTCCGCATGAGTGTCAAACTCTCACAACCACACAGCACAATAGAAACACTAGTTAGTTATAAACTTAATTTTCTCTCTAACACTGATGTTGCTTTTCTGAATTAAGTTTAGCCTTGACATAGAAGCTAATGTCATCTCCAGCCTTATCTTTAATTCTGCTTTGCATTTTCCATTACAGCATATGCTAGATTCGAGATATTTTAATGAATTCAGTTTATATCCATTTATCATGATGTTGGTCTGTTCTTCTGTGTCTCTGCTGTTAACAAAAACCTTGCTCTTTTCTGTGTTGATTTCCATTCTGTACTTTCTGGTAACTTTTTCCAACTTTGCTGTTAACTCTTGCAATTCATGTTCTGACCCAGCTATAAGATATGAGTTATGTACACATGGGTCAGGCTGTCAGTGGTTGATGTGCACATGGTGGGGACTCTCAGTGGGTGGTGCACACATCTTTGCATCTGGCAGCAGTCTTCACAACTGTAACAGACTTACTACATCTCTATCAAACGTACGGTAGCCATTTTGTATTTAGAACTGAGCTGGTAGCCAATTTTATAAAATGTTGAAATGGTTAAGCAAACATGACACGCACGCACACACACACACATACATACATATATATATTTTAGGGTGTGTGCGTGCTTGTGTATATATGTATGTTCTGCATTTGTGTGTATGTACATATATATGTGTGTGTGTGTTTAATTGTGTATATATATGGAGATATATATATACATATATATTAATTTATACATATACATACATACATATATATGCTGGTATATATATATATATATATATATATATATATATATAGTCTTACTCCTTGTACAGGTTTTCTGGAAAAATCTGACATAAGTCTTATGGTTCAACATGTTACTAGTTGTAATACTGCTTACAAAATAATAAAAACAGAATGTAGGCCAACTTTTATTGTTTAAAATATGAACAAATATATTTCTGATAACATTCTTAATTTACTGCACATGATTCATATCTCATAGGCTTCTCCCCTGGTAAGGAGAGGATTTCATCTAATGTAATTTGTATACAATAAAATAAACATGACAATTACTTACGTGTGGTGCTTGCTGATGGGTCATTTTCTCCCTTCAATAACCAGAGTGCTCCCCGAACATTCTTCTGCACCAGAAAGTTCTCACTGTCCTTCAAGTTCTCTAGTGTAGCTACTAGTTCAGGAAAATCAATGATCAATTGTCTGACATTCTTGTCAAAGGAAAGAGTCCATAGACATTCTGCACTGTTTGCTTGCTCTTTGACATCCGTGTGTTGAAGCATAAGAAGGAAATCTGCAAGTGCACCCTCTTCAACAATCTGTCAAGTTCAAGAAAGCCATATGAGAATGGACATTGTTGCAGCAATTAGGTGTGGCAGACATGTGGAAGGGTAGTAACATAAGACCTTAGACTAAGTGGGGGGAAATCCACACCTTTTATACTTTAGTGTATTTTGACACCTAGACCTAACTACAGTACAACAAACTATGATCATCAGTATATAGCTTATCTATTCCATCTTAAATTAGTGGGGGTATTGAAAACATACATCGTACGCATATGTTATTCTTCTCGAACCCCAGGAATTGCGAGCAATTAACTCTTACTTCCTATGTGCAGTGGGGAGGTTTCTCTGAGCTTTCTTTGCATACCCAGGAGGCTTCAGTTTTCAGCTTAGTGCAATGCCTATTTAAATAACCTTCTACTCGGAGGGGGGTATATGTCATGAGACGAGCTGATAGTTTGCCTGGGTCACCCATTGCTTGTCTTTTCTTCGACGAGGCACTTCACAGCCAGCGAGCTGTTCCTCATATAGGAAGACCATTTCATTACCACCATTTGTGTCCCTAGGTCCCAGACCTAATTTCTTCCGCATGTGCCATGTTGGCTAACTAACGGCGATGGTCGAATTAGAATCAGGGTTGATACACTTTCATAGACAAGGTGCTGCTTTGTCAATCAAACACGTCGGAGGTCTGGGATTTGACCTGTGCATTTCTCACGCACTCACCTTGCTTGCTTGAGATGGCCTTCGAATCCATCACCAGGCACAGTCTGTGTATTTTGATTCTTCACCATTGTGTATATTACCTCAAGATATAGGTAAAATAAGAATCTTAGACAAGGAGCTTCACAGTGGGCCCTTGGGTACTGAACCCAATTCTCTCTGTATGAGTAGTGTTGGGCAACAGCCGACAGTCGAGTTGGGCTTAGTTGACAGTCGAGTTGGGCTTAGTTTGCAGCGTCGTTAGAGACTTGCGCCCCACCTCTAGGTTGCCAAAAGTGTCCAGAGTTTGAGTCTCAACACTGATTTAGTCAGACGATTGAACAATGCACTCTCCGACATTTGTTCCATACTTGTCCTGTGTGCAATGGGGAGCTGTATTCAAAGCTTTTTTTTTATACCCAGGAGTGCATGTTCAAGCTGGTGTATCCAATACTTGAGGCACGACTCCTTCTTTGAAATAGGATCAATTGGGATGGGACAAGTGGGCTTCTGTGTGTTCTTGAGCATGAACAGCACTTCTGCCAGTCGGTCTCATGCTGGACTATTGTAGCTTCATTGCCACTGAATTGATTCACACACTACACTGCTCTCTAGCATGTATTACCTTTTCCTGATTCGGTGTGTACTCGTAAGATCACCGTATGTTAGGGACATTGACATTGGTCGCACCTCCAATGTTTCTGCTTTTGTTTAAGCCTGCTGAGATGGAATGCACAAATGCCTTTCATTACAGTGTGCCAACAGTGATGTTGGATGTAATGGTGTAGAGTTTTCAGAGATATTTCCTGTTTTTCTGCAGACTGTTCTCATTTCATCTACAGCATCCACATCCTTGGACATGAGTCTAAAAGTGTTAGCCAAAAATACAGCAAGAATTGCTGTATTTCTGTTTCCATGGTGCACTACAAGGAGGTAGTTTTAAGATCTTGGTTATCTGCTAACACTGGGTCTGCATGAGAGCAATGTGAGACCCTTTGCACCCACATGTAGACAATAAAATGAAAGGTTATGAACTTAAGTAAGTGTAGATCTTTGCCCCATTTTATAGCAAAAAAGGTGATACAAACCATTATAAAATTGAGGGAGATCGCCACTGCAACAGGTCTAGCAAATCGGCAGTGTGTAAATGTGTGCTAAGAATAGATATGTATAGTTTTGCAACTTTAATTTGAAAATAAAAACAGAATAAAAAGTTGATAAGTTTCATTTTAAAGCTGACTATATCTTTGGTGTGGTAGCTCTGAAACTAGGCAGGGCGGGGCACCCATTTGTCCTGACATAAAATATTGCCAAGGCAGTGGATATAAATTGATATCCCCCATATGGATGTGGAAAGCAATGGGAAACTACCAGACTACTCTCCCAAGAAGAAAGTCATGGCGACTCAAGAATGTTGAGAATATCATGGACTGCCGGAAAAAACTAATGTAGAGGTGTTGAAAGAGTCAAATGCGAAACGGATCTTAATCAATAATATAAGAAAGAGACAATCTTCATTTTTTGGTCACTTCAAGAGACAGGGAGGTTTGGAGAACATAGTCACAACAGGCAAGATTAAAAGCAACAGAGACAGAAGGCGACAATGTGAGAAAATATTAGACAGTTTGACAACCTGGCATGTCAGAGAAACAACAGTGAGCTTGATACATAATACTGTGGACAGAGAGCTGTGGAGAGCCATGATCACTTACGCCAGCCGGCATGGCACCTGATGATATCTTTGGATGGTTAGATGATTGTTACAATCATATATATCGGTCTCATAGCAGCTTCCTCATAGCATCTGCATTTTTTTCATACATTTTTGAATGCGACCCTTGCCCCAAATAACTTGTGAACCTTTTTTCCCAATTCACATTGTTAGAAACTATCATAAATCCCGATGAAAAAACAAAGTAGCCAGACAAGATAGTGTTTTTAAGAACTTAACAACACAATATATATATTTCAGTTTAAACATTTACAAAATTGTGATATTAATAGATAACAGCAGACAGAGTGAAGAGTTGGTACCTCAAGATAGTGTTACTATGGACATTTGTATGCAGTAGAGACCATATGCAAGAAACCTACTATTTGAGCTGACAGTAGCATGTGCACCTTGATGGGAATTTACATCAACATACACTTTCTGTAAGTGGGACACTCAGTTGACATGTCATAACCCAAATCAAAATGTTATTGGGGTTATGGACATAATGATATGTGGTTGTATGATTGATTCTTTCTTGCCCATGAAACCACTCCTTTCTAGCGACACCACATTTCAAATCAAACTCGCTTATTCTAGTCATGGAACCAGAGTCATCATCACTTATACAGTCATTTGTTTGTGGTTTTTCCCGTAAGGTGTTCAAAATGTCTGCCTGATCCATCACTCCGCCAACAGCCATATTAGCCACATGCGCAGCCAAATTATCTGCTCTCTCATTACCCCAGACTCCTACATGTCCCAGCACCAAAATAAAAGTCACTTTACGCACACAAGAATTCTTCACTTCATCCAGCCACTGTTCCTGAATGTACTTTGCCAATTATGCTCATCAAATCACTGAGTATACAAGCATGTGTCACAGTCTACGAGCACACCCGTTTAAAAGCTTTGGTTACTGCCAAAATTTCCATTGTCGTGCTGCTTGTTGTCTGAGCGAATTCACCACATTCCTCTCTGGTGGTCTTCCCTCACCTTTGAGCCGTGAAGGCCCAGGCACTCCTGATGTGTCTCTCAACTGACCCATCTGTATTATGAGAACTTTAAGAGCTGCAAGTGTGCACACTGTTAGGCATATTGTACTTATTAAGGTTTTACTTGTGTAAAAATAATTCGCTACATAATTACATTTATTTTATCTTAAAACTAATCAACCCTATAGCATACTTGCCCATACCTGTAAGGTTTTTCCCTTGTCTGCCATATTTGGCGATGTAACCCTTACATTACTGATTACATTAAAAAGAAATATCAAGACAAATCATTCATGACAATGTATTCTGGCATATATTCTGTAAGTCTATTAGAAGGCAGGATTTACATACATTTTGGTCAAGTTTGTAATAAAGATAGTAAAGAAGTGGTTTCAATATGATGTTATAGAACAAATAAGACAAACAATTACTATAAGAATTTAACATACATTATTTTAGCACTGATTTGTGATTCCTGTATTGAAATATTGTACTTTATAAATAATGCTCTGTAAGAGGTTTTTTTAACTGACTTATTTGGGCATGTTGTATGAGTTTTCATTTCACCAGGTTAACAGATATACTATAGTATTTAATACATTCCCCAAATGATATATTGTTTTTAAAGAATTGATTATCAACGTCAATGCATATATGACCTTTGCTTTGTTGGAATCATTGACTGCCAGCTTGGCAAGCCCCTGGGTAAGTTCAGAGGGTGTGAAACCACGGAACCTTCTCTTTTGTTTGTTCTCTAGGGCTTTGTGTATCCAGTGTACAATGTTTTTAATCGTATCTGAAAAAAATAGTCCACACAACAGAAGTTATTCACCAGTCAAGTATATGCATTTATTAAGCATTAGATACACAAATATTTGGGAGATACTTGTGTGTCACAGTCAGAAACACACATATCAATATCATGCTTCAAATTCTTGTATCATTCATTGACTATAGGCTTATTTTGATAGTCAAGCATGAATCAATATGATCTCCATGGAGTCTCAAGTCTAAGTATTGGGAAAAAAACTACATCTCTGAGTGCCTTTGAGGTAGAGAGTCATGGAAAAGTCTCAGTCATATTAAATAATAAACCTTTGGATTTTTACAAAGATCTTAAAAACCTGTCCATGTCAAAGAATCACAGGGAGAAAGATATTCAAGAAAAAACTTTCCCATGACAAAGAATCAGCAGGAAAAAGATCTCAAAGAGAAAACTTTCCCATTTTAATGAATCACCAGGAGAAAGATACCCCCAAGAGAAAACTTTCCTATGACAAATAATTACCAGGAGATATCCAAGAAAAAACTCACATGACAAAGAATCACCAGGAAAAAGACCTCAAAGTGAAAAACTTTCCCATGAAATACAATCACCATAAGAAATATCTCCAAGAGAAAACTTTCACATGACAAAGATCCACCGAAGACAGGTGTGTGCAAATAAAATTTCAACACAGTGCATTTCTATTTTTTGGACTAGATTCTGCTGGAAATCTATTAGGACCATTTCCCCGCTACAAGATAGATCCAGCGGGAGATTGAGGATGAATGCTAAAGAAGACATGACAAAGGAGAAGAAGAAGATATGAATCACCAGGAGAAAGACCTCGAAGAGAAATCTTTTTCAAGATAAAGAATCACAGAGAGAAAGACCTCTAAGAGAAATCTTTCTCATGACAAAGAATCACTATGAGAAAGATCTCCACGAGAAATTTTTCCATGACAAAGAATCACAGAAAGACCTACAAAAGTAATCTTCCACACGACAAAGAATCACCAGGAGGAAGATCTCCAAGAGGTCAAACACCAATACCTTGACACTAATAAAAAGATATAAATCCTTTATGGATTAAAACAAATAGAAATTAGAATTGGATCATACCTACTCTCCGATGGGGGACCTCAATATCAATAACCATCATTGTCATTATTTGAACCTCATAGGATAACAACAGATAAATCACCCAAATGTTGCTTAGGTCTGAAAGGGGAAAAAAGAATTGTTCCCCTTTAATGTATTCCCTATATATAGCAATACTAAGGAGGTTTTGGGGATGGAATTAACTGCCAATACCAAATATTTAGGTGAGACAAGTTGAATGTGTCAGTTCAAAGGATGCAGATATCACAGTCGAGCTGTAAACTATGGTATAATACATTTTATTATCTGGGTTACATGCTATAAACAAGCAACAGTGTGAGAAAGAATGCAGAAGAAGAAGAATAGGTCATAGATCTATATAGATGAAACAAGCTTTGTAACTAAGAAAATATACATAGATATAAGGGAGAAAAATAATATATACAACTAGATATGAGAATCTGAATATTGTGTATTTCTACATTTTTCTTCAACATTTATTTCTATTTGATCTGCTCTTTGTTTATAAATATCCTAATCATATTTTAAGCTATACTCTTGTAGAAGCAGCTATACTCACAAAATCATTTCTGAAGTACTCACCTGTTTCATCAATAACTTTAGCATTCTCATCCTCCTCTACTATGTATGTAAGTGTCAACATAGCAATAGATTTGAACAACTCATCATTAGAGTTTATGTAAGGGCATCACTACCTGCAGATCACACATCACAGAAAAAACAGTCACTAAACAGTCTCAGACTTGCATCAACACTAACTTCTTGTAAAACACTGTATAGTTAGTTAGTCGTTGGATCATCATGACTGCAAACTGGATACATCCATAGTTGCTCCAATCTCTTTCTGAGTGTATCTACCATTACACTTCTGCTGACAGTACCGATCTTCTGCTGGTTGACTATCATTCTTCTGCACCCTCTAAAATATTCACTTTTAGCAACACTGCATTTCAAACCCTGATCTTTAATCCTGGACATTGAAAAAATAATCACCATCCACACTTGTCTCACTCTCGCGTGCTATATCTTTTAAGGAGTTCAAAATGTAAGTTCGATAATCCATTGCCCCATCGCCCTAAGCCACAATCGCGCATGACTCCAGTTGATCTGCTCTTTCGTTGCCTCGAACACCCACATGTTCCAGCAATAAAATAAATGTAACAACTTTCAGCCTCATCCTCCTCAAGGCCTCAATCCACTGTTCGTGAACAAGATCCACTTGTCATCTACTAAGGTTTTCTGTTTCGTGGTTGGTTTGTCTAGTTAACCATTGGTGAGACCCACAGATGCAACCGCATGCACGACCATGCAACAGAAAACCTTAGTAGATGACATGCCTTTATATTGAGGTTATCTTCTTATAGAAGCTTCATGGCACGCCATCTATACAATCCTGTAGTCGTAACCTTCGATAATAGTTACCATGTTGTTCCAACAGGCCGACATTGTGCTTGAACTAGTTACAGGCACGGTGTGGGTGGGCGGAACAACAAAGAAACCTGTCGCAACGGCCAGAGTTGTGCCCTGGTGTCAACGTCTGTTTCTGCAGCATTAGACTCAAAACACCATCGAGTCGAATGGCTGCTGGAACAGAGGGCAGAGCACTTACGGGAATGCCCCATGTGCTGTGAGGCCAGTTTCTAATCATGAATCATAGAATCACTCAAGATGCATACCTGTGTTACCTTCTGTGTGCCTACCCACTCAAATGCTTTGGTCACCACCATAATCTCCATGGTCATGCTACTCTTAGTAACAGCTAAGGCCCCACTCACCTCCCTGAATGTTTTACCTGCGCACTGAGCTGTGAAGGCCCAAGCACTGCGAACATTCATGAGGCAAAATTCTTTATAGAACATAGTCTTGAACTCATCATGACCCTGGGTGAGTTGAGCTGTTGAAGCTAAAGGCATGCTGAAACAATCTGAGATGTCTCTTATTCATCATAATCTTGGATGGACCAGCATCTATAGCATCCATTATTAATCTGTATATGCAGTTGTGTCTCTTTACGTGGCCAAAATACCTCAGCTTTCTTGTTATAATGTTAATTAGAAGCCAACCATCTTTGATATTTTCTTATCACCTTTTGATTCATCTTTCTTCACTATCTATGGTATTCTCAAAATCCTTCTACATCATCTTCTGTAGCACTAGGAGTGGGACATATTAATACTAACATCAACTAATATTCTGTCACATTGTACTAAGAAAAATATATATATATGAATGTTCAAATAAGACTTGCTAACCCCCACAATTGTATAGAAGGTGAATGACATTCTACACATCACCTGGAAAGTCAGAGCTTGAATTGTTTGAATGAACATACGGTAGAACAGACAACTCTGGAGTGAGGGTAGTGAAATACAAAAGTGACACTAGTGCTTCAATTATTTCTTCTGAGTTCATTCTCAAACTCTCCTGCTGTTTAGCTGGATGTAATCCAGAGAACAGAATGAAAGTAATAATAATATCTATAACTCATCAATGTTGTAGGAGTGCCACATTGGAGACATCAACAGACAAGTCATCCAAACACTTGTACTCAGTCATTTTGATAGTGTGGAAAAATCATGCCCTGACCAGTTATTGATGTTGCCAATACAAGACTTTTGCAGCTCTTCTTCTTCCAATATCAACTGTTTTTTTGCACAATAGTTTTAGAAAGGAAACAATGCCTCATCATACATTTAAATGAAATAAGTTTATGCCACTTCGCTACCACTAAAGTGGTTGTTTGTCTATTTGGCTGTGAACAAATATATTTATCTTATGGCTGATTTGTAACAGGTGTCAGTAATATTTATACAGTGGAATCCCTTTATAGTTCATCACTTTATATAATATATTACTCCATTTAACAAAACTTTTCAAATGTAGGCATATTCTGTATATTGTATATAGAAAACATTTCTGTTATAATTTTTGGATTCAGACTAAATTGTTATAATGGGATTTGACTGTATTCATAAGTTAATAAGACGCTCATAAGCTAGAATTGTTCTTTCTATGTCTCCATATAGTGTCTAGTTCTCACATTTATATAAATGTATTTTCATGCAGGTCATGATCTACGAATGGTCAAAAAATGATCATTCAACCTTATAAAAATTAGCTTTAAAACGGAATTTACCATTTTTATTCTTTTTTTTTGCAGATTAAAGATAGAAACTATACACATCTATTCTTAACACACATCTACACACTGGCGGTTTGCTGGACCCGTTGAAGTGGTGATCCCACTCAATTTTATAATAGTCTGTAGGCACCATCACTTTTTTTCATGCTGCTCTTTGCTCCATAAAACGAGACAAAATAAAGCATTTACCCAAGTGCATAAACTGTTATGTCACACTTAAATGGACAATTGATATTTAAGACACTACATTCTGGCCACAAAACAGTAGATGACAGAAATGATGCCTTTGAGATGTGGGTATATAGACGAATAGGGAGAACATCATGGAAAGAGAAGAAAACACAAAGAGAGGTGCTAAAAACACTTAATATGAAGAAAGAACTACGAAGAGAAATAAAGATCAAGCAAATAAAATATTTTGGACACATTAAAAGACATGACACCTTATTGAAGATCTTACTTGAGGGAAAAGTCAAAGGGAAGCGAGCAAGAGGTAGGCAGAGACACAAGTGGGAGAGTAGCATCACAAGATGGACAGGTTACAGTATAGTAGAGTGCACCACCAAGACAAGAGACAGGGGATGTTGGAGATCCGTTGCAGCCAACCTTTGTTGCGGAGACGGCACTTGATGATAAACTATCATTGTATTGTCTACACGTAAGACTTATGTTTTCAATATCCTCATGTAAGATTGATAGATAAGCTAAACACTGAATAGAGTTTGGTGTCCCGTAGTTAGATCTAGGTGTCAGAATACACTAAAGTGTAAAGTGTGCAGTTTTTGCCCCCACCTATCCTATATGATGCATGCAGGGCCAGCCCTAACAATTGTGGGGCCCAATGTGAAACGGATTGTGCGGGGCCCAATCTGGGTAGGGAAGAGGATAATAAAATAAATTCTAATATGAATTTATGGGCCTATGAAGTGCGGGGCCCACTGCGGCCACATAGGTTGCAATGGCCTAAGACCGGCCCTGGATGCATCCCATAAAACTATACCTCCGAGCAAGGCAACATTAACAAATTGAACAGAAATTAACATAGGATATTTCTACTGAGAACGTGACACTACTATCTAAACTCGCACTCACACAGAACTGGTATTAGCAGCTCTGCAGCCTACATATGTGGGGCAGCAGCACAGACACCAGAACACGTAGGCCTACTACATGATTGTCACAGTTTCACTGTTCTCGAAATGACAATCAGACTTACAGGAGCTTCTGTGCAAAATAAGTTGTTGGGAACCCAAGATGACCTAAAACAAAGCGCTCTATACATGACCAATATTGGACTGGATGTTTAACAATTGATCGCAGAAAAAGAAAATACATCCCAAAAATAATCACTGAAATAAATAGGCAGGACTATATATTTTTAAATATGTACAATAGGCCAATAGCCTATGACATCAAACGTAGCATACCAATCGCATAATCTCTCATCATCATTAAGTATCCTCTCCGCAACGTAGGTTGGCTGCAATGCACCCGCAACATTCCCTGTATTTTGCGGCCAGGGTCCAACTCCTCTGTTGAGTTCTTCCCCTTAAGGAACCAGGCTCACGGATGAGAAACGGTTCAGTACCCAATGGGCACAGGCACAGCACGTCCAATTACACAAGGCAAGTTCATAGACAGTGGAACACCTCGTGCGAGTCAGACGAGAGCAAAAATCGTCTGGGCAAAGATTCGCCACTACGCGTGCCTGGAGACAGATATAGAGGCTGTCACAGGCTAAGGGTAGCCTACCCGAAATGTCAAGGCATGCCGAAATCGGATGTGCTAGGCCTACAAGGCGCATAACGGTGGCACAACGTAATCACGCTCCCGGCGGAAATCGCACGGATATCCGTGATGGTTACAATGGAGCGAACGCAAAACAAACAAACAAACCTTAGTGCTTATGTAGAGCACAAGATGTTTGTAGTTGTATGATAACCAACAGACTATCGGTCTACGTGGTATACATATGAAAACATACACATGATAATATACAAGATATTTTCAACCATAAGGTCTTTTCAAGAATATACAAAACAGTGAACAAACAATAGAAACAGTAAAAATAATGTTATCCTACTAAAACAGAGGCACCAGAATGCAGACATTAAAACAGTACGATGTCAAAGACGCCAATGACATACGAGTAAAAAAGTTGTCCTGGAAGCGGGTTTAAAAAAAAAAAGGAAACGGGGGGGAAATTCAAACGGTATGAAAAAAGTATTACTGAAAACAACATGGACAGCAATAAAATCCAAAATGTAAACAAATGAGTGATCGCAATTAAGGCTTAAGGGTACTAAACTCAAATGTAAACCGATTTTAAAGGGTGTATCTAGATTTAGCATCAGTCGTAAGGACAGTGACCTGGATATGAAAGCACCATGATGACAATCACCACTGAATTGTATGGCGACAGGAGTAGGTTTGCTTTTTTTTAATGGCATGAAGATGCCTACAGAAGCGGCCACTCAATCTTAAGTCTTTCTCACCTATTAGTTAGTTGTTGGATCATCATCACTGCACTAGGACAAGTCCATAGGTGCTCAGATCTCTCCTTGAGTGTGTCTGCCATTGTATGTTGACTGACCATCTTTCTCACACCTGAAACTGGACAGGCTTTTAGTTTTTAGGAGATATCAATAAACCAGAGGTGGGCGTGTTCACTGTTCACGCCCACTGTCAATTCAATTGCAATTAGAAAATTCAAGGGAAATAAGAGAAACCCTTCAATTGTCCCCTGGTGAAATCAGGGGAGGCAAGCCAGAAACTTGGCAGGTAGACATCATCTAGTACCATTTCTGCAACAAAGGTTGGCTGCAACAGATCTCAACATCCCCTGCCTCTTGTTTTGGTGATGCACTCTGCTAGACTGTACCCTGTCCATCTTGTGATGTTATTCTCCCACACGTATCGCGTATCTCTGTCTACCTCTTGCTCGTTTCCCTTTGACTTTACCTTCAAGTAAGGTCTTCAATAAGGTGTCATTTCTTTTAATGTGTCCAAAATATTTTATTTGTCTAATCTTGATTTCTCTTTGTAATTCTTTCTTCATATTAAGTGTTTTTAGAACCTCTTAACTTTGTTTAGTTCCTTCTCTTGTGGCAACGAATACAGTGTATAGTATAATAACGTTAAATGCATACACAGTTTCGCAATAGCATTTCACTCAACCAACAAAATATATTTCACTTTCAAACTGAACACAATGATTGCAGAATATTTTGCTTTATGATTTTTATTTAAAACAAAATTAAATTCCGTAAATTGTCATTTCTTGCATCCAATATCTTAAAGATGAGTATAACTCAATCTTTATTTATTATGTAACAACGATCTGGATACACAATACTGGAGATCGAGATACATGATCATATATGATTATATATAGTAAATATATATAATATAATATATAATATTCAGCCCATCCTTCTTTATGGAAGGGAAACATGGACAGTAAACAAAATTAAGTGTGCAGGATAAGGTGGAGTCATCTGATATGTGGTTTTTAAGAAGAATGATGAAGATTTTTCCAGGCATGGACAGCCAAGAAAAGTAATGTACAAGTTTTCAGTCATGCAGGAAGAGTAGAAAAGGACAACTTATAGCAAAAATTAAAATCAGAAAATCAAGATTTTTAGGGTTGAAAAACAATTGTTTTGGAAAAACAGTTTTGATGAAAAAACGGAACTAGAACATTTAGTAACCACTAATTAGCTAATGTGTGATGTCATTCAGGGAGTTGTGTAAACGTCGTCCTACTGTAGGATGTGTAGATGTCATTGTGTGGGATGTGTAGATGTCATTGTGTGGGATGTGTATGTGTCATACTGTACATGCATATAATATGCCATGTGATCTGTGTATAATATGATTCAAACCTAATTCCACTATAACTAATTTGACTTGGACTTCTTGGGACCAGAAGCTGGAGAGGCCTGCATATCAGGAGATACTTGAAGAAGATGTGTCTCCATTATAAACTTCATTTGTTTTGTTTCATTCCTTATAGCCCATGCTCTTTGCTCTATTTTACCTATTGTAGAGTGCATTAGCTCTCCGCCCTGCTCTCCATGAAATCCTAGACCAAATCTGTATCTGTCTAGCCATGGCACACAATGAAATTCTAAAATGTGCTGTTTGGGTATAACTTTTTGAGGAAAGAATCTTCTGTACAGTGTCATGTATGTCTTAATGCATGCTTGTATATCTGAGATAGACTGTGTGTATAGGGGATGTGAATGAGATACTAAATTGTGTATATCACTGTATGCATTGTTCAGAGCATCAAACAGGTTACGAACTTTGAATGCTTTCTCAATAATTGAATATGTGGATGTATATTCGGTTGTTGTTGCTACAATTGTCTTGGTTAAGTCAGTGTATACTGGTGTTGTGAGATATTTGTTGCAGTGGTTGCCATTGAAAGATCTACTGTGAAATGATTGTATGTTAATATGATGTTTGTGTAGTATTTCGTCTAGTTTAGAACACACTGGACCAGACCTGGTAGTAAGTGGAACATAAAGCAAGTTATGCAAAGTGTCCTCACATGCTGACAGTTTTGTCTGGAACACTTCCTTTTGATCAGGATCAGTTTCAAACACAACACATCCTTGCAAGAGCTCCATTTCGGAAGTCTTGCATTCAAAGAGTTTCCAGTTACTACCATATCTGGACAGTGTTTCTGCTTTTTTATTTCTATTTTCACTGGTATCCTGTTCTATTGCTGCATCTATAGTGTCTGCTTCAATCTCTAAGAGTGTATGGTGTTTGTGAACTATACCAAAAAGAATGTGTAAGTATGGTGGACAGACTCTATCAATGTCAATATCTAACAATGGGGAATGTATACTATTGTGATAAAACTTTGCGTACTCCTTTCTCTCAAGTCCATATTTTCTAAATCTACGATTATCTGCGTACAGCATAGCAAGTGTTCGTTCATGAATAACTGTTTGAGGTTTCTGTATGTCTGGTTTTTCTTGCAAGCACCACAAACAAGGAAATGTGCCTTGAGCTCCAGACAATCCATATACTTTACATAAGAAGTCATAATCCCCAAACAGAAATGTCACTATCTTTTTCCCTTTCCACTCTATTCCCTCTACTTGTTTAATGTTTTCCCTAAGATCCGCTATCATAACTGTTAAGTTGTCATAAGTGTCTTTAATTTTTGCCATTCCTATCATAGTGGTATTGAATTTGGAATTAGGTCTGTCTATATTCACTATTTGTAAAAATGTTTTTAAACTGCTCTTACCGTGATCTCCTCCAAATTTCACCCAAATTTCATTGTCTGGTATGTGTCTATCGTGCCATGTCAACTGTCCTAAATTGTCGTGCTTGTCTAATATACTAACTACATACTTCTGAATATCTACAATTGATACATAAGGAAATACAACTTGCATGTTATCTACTCTAAATTCTTTTGTTTCTACTTGAACATGTTCAGACACGAGACTCTTTGCCAGACTTTGTTTACATCTTTCAAGGGGTAGATGCAAACCAGCCTCCTTCAAGAACGTCCTCTGGATTCTCAGTTGGCTCCATGTTAGCCCCGTGGCTTCCTTCATGATCAGTGCATTTTTCTCGTCCATGTCTATTTTTACATTTATTCCTGCTCTCTCACAAATTTCATATCGTTGTCTAGCAGGAATTTTCTTAAGTTCAGCAACGTGTTGCTTCTCTAAAGAATCTTTGGCCTGACCTGCAATATGTTTCCGTACACTGCATAGCAAATTAGTTCTTCTTCTTTTTGTTGGTGTGCCAATTAGATTTGTTTGTTTTCGTGGAACTATTATTCTTTGAAACACTAAAGGTTGTCCTCCTGTTTTGCACCGTAAAAGTTTATTAGGGTTGTTGTAAAGCTTCCTTCTAATTAGATGTGTGAGTAATAATTCCTCCTTATTTGTCAATAGTTCTGATATAGGTTTGCTGATAGATTTAAAAAAACTAAAGTCATGTTTCATCATGGGAGAAGTGGCGCTGTCTGATGTTAACTTTCTGAATTCAGAAACTGTACATGTTGTAACTGCAGGATATATGCTAGATATAGCAGAATCATGTATGTTATTGGGCGTTGAAGGTCTAAAATATGTGGAGGGTGTGCTGGTATAACTACATTGTGGATATGCAGGTGTTGTAAATGTGGAAGGTGTGCTGTTATAGTGAAGATGTGCAAATGCAGGTGTAAATATGGAAGGTGTGCTGGTATAGCTACATTGTGGATATGCAGTTGTTGCAAATGTGGAAAATATTCCATTATTATATTGAAGACAACGGCGAGCTGTGGGTACTGTTAAATTTGTTGGATTGTTATTACTATTGGTGAGTTGTGGAGACAATCTTGCTGTCACTGGCATTAGAATATCTTCCTCTGTTTCTGTAGCAGGAAATAACACAGACACATCATGATCATTATCAGAATTATCAAAAACTCTCTTTCTTTTTATGCTGCCACAGTTCATACTTTGATGATGACTACACACGGAACATTCTAAAACAGTTAGGTTAGGATTAAAATCCATCCAGATGTGGGCACTGTTAGTAGCTATCAATTTGGCTCGAACTAGAGATTTACTATCCTTGTTGATTTTGAGTTTATGATTTCGCATTACACACTTGACACACAATGTGGTTGAATGTTTTGTTTCACTATCGTCCATGATATGTATCCCATAAATACTAGCCAGGTCACTTTGATATAAGCTACAGGACCGTGGTTTCTTCTGCATCCTTTTATCTTTCTTAAATAATGTTCTTCCTACACAAATTCTGCACAAATCATTCAAAAATCGCATGTGTAGTGAACTGCAGTGATCCATCCTGTTTTGAAATAAATTTAAAAATATTATTAACACATTTTCACAAAAGAAACGTATAACATATACTTATTACAATAGTAAATTACTTTTCTGTGTATGTGTAGCATGCAACGAACTTATTCGAACGGTTATGGGGATCCAACCGCGATTGATAACTATCACACAGAACAAGTTCGTAGCGTTAATGCTACACAAAGAATGAATCATTTACATGATCTAATTGCGCAATGTAACTAATTTTGATCATATTTGCACAAGTAAAATGAGATCTAACTAGATATACATGCTAAACTAGTGTTTGATGGTGGCATAATAGGTTTATTTTGGAATTAATATTTTCCGACAACCAATTGAAAAATTATCATGAAGACACGTTCGTAACGTTAATGCTACACAAAGAATGAATCTTTTACATGATCTAATTGCGCAATGTAACTAATTTCGATCATATTTGCACAAGTAAAATGAGATCTAACTAGATATACATGCTAAACTAGTGTTTGATGGTGGCATAATAGGTTTATTTTGGACTTAATATTTGCCGACAACCAATTGAAAAATTATCATGAAGACACGTTCGTAGCGTTAATGCTACACAAAGAATGAATCTTTTACATGATCTAATTGCGCAATGTAACTAATTTTGATCATATTTGCACAAGTAAAATGAGATCTAACTAGATATACATGCTAAACTAGTGTTTGATGGTGGCATAATAGGTTTATTTTGGAATTAATATTTTCCGACAACCAATTGAAAAATTATCATGAAGACACGTTCGTAACGTTAATGCTACACAAAGAATGAATCTTTTACATGATCTAATTGCGCAATGTAACTAATTTCGATCATATTTGCACAAGTAAAATGAGATCTAACTAGATATACATGCTAAACTAGTGTTTGATGGTGGCATAATAGGTTTATTTTGGACTTATATTTGCCGACCACGAATTGAAAAATTATCATGAAGACACGTTCATAACGTTAATCCTACACAAAGAATGAATCTTTTACATGATCTAATTGCGCAATGTAACTAATTTCGATCATATTTGCACACGTAAAATGAGATCTAACTAGATATACATGCTAAACTAGTGTTTGATCGTGGCATAATAGGTTTATTTTGCACATTCTTATGGTAAACGATGAACTAACAAATTTGACACTGTATGTAAAGTAATGATATTAGGCCTACTAAATTAACATGAAGAATAACGAAATTGTCTTACCTGTATAAATATTGAATGTGCACTGGTCAAAAACAATGACAACCTAATAGGACTTGTACAAAAATATGACGATGGAAAATGTTGAGTTGTGCTTGCAAATGCACAAACTCTGGCTGCTGTATAAAATTCGCAAAATTGAGAAACGGTATCTTTGAACCAGAAGCGAAATCCAAGCCTCCACGCGAATTATTTCATTCAGCGCTGGGTAATAAATATGTCAGGTCTGTTACACCCCTTCAGGACTACAATAGCTGAAATGCCTCCTGTGTGGCCGAACTAAAAGTCAACATTTTTAGTATGGAATAACAGGTGTGTTCTATCTCGCCCACGAAACCTCTCCTTTCTAGCGACACCACATTTCAAATCAAGCTGACTTATTCTAGTCATGGAACAAGAGTCTCATCAATTGGCCTATATAGGCCTAACCCATGACAACTAGTGTACACATGTTATTGTCACTTTGGACGCCCTACTATTTTAATGTCTGCGTTCTAGTGTCTCTATGATAGTACTATTGTTTTTACTGCTTTTATTGTTTGTTCACTGTTTGCTGTATATATTCTTTAAAAAGAATATGATGAAAATATCTTGTATATTGTTATTTGTATGTTTTCATATGTAGGCCTATACCACATAGACTGATAGTCTGTTGGTGGTTGTAAAACTCAACAAATCTGGTGTTCTCATCATCATCAAGTGCCGTCTCCGCAACAAAGGTTGGCTGCAACGTATCTCCAACATCTCCTGTCTTGTGGTGCACTCTGCTAGACTGTAACCTGTCCATCGTGTAATGTTACTCTCCCACTTGTATCTCTGCCTACCTCTTGCTCGCTTCCCTTTGACTTTACCCTCAAGTAAGGTCTTCAATAGGGTGTCATGTCTTTTAATGTGTCCAAAGTATTTTATTTGCCTGATCTTTATTTCTCTTAGTAGTTCTTTCTTCATATTAAGTGTCTTTAGCACCTCTTTATTTGTTTTCTTCTCTTTCCATGATGTTCTCCCTATTCTTCTATATACCCACATCTCAAAGGCATCAATTTTGTCTTCTAATTGTTTATTTAGTGTCCATGTTTCTGAGCCATACATTAATATGGAATAGATGTAGCATTTTATAATTCTCATTTTTAACTTGTTTGTAATTTGTTTAGATATTAATATTTTCCTCATGTCATTGAAGGTACTTTTAGCCATTCCTATTCTCCTTTTAACTTCTGTTTCACATCACTGGTGTTCTACCTATGCCTAAGTAATTGTATATTCCTACAATTTTACAGAAGTCTTATTTATTATCGATTGTCGAATTTTACCTCAGTGGTGCACTCTTCTAGACTGCAACCTGTCCATATCATGATTTTTCTCTCCTATCTGCATCTCTTGTTCTCCTCCCCTCGACTTTACCCTCAAGTAAGGTCTTCAACATGTTCTCATGTCTTTTAAGATGTCCAAAATACTTTATTTGTTTGATTTTTATTTTCTTCAATAATTCTTTCTTCATATGACGTGTTATTAGAACTTCTTTGTTCGTTTTTATCTTCAATTCTGCCTCCTAGTTGTTTGTTCATTGTCCAATTTCTGAGCCATAGGAATACATCAATATAGAATAAATGTATCATTTTATAATTCCAATATTTTAGTATGTCTGTAATTTGTTTAGATGTTAATATTTTTATCATGTCATTGAAAGTAATTTTAGCCATTTCTATTCTCCTTTTAACTTCTTTTTAACATCTACCATTTGTGATTATGTGTCCAATATATTGGAAATGATCCACGTGTTACAGTATCTCTACATGTATGTTCATGTCTAGCACATGTTCTTCTGATTCTATGGTTTTATATATTTTTTTCCTACATCTAGTCCATATTCTGTACTTGATCTATTAGTCTGTAGTTCCTTTTCACTTTCTGCTAAAAGGATAGTGTCATCTGCATATCGAAGACAATCTCTAGTGATTAGTGAATTTCTAAGCCGATGGCGTTACACTCCAGACAACCCAATAAGAGTTCTTTTCCTTTATTTAGATGGCAAAAGGGTATGTATGATGATACTATCCATAACTCGGAAATTATCTTACTCAGTCCACTCCTTATCGTCATCATCCGCTATCCCCCCAAGCTATTGCAAACTAACTCAATCTCTTACTAAAAGTCTTGTCTGTCACTGTGTTCTCATCCAAAAGACGCACACAAAATGAAATCAAAATGCACCATATGTTGATTGTCATATGTCCTGATATCTTTGCCCATGAAGCCAACCTATCAGCTGTTTCAATACACTGAAATCCAGCATGATCAAGGCAACATATCAAGGAAGGCGTAGAATCCCAATGTACTCCATTCACGCATGGCGCATTCATCCATTCTTAAAGTCGTGTGGTTCATAGAGTGATCATCGACATAATAACGACCGTGACAATAGCCACAGCCTAATCTTGACCCCTAGTTACTAGTTATTTCCTCTCCTTCCGCTTTCACTGAAATAACCAACACGAATGTACGTCGTGTGATTTCTGCTGAGTAGTAGGGCTATGAAATAGGCCCCTACGTTGTGCAGCCTTTTAAATTTGTGCCAAGTAGTATTCGTTTTCGGTATATTAATTGTTTAGTTTCTAGATCAGCTAGTAAGGCATAAGTGGTTGACAATGATTATGAACTCACCCTGGCCATGCTCTCACTAGCATCACTGTAGTTCCAGCATGTGTTGTAAGTGTAATATGTTGGGAACCAAATGTCATCATTCTTGAAGATTCCCAAACTGTTCATCTGTTTCAGCATGGTTACTGTTATCTCTAGTGATGACAAGATCAACAAATAGCACGTCTAATACACGGTTTACTGAACAGAAATATTTGTACGAACTCAAAATGGCTTAAAGGGGGTAAAGGATTGACTTCATTTTACTCGGGTTACCCATATGAACTCCGTTCTTTTTAACGATCGGCATGCCGCCTGCTGAGAGTGCTGTTCACTGCTTACAGGTCCAAGCGATAATTTTCACGGATCTCCGTGAAAAATCCACTTTATTAGCAAGATACTGTCAGTGGGATTCGAACTCGCGATCTCTTGGCTTAAACTTAAAATTTGTCAATGGTGATTTGTAGATCAGCCTCAGAGTTGGCATTTAGGACACAGTCATCAGCAAATAGGAGATCACTGATGATGTTTGATTTGACTTTGGTTTGTGCTCGAAGCTACCGAAATGAACAATTTCCCATCAATGCGATATCTGTTGTCTACTCCCAAGTCCAGATCTCTGAAAGCATCATCCAACATAGCAGAGAACATGATACTAAACAGGATAAGTGTTAATACACATCCCTATTTAACTCCGTTTGAGAAAGCAATAGTTGCAAAGTCTCTATAATTCTAAACTGTAGAATTCCATCATACAATTCCTGCACCACTGTATCGCAAATTTATTTGCTCAAATATGTCCAGTTTGTATCCACACCCCGCCAAAGATGGATGTGTCAGGCCACTGGAGCAAATAAAAATTGTGACACAGCGCATTTGCATTCTCTGGACTACATCCTGCTGGAAATCTAGTAGGACCATTGTTCTGCTACAGTAGATATCCAGCGGGAGTTTAATGATGAGCGTTGAAGAAGTATGCACACCATGCTCATCTAGTAGTGCAGATTGTAAATATTCGTCTAGAGCAGTGTTTCTCAACGTGGGCAATTTGAATACCTTGTAATTAAGGCTTCATTTATTGAATAATTCAATTTTTCAATATAACTAATATGTGCACGTTAGATGGGGGGGGGGGGGGGGGGGTCCATAAAATTTTAGAAAGACATGGGGCATGATTAAAAAAAACGGTTGAGAAACACTGGTCTAGAGCATAGATTCCCATAGTGGGTGGTACCGTCGCCCAGTGGGTGATGAAGACTTCTTGGGGCGCTGGTAGGTTCAGAAACAACTTGAGGGGCGGGCTCTCAGGCGGTCGGTGGCTACATGCAGTAGAGATTACTAATATACCTTTAAAAATTCATTATTTTCATGATTTTGCAATTGGATTATCATTTAAAATTTAAATTTTGCATTTTAATTCATTGTATACCAATTTTATGCAATTATGACTCTTGTGGTCCCGGACTCATGTGGTCTCAGGTTCAATCAACGGTTGGTACAACATTTTTTCTTTCGAAGGTACAATCAAAAACGTCGCGGTGTCTGCTATTGCAAAGCGGCCTTTATTTCTACAGCCCACAAAAAAGTCTCACTGCACTCCTTCACAGCAAAACATGCAGTAACGAAAGCAATGTTTTCATCAATGTTTTATTTCAATTATTTAATAATTTGAAAATTAACCATATTTGGACAGAAATAGATGTCATTTTCTATGTCAATGAGAAAATATAACATGTATAAATGTGTGAGACAACTTCATCTGTTCAAGATGAATTTGCCAGGGAGAATATAAGGGACATGAAAAATTACAATCTCGATATACTCGGAGTAAATGAATGCAGATGGCTAGACTCGGGTAGGAACTATTTTCCGAATGATATAACCAACAAACTGTGCACCCTTGCAGATCAGCGTGACCTCAAGATAACACATACACATACAAAATTATGGAACTTACCAGTTCAAGAAACAACATCTCAGTAAACAACCAAATACTGGAAAAAGTCTCCAACTTCAATTACTTGGTCAGCCAAATGTTTGTTGACTGAGACTAAATGAAAGAAAGACATACACTCATAGCAGTTGCAGATAGCACATTCACTAAACTAATATCTGGAAATCCAAATATCTAGGAAGAAAACCAAGCTAACAGGATATAAACCCTGTATTGTCCCAGTATTAACGTATGGAAGTGAAAGCTGGAAATCAACTCAAGCAACAAACCAAAAATTAAACAACTCCGAAAACAAATGTCTCAGGAAACTAAGGAACATTAAAAAGGAGCGATTTCGTCATAAATGGTGATTTAAGAAATAAAACACACAAATAAATATGTGTCAAATGTCATAAGAAAACGCAGATGAAATACATCGATCCCATTTTAAGACTAGATGAAAACAGAATAAACCAACAAACCCTTCTGTAGACACCTGAGGGTAAAAAAAACAACAACAAGGAAGGCCTAAACAAATCTTAAAAAAACAACATACTCTGTTCACATACAGAAGGGGAAATAATAGTCTACAAGACCATACAAGAACTAAAATTGCAGAGAGCAGACCGCAACAAATGGAGAATCAACTCCTCGCCTGTGGCACGAAAGGAACAAACAACAAACTATTATAACCACTTTTCAAATTTATCTGTAGTGTCTATCAGAAAAGAAAATTTACTTACATACTGCTAACACATGGTGGTTCTCCATGTTGATTTCAATTGTGCGATTCAAAAATCACTAATTTTGGTGCCTGCACAAATCAATGAACTACCCAAGGAAGTGTATAACAATCCCCAATTTTCAAAAGCACAGACTTAGTATGGCAGAAGACAGTTGAGAATAAGGGTGCAGAACCGCTGGCTCATTATAAGGCACAAATTGGTCAGAGGAACTTATGAAATTACAATGAAATAATGAAAAGTCACAGACATGTGCAATAAGCAAGTTATATAAAGCGATAATGCAATTACTCTTGAAGATATTACAGCCGCACTAAAAAGATCAAGAAACTCAGTGCCAGGACCTTAGGTACGACGATCTTAGAAGCAGGTCAGACGAGGACCTTAAGGAGCTGGCAATGTTGTTCAACAAGAGCCTTGCGAATAGCTCAGTAGAAGAAAACTGGCTGTATAGTTATTTAATCTACTACCCAAGCCTGACAAGAGTCATTCAAAGATACAGGGTTTCAGGCTCATAACCATGCAGAATACGATCGGCAAGTTGTTAGAAAAGATTGTTGAGTGGAAATTGTCCCTACATCTAGAGAGTAATAGACTGCCCTCAACATTGGGAGGCTATCATCCAGGTAAGCAGACTCGGCACAACGTTGCCGTATTCGCGCAAGAAGTGTTCGAAAGTTTTGACGAACGAATGGAGACTGTAATAGACCAGGAAGATGCTTAAAACAGAGTTCCCTTGAACTTCTTGATGACCATAATGATGCAACTCCAAGTAAGTAATTTTATTGTCAGGTGGATTGTCTCGAGACTTTTTCAGAGACAGGTTGTTCTTAAGTGTGGGAGTTGATCTTTGGCGCCAATAGTCACAAGGGTCATCTCTGTCCCCATTATTATTTAATGTGTATACAGTTCAAATTACAAGCTGTCAAATTGCAGGACCAATGAGAACTATGTCCTATGCTGATGACATCTTGGTGTATAGTCAAGGTAGAGATAGAGAAACGAGCGCCAGGAATTTGCAGAGGGAGCTTGATCGTCTGGGAGGGGGGGGGGCAATAAATCTGGAGCTTTTGTTAATCCATCAATAGCATCGATAACATGGGTTTTCATAAATAATTACATAGTTTGTTTGTTTTGCGTTCGATCCATTGTAACCAGCACGGATATCCGTGTGATTTCCGCCAGGAGCATGATTACGTTGTGCCACCGTTATGCTCCTTGTAGGCCTAGCACACCCGATTTCGGCATGTCTTGACAATTTGGGTGGGCTACCCTAGCCTGTGACAGCCTCCATATCTGTCTCCAGGCACGCGCGTATGTGGTGACTTCGCCCAGACGATTTTTGCTCTCGTCTGTCTCGCAAGAGGTGTTCCACTGTCTATGAACTTGCCTCGTGTAATTGGGCGTATTGTGCCTGTGCCCATCAGGTACTGAACCGTTTCTCATCCGTGAGCCTGGTTCCTTAAGGGGAAGAACTCAACAGAAGAGTCGGACCCTGTCTCTTTCGCCCTCTTAGCAGAGGTGTTATTCACCGACATTGTGTACCCCTTGTCCAAGTTCGAGTCTCACACCATGCGTTTGAGAGCAAGGCGTTCTCAAGCTGAGCGACCTTGTCCCAATAGCGCCTGAGCCCATCAGGTACTGAACCCTTTCTCTCTGCAAGTGTATTTCCGGTATAGGAAAACCTGACAGTAGAGTTTGGCCAGGGCGAAAGTTGTTGTCACTTTCTTGCCTACGCCCATCGGGTACGGAACCCTTTCTCTTTGCGAGCATATTTCCGGTTTAGGAAGGCTCGACATTAGAGTTGGGTTAGGTCTTCTTGTTTTTCCGAACGCCAATGATTGGGTCTGGGTCTCTGTCTGTAAGGAGCACAGGTATCTAGAAGCTCGGCTCGAGCTGACGGAGCTTGTAGTTCCCCTTTCCTAGGTACTTTTACTTTCTATTTGCAGTTTGCTCTGCCCTGCCCTTTCATTTTTTCATTGTACTCAGTATGAAATATATTTGTCCCTCGCCATGCATCTACCTTTGCGTGCATTTTACATTGTCCGCCCCTCCAATGTTCGGACTGGACAAAACTAGCTTCACAGTATGTCGACAGTGTCACTATATGTGGTGATGCTGGTGGTGTCGGGGATATTGTCTGTCTCTTAAGCAGTCAAATCTCTTTCCATCTGCTACCTCCACATTCTCGGACACGATCCCCAAATGATTTGGCCAGAATCAGCTCGAGCTGCTGTATTTCTGTTTCCAGGCTGCACCGCGAGGAGGTACATTTGGAATCTTGGTTATCTGCTAACCCTGGGTCCGCCTAGATAACCTGCCTGTCTGATAAAGTGACAAAAGGGGTATTTTTCTTATCTTTTTCTTTTATTATTCTTGCACTCATCTATAGTGTCTCTAATTTCCCACTTTCGGTTTGTTTATAATGAATGCACGCATTTTCACTTTTACTAGATGCGTTGCCATACCTGCGCTATGGAGACGGGGCTTGATGAAATATAGACATCTATTTTGTTTTTTATTTTGTCGTTTTCTGTTGTTTGTCTCTTGAAAAAGGTTCAATTTGAGCCGATCAAGAGAATTGTCCTGTATCAAGAGAATTTTATTGTATGCTTTTTATATATACTTTTTTAAATATATTTTTATTAATAGGCTAGGTAAGTGTTTTAGTAACCTGTTTACCTCATTTTGCGTTACTATTTGTTCATTAGGTTACTGCGGCACCATCCACTTTGTCGGACACCCTCTGACCATTTGGTTATTTATATTTGTCCGCCTAGAGCGATGCGTTCATTTTGCACCCCAATTACATAGTAAACACGCCCACGTTATCGGTTACTTTGAAAGGGGATGTCCGCGAGAGAACCAGCACAATGAAGTACGTGTTGGTTATGTTGGACCGAAGTCTGAGTTTCAAAGATCATGTCGACATCATTGTAAAGGCATATAAAGGTCTTGCGGCGATGAAAGTTATGGCTGCTGCTCAATGTGAGCAGAGGCTGCTATTTCTGCTGTATCAGGGATTGGTGGTGGCGATGGAAGAGACGCAATTGGGATTCTGACAATGATTCAGACTCAAACAGAAAGATTGGATAGAATCCAGAATGAGGCAATGTAAATCATTTTGGGGTACACGAGAGACACATCGGCACAGGCTATGCGATACTTACTTGATTCCCTAACTGCAGAGAATACAAATATGCCGAGCGCGGGAATACCTACAAATCACAGCTGATAAAGAGCACCATCTACAACCTGAAATTCTCAAAGGCAGTCAACTTAAGAGAGGAAAGTCGTGGATGGGACTCGCAGATGATATTATACAAAGCGTGTCCAGATTGGAGGATTTGCTACCTGGTGCGGAATAGAGTCGGGCGCCCTTAGATTGTCCGACAGCCTTCAAAGTAATAATATCACTCAATAGAGAATGCAGGGAATGGTGTCCGACAGTGGTGGAGTCGGAGAATTATTGCATATTTCTTAATAAAAAGCAGGTAGACTTACCGTCATGAGGCGATCATTTATTCCCTTTGGTGAGCCTGCTAGTTTGCATAAAGTGATGTTTTAATAGCGAAGCATACTCACGCACTACGTCTTTCTTTAATGTCTCTTCTGCTCCAAAATCATGTATAACCAGCAGCTCTTTCACAAAACTGACCAACACCAGCAAGGCGAGTTTCACTCAGATTTTCTATGTCAATATTGGATCTTTCTAGCTCTCTCCCAATCAAGGCTGTTCATTTCATGCTCTTGGAAATTCGAGAATCGTCTTTGAGCAAGTGCATTAGGCGACGCTAGTAAGGTAATTTTTGGTCAACCTGATATACTGAGAGGGATTTGGCAGCTGAGCACTTATGGGAAAAGAGTGTTGTTACATCGATTCATAGCTCAGCTGACCATTACCTTTCTTTTCCACAAGTAAAATTAATGACAAGAGTGAATGACACTTATAACTCATGACACTAGTAAACAATTAATTGGAGCTGATATAACTTAAACATAATAGGAACCATTTAAAATATAATCTTACATTTATTTATTATTGATATGTACTGACATAAAGGAAGATTGCTCTTGTGCATATTGTACTAATAATAGATCTCACCTGCATACCCCAAGTCCTCCAGAAAGTCACCTAGCTCTGTTCTCCTGTAGTCCCAGTAAAGGTCTCCAATAGCCTTTTGATACTTCATGCCGTCTCCATGGTGATACTCCTCCATATTTTTCAGCTCTGTAACAGCAACAGACACCTTCTCCTTCACCTGCTCAATAGAAAGGTTTTTGCTTCGGGAATCTATGTCATTCTTTGATGTTGAATTCTGAAATTGAATGACAACATATTCAGTTTCTTGACACAATAGTCTTCAGGTGTTTTGATACATTGATACATATACAATCTAAGCAAACTCAAACATTAGTGATTGTGATTTCCTTGACTGCAATCTCTCCCTAAATATCACACCGTATTGCATTGGCTGCTAACTCATTCAATAAACTATCAAATAGCTGGCATTCAAAAACACTAAGAAATAACACAAAACTCAAAATCTTCAACTGCATAATTCCAACATTAACATATGGATGCGAAAGTTGGAAAGCAACATCAAAATTAGAGCAAGGACTAAACACCTTTGAAAATAAATGTCTTAGAAGGCTACTGAACATACGTTGGTCAGACTTCAAATCAAACACAGTTGTCAGACAAGAATCAAAACAAGAATATGTATCCACCTATATTAGAAAGCGTCACTGGAATTACATCGGACACGCACTACGAATGGATACTGAAAGACTCCCCTGTCAAGCTTTGATGAAGTCACCAAAAGGCAAGAGGTAACGAGGAAGACCAAAAGAAATTTTACGTAGAACTATTACAAGGGAACGTTTCACCATCGTTAGTAGAAACAATGAAGATCTAAAGCAAATTGCAATGAAACGAGAGACATGGAAATCTATGACATCCGTCTTTGGCCCTAGAGGAATAACTAACTAAATCTCTCCAGCTTTCTATCACACCTGAGGTTATTTAGATAGTAGGCACATTATCAGTTACAGTCTTTGTGCATTCCTCTAGCCAAGTATTTCTTGTACACGCCTTTGAGGAATAAGGTATTTAAATCCGTATTTTTCATTGACAAACTAGAAAGCCATGGAATGCCAATATACATTCAGACCCATGTGAAAGGAATACTAAGCGAGGATGAACAGAACAGTGTGCAGCGAATGACAGTCACCCTCAGTTTCCTGGATGAGGAATATCCACAAGATATATGGGTCAGAGTGTACACAGATGGGTCAGCACAGAATGCTGTGAGGAATGGAGGTGCAGGTGTATATATAGAATATCCACATAAGCCTAGAGATACAATCAGAACACCGACAGGAAAATTCTGCAATAATTATGATGCAGAAATCCAGGCAATTAGTGTGGCAGCTAAAAAACTGCTGAACTCCAACTCTGGCCTACAGCGTGTGGTATTCCTGACAGATGCAAGGTCAGTGCTTCAAGCTCTCCAGTCTGGAAAACTAACAGACTTGAAAAAACTACTTAGCGAATTGTCTTACCAGTATAGGGTAACCATGCAGTGGATACCCTCTCACTGTGGAATACCAGGAAATGAAAAAGCAGACCAACTGGCTAATGAAGGTGCTGCCGAAGACCAACCAGATATACCAATCACCTACCATCAGAAAAAACAGATGATCAAGTCAATAAGAAAGCCACAAACACCAACACAAGATGACTATCACATTATGAACAGATCAGAACAAGTTATAATTCTACGTCTCAGAACAGGACACAACCGACTCCGCAGTCACATGTATACAAAGTTCAAGATTGGCAACACGGCCAGGTGTACATGTGGCAGCACAGAGTGCCAAACATATACTTCAAGAGTGTTCTGAGCATGCAACGCTGAGGAAGACATATTGGCCAGAGGAAACAACACTGGAATCAAAGCTCTATGGGTCACTGTATGAACTACAGAGGACAGTGAGTTTTATTAAGGAGACAGAATTACAGATATAGACATGTTTCAAGTGAACGAAAGAAAAAGAAAAAAAAATTTGACAAACTGCATACACAGGGACGATGAAGAAGCCTGCTCAACCTCCTGAGAAAGTAATGTCACAAGAACAAAACACCAACCACCTTTAGTTTTCCAGGACACATGATACCCACTTCCTCAGACTGAGCAGCCGTTGTTAATTTGTATAACTATTTCCAGATAAACTGAAATGAAACCACAATACACCGGACTATAAAGCCAGTGCACTAACTAGTTCTCAATAGTACAGTATAGTAAGAAACTATTCCACCAACACGTTCCTACAAATACTTATGGCATCTCATTAGGACTATGATATGTGCTATCACTATGACCACAACGTTAATCGACTGCTATTTGAAATTAATGATTGCTGAATAGTCTGGTTACGTCAACTTCGATCTGTCAAAATTTCATGATGCTGTTACTCCTAATATAACCGATATGGAATCCCATCCATAGTTGTTTTGTTAGTGTTCGTTCTCAAACTCACGCTGAATTTCTCTTGAAGCAGAACAATGCTTCTACTAGATATTAATTATTGAGACAAACAGGAATTGAACCATGTCTGTTCTAGCGGTACCAATCGCATTGCAGCTCGAATAAATGGGTCTTTCCGTACTTGACTAACCTCATTCCATCCCTCCCTCCCCACAAAATGTGATTTTTAAAGACATTCAAACTGTGTGCTCAAGTCACTGAAAACACAACATTGCACTGTCTCTGTGCTATTTATGTTTACAAGGAGGCATATTGACTCTTGTAGTACGAATGTGGATGTTCTGTTTTTGTGGTAATAATGATACTTCAACGCGTGTTCTATGTTATTGTAATAGTCCTTGTTTCGATTGGTCCGTTTCAGTGACTTGAGTACACAGTTTGAATGTCTTGACAACATTGCATCCTTTTTAAGGGATGTGGTTCGTCAAGTATGGATTGTTTGCTGTTGTGTTGGAGCATGCGTTGAAAATATTACGCACTGCTAGACGTATACTGAAGAATCTGATAAGATTCAGGTTCGTATTATGTCCATCTAGTAACTTGGTTGTATTGGGTCCATCTAGTATAATACAAGTCCATCTAGTAACTTTCTTTGTCGTCCCCTGTCTCTTCTCCCCTTAATCTTTTCATCGTGGTCTGCCTTTACTGTATCTGTGTAGCATAGCTTGCTTTGGTATGCTGTCTGGTGGTAGTCTGCTGATGTGTGCAAACCATTTGATCGGTTGGCTCTTAATAATTATTCTAAGATTGGGATGGTGCCAGTTCTTTGTCTAATTAATGATAATAATGTCCACATTTCTCACTCTCTGCGATATTTCTAGGATTCTGCGTAAGTATGACATACTGTATGCCATTTCAACTGTCATAAGTTTACGTTTGTCTTGTGCTGTCGTTGTCCATGTCTGGCATTGGTAGCACAGCGTTGGCATAATAATCGATGTGAATAGTGTTCTGTTATATGTTATTTTGGTGTTTAAATCTTAAATCTACAATGTTGTTTCTGAAGATTGGTGCCATTTGCGCCCTAGGGCTTGGCTTTACTAACCTCTATTGTGTATTTCTTTACTGCTCTTGTCGTTATAAATTTGTTAGTAAAGTGTAAATTTGTTAGTAAAGTGTGTAAACTTAGTAAAACTATATATGTCTTTTAATAAGTCTTGATCTGAAAGTGAAAGATCACTGTTTTGCAACATATCGAAAACAGGTAATTGTGATATTCTTACTTTACTTTGCTACTTGTAACAGTGCATAAAGATTACCTCATGAATCCAGTGTTTGCTGTGATAATATCTCCAGGTGTAACAATATTTCCTGGATTCTCTCCATGATACAAATCTGCTCCTGTAACACGAGAACTGGCAAGTCTAATATCCACCGACATGTTAGCTGTTGATAATGAAAGTACAACACAGATCTCATATCGCCTCCGATATTGTTTTACCAAAAATTGCCAGCTTGCCATGAAGCTTAATGTGATTATTAAATTGTTTGAGAATATAATTTATCTCAATTTATTTTGCATAATCCGTAAAAACTAACTATTTTATGCAATTTTACTTATTTTTATGAATTTTCACAAATGAATTTAGTATTAAATTTGTAAAAATCACACTTAACTTCATTACATTAAAAAATGATTGAATCTTCTACGAGTCACTGGTAACAATAACAACTGCTAGAACTAGAAGTTTGTAATTCAAAATCAATGTCAATGTAGAAACAAGAAAAGTCCAATAACTGAAAGTGAAATATAGATAGAAAGAGAGAGAGAGCTATGTGAGTTTGCAGTTATATACTAAACAAAAAAGAATATATGAGTTCATATTGTACTTGGTTGTCCTGGTAATTTATAGGCAATATTTACTATCAATCAATACTCAATAGAGTGTCATCGATCATGTGTGTCACTACTGTCACCACGACTCTGTCTCGGCTCTTGTGTTGTCAATAGCTCGGTTGATGAACTGCTACCGTGCTATAATACTAGTCCATCTAGCAACTTTTCTCTTTGTCGTACCCTATCTCTTCTCCCCTTGATCTTTCCAGTGGTTATTATATATTTACCTTAATATTTTTGGGCTGAAGTACATTATTATAGTTCTCCACTGTGACATTTGCTTTAGTTTCCATGTGTTTTCTGACCCTTGTTTTGGGATTGCCTTGTAGAGTGCTATTAATAAGGGACATGCGCAGTGGTATACAGTAGCAGACGGAAAGACACGAACAGGAGCAGACAATACAAATACTATGGAGGGTTTATGGGGTAGTGTTAAAAGAGAATTTAGAATTCAGGGTAGAAGATGTTCAGGACAATTTTCATCCTATTTATGTGAGTATTATCAGTATATATGAAGAAGGAAGCATGTCGGTTTGAATGATATATTCATGAAGTTCCTTTTGGAGTTAAAAAAAAGTGTATCCTGCAGAAAATTCTGAATAAGGTGAGTGTCATATTATTCATGTTGTTACACAAGTTGCTTTTAATGCTACGTTGTGACCGTACCTCTAGTGTCGTGGTATATCGTCACCTGTGGGCTAGCCGTAGGGATTAGGATTAGGGAGTGGGTTTGGGGAATAGGGATTAGTATAGGGAATAGGGATTCGTTTTGGGGAATAGGGAGTAGGTTTGGGGAATAGGGAGTAGGTTTGGGGAATAGGGATTAGTTTGGGGAATAGGGATTAGTTTGGGGAATAGGGAGTAGGTTTGGGGAATAGGGATTAGGTTTAGGGAATAGGGATTAGGTTTAGGGAATAGGGATTAGTTTGGAGAATAATGAGTAGGTTTGGGGAATAGGGATTAGTTTGGGGAATAGGGAGTATGTTTGGGGAATAGGGAGTAGGTTTGGGGAATAGGGATTAGGTTTAGGGAATAGTGATTAGTTTTGGGGAATAGGAAGTAGGTTTAGGGAGTAAGTTTGGGGAATATGGATTAGTTTTGGGGAATAGGGAGTAGGTTTGGGGAATATGGATTAGGTTTGGGGAATAGGGATTACGGGATATGATTAGGTTTAGGGGTTGGGGATTAGGAACCGCAATAGCACACCGTTTACATCTTTAACTATTCGACCTCATGGATTTCTGTGTAACACCAGTGAAATTGATAGATGCCGATACGTAGAAAACACTAAAACACAAACGTTAGTGCATTTTCGGCAGGTAGAGACAGCACACTGCGTAACAAAATGTCATTTTCTTTAGTGCTATTATGTGCAGTGATAGTGATAAAAACTAAAACTTGTTTGCGTCGGGACATGTGACATCACGGCATCTATTTCAACTTCATGTGTGTTACACAGGAATCCGTGACGTCACCTAGTTAAAAATGTAAACAGCTTGCTATTTATAGCACAGCAGAGAGCTATTCTGTACTTTCACCTATTTTTGTAACCACCGGAAAGGTCAACGGGAGAAGAGACAGGAAGACAAATTTCTGGATGTGTTGACAGTTGTGGTTGTCACTGTGGCACAAAAAGAAGTCACCAGCTGAACTTATTAACAACACCAAAGAGTTGTGGAGAAACATGATTGCCTATGCCACTCGGCATGACACTTGAGATTGGTTGAATATTAGTGTTTTCGGTAGGCTTGAAGTGGTAATTTTTTCTTTCCACTGCTCATGTCCACGCACTCCTAAAACTGTTTTCCCCGCCAGCAATTGCACATGTGCCACAATGAAAGACATGCTGCAACTCTCAATGCAGACAGTGAGATTTATTTTTTTTTGCAATAACTTTATGGCACATCTTTCGTTTCTACGGTCACAGTGAAATTTGACCTAGTTTTTATGTATTTCCTAATATGATAAGAATGATGATCCCGGCAGAATGACAATCTTGTACCATAGCTTTTGGTAAAGGGGGGTTAAAAGGATTGGAATTAGTTTATAGATATTTTTAGGAGGGGGAGAAGGGTTAGAAAAATGTTTAGAATTAATAATTAATTCTCTAAGAATTCTTGTGTAAGGGTGAATCGATATGATTTATAGCTCCACGGCACACAATCACTTGGCGGGGTGTGACATCACTGCACGCATCACAGTGATTGGTTTTCTCACGGAACTCCATGATGTCATCTGCTTAAACATGAAAACAGTGTGCTATTTATAGCGCAGTGACCGTAGAAAAGAACAATTTACCAATTTTATTATTTGCAATTAGGGTGTGGGGTGGGGGGGAAGAGAAGATCCCTTTTTTAACCATACCAAAAACCACACCAGCTTGCCCAATGCTGATTTCCCCTACTCCAACCTTGACCTCATATCTCATCTTACTTGGGAAATGTTAGGGAATACATCGAAACTAGATCAAAGGTCACAGTGTAGCCCTGAATGACGAATGTGCCAAAATTGCAATTCAACGATACCTCAACCAAGTCTGTACGTCAACCATGTAAAAAGTTATGAATTTTTACAAAATTAATTTAGCATCAAAATAATTTACATGACATATATAGAAAAATATAAATAAAACTTGTGACCACAAAATGTAGCAAAACTGATAATTTTTAAATTATCTTTGTTATTTTCAATAATACAACACACAAACTACTGGGTATACATTTTTTTTTGCAAAGACAAGACACAACTGTTGATCCTATTTCTGTATATTTCAGAAGCACGCTTAACTAATTAATATTGAAAAATGGCAGATAATTAGCATATTTAAAATAAAAAAAGAATTATATACTAATTAAATATATTTAAATGCCACATAATATATATATTTTTGTGTTTGCAAAGACAAGATGGATCTGTTGATCACATTTCTGTAATTTTTAGATGCAAGCAGAACTAATTAATATTCAAAATGGCACTTTATTAGCATAATTAAAATGGAAATAAATTATATAACTATTGAATATAATAAAATACCACATAAACTATATTTTTGTGTGCACACAGACAAGACACATCTGTTTATTACATTGTGCTAATTTTCTGAAGAAATTGGGGTTATTAAATATTCAAAATGGCGGCTAATTTGCATAATTAACATTGAATTTAGTGTAATTATTAAATATTTCAATTATTTACGAGAAAATTATCCTATATACTATACATTTTTGTGTTCTGGAAAACTAGAGGAATCTGTGGATTACACAGCCATAATTTATAAATACAACCAAAGCTAATTAATATTCATAATGGATAATTTACATAATTAAAATTGATTTTAATATAGAATTGTTAACCCCTTAGCTGCGGAGGTATTCTTAAGGATACAATGAAAAGCCACTGCTATTTTGCGGAGATCCTCCTCTTCTTAGCTTCCCAGGGAAAACATTTATTTCTTATTTTGTCAGAAAATTTGATTATAAAAAACTGTTATTTTTTACTTCCAGTACACAAGAGCTTCAAGTCTACTTTCTTGGGAAGGTGTACGGCACCAGTTCTCTGTCCCAGAAAATGTCAAGTTATCTCTGTGTACCTCTGAGTTCATGCATGACATCAAATGTCATCTGTTAAATGTGAGTTTTACCGTGACTTCAGTCTCTGTGTTCCTCTGAGTTCATGCGTGACATCAAATATCATCTGAGTGTTAAATGTTGAGTTTTACTGTGACTTCAGTCTCTGTGTTCCTCTGAGTTCATGCGTGACATCAAATATCTGTTAAACGTGAGGTTTACCGTGACTTCAGTCTCTGTGTGCATCTGAGTTCATGTGTGACATCAAATATCACCTGTTAAACGTGAGTTTTACTGTGACTTCGGTTATGAACTAAAAATATATTTGCTTCTCATCTATTCCTGAGTTAACTCTAAAATAACTGCTAGATGGGTATGAAGTGGTGTCCTCCTGTCTCCAGATGTGGAAAGTGGTAATCTAATACTGTCGTCCTGCTAACATTCTTCCCATACAGTATTGTATGGCATGAGATTAATGATGTTTGTACCTGTAAGCTAGTATTAATTATGTTTCTATAACCACTTACTTCGAATTATTTTTTATGTCTGCGAGTCCCCTTCAGAGTAGAATACTGCAGGTTGCTAGTATACAAAGATTTGGCACTGCATCCAAGTGTCACATTGAGTCGAACAATCTTCTAGCTAGAACTGGAAAACTCAGGACACATTGAGTCAAACAATCTTCTGGAACTTGAATTCTCTGAAAACATTGAGTCGAACAATATTCTTGAAGTTAAAAATTCTGAAAACATTGAGTCGAACAATCTTCTGGAACTTGAAAACTCTGGAACCTTCTGGAACTTGAAAACTCTGGACACATTGAGTCAAACAATCTTCTATAACTTGAAAACTCTGTACACATTTATTTTAATTTAATACAAATTTTGTATGCACATTTTTTCAGATGAAGGTCCACCTGATATACAATTTAACCACCAAGGTTATCTTATCCTTGCCAGGGAAAATGAAGCAGAACAATTAGCGGTGAATGTAGATATGCAAAAGTAAGAGTTAGAAGTAATTGTGGCTTGGATTATGTTTTGTGTTTGTGATTAATTTGTTTATGATTCAAAACAAACTTCAACTTTGCTTGTTTGTCACTTTGACCTAAATAGGAAAATGGCAACACTGTGACACCTGACATGCATGTTGTAAAAGATAATTAAGGAGAATTCAGGGTAGAATTGACTGTCCCATCCTATAGGTCAAAGCATGGCCGACTCCAGTATAGATCTATCACCAGAACGTAAACTAGACTTCATTCGTTATGTTTTTTTATTATTTTCATGTTATTTGTTGGTCACTCGTTATATACTTTGGGTTGCATGCCAAAGAGAGACAAGACTGACCAATGAAATTCATGAAAATGATAAATAATTAGCATTTCAGGTCATGTTTACTTTTTGCACACAGGTCTTTACTGCAGGTGGTTTCAGTCATAGTGACCCAAAAGTCATGCTGAATTCAGATGTATAGGCACATCTATCGAAACCAAGCTGTAAACTACGATAGCACATTCCGTTCTCTAGACTATCATTACATGGCATTAGATCAAAGAGTTAGAGCTAGTATACAAAGATGTAGATGACAGAATCACCCTCGGGGGCATGTTTTATATGTATGTATGCATATGTGCAGAGTAGCGAAGTGGTTAGTGCACTGGCTTCGCATATGAGTGATCCTGGGTTTTCTCTCCAGTTGACGCAGAAATGTTTTTCAGATCGCAACGGCTCCCGGTCCCCCAGCCTTAATTGGGTCTATCTATTTTTCCTTCCTCTTTTACCCTTTACAGGTGTCGAGGGAGATACAATGTTCTTGTTCTCGCTTTTCTGGCAGCTTCAGAAAATGTAATTTTTGTTCGTGTAATCTCTCTTTGATGTTGTCATCCAGCGTACTCTAGGTCTACCTCTCGCTCTTATTTCTGCTTCTCCTCTCTTCATATATGATTTATAAACTAATGAATCACACAGCATTCTTTCCAGATGACCAAACCATTGTATCTGTTGGTTTTGTATGTATTGTAGAATTGATATGACACCCACTCTTTCTCTTATGACATTGTTTATAATTCTGTGTCTTCTGGTCACCCCTGTGGCCTGGATGATGGAAAACAAACTAATTCTAATAAACCAGCCAGATGATACACCAACATTCTAATCCAGAGCCTGGAAAAAAATTAGCTCACCAGATCTTGCCATGGCAACAGATGACTAGACACATTACAAGAACAGTAGAAAGTCAACTGGGAGGAAGTGACCATGTACCAGTTTCCATGTACAGAATCTTACAAGAGGTCTAAATGAAGAAAAAAAGAATCCACACTACATGACTGTCATCAAAGAAGCGGGGAAATTCCACACAGGTAAAATGGCAGCAAACATTTTAGCTGACTTCTATAAGGAAGAAAGTACAACAACACTTTCTCATGAAGGTATCAAAGACGTAAAAACAGAAATTCAAGAAAACTGAATTCAAATCCCAAGCCATGCATGAAGACACCTTTTACCATCGCAGAACTAAATGGTGCCATAGGAAAACTAAAAACCAAAAAGGCCCCAGAAAAGGATGGTATAACCAATGATTTGATCAGGAACCTAGGGCCAGTGAGCAGAAACAAGCTCCTTACCATCTTCAACCAGTCATGGAGAACTGGCAAAATTCCATACTTGGCGTGAAGCTGTCATCATCCCATTCGGTAAAAAAAACAAAAGAAAAAAAACCAGCAAGTCAAGCTACCGACCAGTCAGCCTCTTGAGTTGCATAGGAAAAAGCAATGGAATGAGGTCAACTCTAGACTGATAAAATACCTAGAAGGAAACCAAAAGCTCACCAAGAGACACAGTCGGCCTATAGAAAAAATCGAAGCACTGAAGACCAGCTCATATACCTAGCACAGGAAATTGAAAATGCTTTTCAAAAGAAGGAAAAAGTGCTGGCAACTTTTATAGACTTGAGTAAGGCCTTTGATAAGGTGTGAAAAGATGGAGTCCTCTTCAAGCTTCTCGAAAACAAAATTGAAGGAAGAATGTTTAACTGGGTAAAAGATTTCCTCTGCTACCGCACTGCAAGAGTAAAAGTAGATGGTAAACTAAGCAAACGTGTTTGTACTCCAACAAGGAGTATCTCAAGGAGGAGTGATCTCTCCTACCCTCTTCCTAGTATTCATCAGTGATATTGGAGAGAAACTGTCACATCATATTTCAAAGACCCTTCATGCAGATGACTTTGCTGGAGTGTGGCAGGCAACCTGTCCACTGCAAAAACAGAATGCAGACCACACTTGACACCCTAAGTGAATGGGCATCTGACTGGGGAGTCCAGATCAACCTCTCCAAAACTGTGAAAAACCATCTTCTCACTTTCAAACCACCAAGAAAAACAAATCTACCAATAAATGAAAGTGAGTTAGCACATGAGGAGATTATCTCAGGGTCAAACTAGACAAGCGACTCACCTGGAAACCACACCTGATAACCACTGAGCAAAAAGCAACCAGGAAACTATCCTTGATGAAGAAACTTGTAGGCACAAGTTGGGGAGAAAATGGAAGTATTCTCCGAAAAGTCTACATCAGTACAGTCAGACCTGTAGTAGAATGTGGAATAACATCCTGGGCATCAGAATCGAAAACAAATACTGATCACCTATCGAAAGTAAAAAATGCAGGATGTCAAATAAACTCATGAGGGATAAAAACCACTCTAATGCATGCAATGGAAAAACATGTAAACATCCACCCCATTGGATGACAGAAAAAAGGAAAGAGTGCTTGTACAAAGGGGAAAAAAATGAAACGCATGCCAAACCATCTAATGCATACGCAAATTTCTAAATGAACCACAAGCAGGCAGAAGAGAACCAACTTCTGTCACATCTCCAACCATCAGGATCGCCCAACATACAAAGAGCAGAGAAACCAGACCTGGCCATAGAATACAGATTTGAGGCAAAAGCTATGGGGTAATCGCTCTGACCTGGAGTAGACAGGGGACTTTGCCCTGATGACAGGACAGGCCTGACAATATAACGTGACCGTAGATGCTGAACGCAGAAGAAAAAGAAAGAACAGAATACTTCCCCAGCGACATCTAACACCATTGGTAAAAAAGATAATAGATAGACAAAGAAACGTAAGCTCAGCGGAAACAAATGACATAAGAACTATTGAATCATATGGGTGAAAATTTATATAAACAGTTTTATAAAATTTACTTTGTATGTAAATATGCGACTTATAAACACATTCTTTTTCTACTTAGTTCCTATATTGCAAAATTCAAAAATAAACATTAAAAAAAATTTACTTTTTTCTTTTTATGCTACATATAAACACATTCTTTTTCTACTTAGTTTCTATAGTGCAAAATTCAGAAGTAAACATTTTTATAAAATATACTTTGTATGTAAATATGCAACATATTAACACATTATTTTTTTCTACTTAGTTCCTATAGTGCAAAATTCAAAAATAAACATTTAAAAAAAAAATTTACTCTTTTCTTTTTATGCGACATATAAACACGTTCTATTTCTACTTTGTTCCTATAGTGCAAAAATCAGAAGTAAATATTATTATAAATTTTGCCTTGTATATAAATATATTACATAGAAACACATTCTTTTTCTACTTAGTTCTTATAGTGCAAAATTCAGAAGTAAACATTTTTATAAAATATACTTTGTATGTAAATATTCCGCCAAAGACGGATGTGTCGGGCCATTGGTGCAAATAAAACGGCGACACAACGCATTTCCATTCTCTGGACTGCATCCTGCTGGAGATCTAGTAGTAGTACTGCTACAGGAGAGATCCAACAGGAGTTTGATAATGAACGCTGAAGAAGAAGAAGTATGTAAATATGCGACATATAAACACATTCTTTTTCTACTTGGTTCCTATAGTGCAAACATCAGAATTAATATTTTTCAAAATTTACCTTGTATATAAATATATGTCATATAAACACATTCTTTTTCTGCTTAGTTCCAATAGTGCAAAATTCAGAAGTAAACATTTTTATAAAATATACTTTGTATGTAAATATGCGCCATATTAACACATTCTTATAAACATTTTAAAAAATTTTCTTTTTATGGGACATAAACACATTCTATTTCTACTAAATTCCTATAGTGCAAAAATCAGAAGTAAATATTTTTATAAAATTTACCTTGTATATGAATATATGACATTCTTTTTCTGCTTAGTTCCTATAGTGCAAAATTCAGAAATAAACTTTTTTATAAAATATACTTTGTATGTAAATATGCGACATATAAACACATTCTTCTTCTACTTAGATCCTATTTTTCAAAATACAAAAAAATAAACATTAAAAATAATGTTCTTTTTTTCTGTTTATGCGACATATAAACACATTCTATTTCTACTTAGTTCCTGGGGTGCAAAGGGAATGCATTGCTCTAGGCGGACCCAGGGTTAGCAGATAACCAAGATCCCAAATGTACCTGCACGCGGTGCACCCTGGAAACAGAAATACAGCAGCTCGAGCTGATTCTGGCCAAATCATTTTTGGGATCGTGTCCGAGAATGTGGAGGTAGCAGATGGAAAGAGATTTGCCTGCACAAGAGACAGACAATATCTCCGACGCCACCAGCATCGCCACATATAGCAACACTGTCGACATACAGTGAAGCTAGTCAGTCCAGTCCGAACATTGGAGGGGCGACCAATGTAAAATGCACGTAAAGGTAGATGCATGGTGAGAGATATAGATTTCATACTGAGTACAATGAAACAATGAAAGGGCAGAACAGCGCTAGAGGGCAGCGCGAACTGCAAATAGAAAGTGAAAAGTCCCTAGGAAAGGGGAACTACAAGCTCTGTCAGCTCGAGACGAGCTTCTAGTTACCTGTGTTCCTTACAGGCAGAGACCCAGACCCATTCATTGGCGTTTGGTAAAGCAAGAAGACATAATCCAACTCTAATGTCGAGTCTTCCTAAACCGGAAATATGCTCGCGAAGAGAAAGGGTTCAGTACTCGATGCGCTCAGGCACAAAAGGGACAACGATTTAGCCCTGGCCGAACTCTATTGTCAGGTTTTCTTACACCGGAAATACACTTGAAGAGAGAAAGGGTTCAGTACCTGATGGGCTCAGGCGATATTGGGACAAGGACGCTCAGCTCGAGAACGCCTTGCTCTCAAACGCGTGGTGTGAGACTCGAACTTGGACAAGGGGTACACGATGTCGGTGAACGACACCTCGGCTAAGAGGGCGAAAGAGCCAGGGTCCAACTCCTCTGTTGAGTTCTTCCCCTTAAGGAACCAGGCTCACGGATGAGAAACGGTTCAGTACCCAATGGGCACAGGCACAGCACGTCCAATTACACGAGGCAAGTTCATAGACAGTGGAACACCTCATTCGAGTCAGACGAGAGCAAGGAAATCGTCTGGGCGAAGAGTCTCCACTACGCTTGCCTGGAGACAGATATAGAGGCTGTCACAGGCTAAGGGTAGCCCACCCGAATTGTCAAGGCATGCCGAAATCAGATGTGCTAGGCCTACAAGGCGCATAATGGTGGTACAACGTAATCACGCTCCCGGCGGAAATCGCACGGATATCCGTGATGGTTACAATGGAGCGAACGAAAAACAAACAAACAAACAAACTTAGTTCCTATAGTGCAAAAATTAGAAGTAAATATTATTATACATTTTGCCTTGTATATAAATATATTACATATAAACACATTCTTTTTCTACTTAGTTCCTATAGTGCAAAATTCAAAAATAATCATGAAAAAAATTTACTTTTTTATATTTATGCGACATAAACACATTCTTTTTTTACTTAGATCCTATAGTGCAAAATTAAAAAATAAACATTTAAAAAAAATTTCCTTTTTTATGCGACATATAAACACATTCTATTTCTCTTAGTTCCTATAGTGCAAAATTCAGAAGTAAACATTTTTATAAAATATATTTTGTATGAAAATATGCGACATATAAACACATTCTTTTTCTACTTAATTCCTATAGTGCAAACATCAGAAGTAAATATTTTTCAAAATTTATCTTGTATATAAATATATGTCATATAAACACATTCTTTTTCTGCTTAGTTCCAATAGTGCAAAATTCAGAAGTAAACATTTTTATAAAATATACTTTGTATGTAAATCGTCGCCATATTAATACATTCGTATAAACATTTAAAAAAAAATTTTTTTCTTAAAAATCTGACAACATAAAAATAAATGGAGCAGCCTTATGGCGGATAACAAGGTTGACGACAAGAAATGTCGTTATCATTAAAAATTATTAATCATTCATTCATTTTCCTTTTGTTGAATTAACAGCATGAAGTATATATAACATGGTACAGCAGATCAAAATTGAAGCACAATAGCAAATGCTGAAGTGCCGATGGAAAAATTATTTCTAATTTTGTCAGAAATTTGGATTATAAAAAACTGTTATTTTTTACTTCCAGTACACAAGAGCTTCACGTCTACTTTCATGGGAAGGTGTGCGACACCAGTTCTCTGTCCCAGAAAGTGTCAAGTTATCTCTGTGTACCTCTGAGTTCATGCGTGACATCAAATGTCATCTGAGTGTTAAACGTGAGTTTTACTGTGACTTCAGTCTCTGTGTTCCTCTGAGTTCATGCGTGACATCAAATATCTGTTAAACGTGAGTTTTACCGTGACTGCAGTCTCTGTGTGCCTATAAGTTCATGCGTGACATCAAATATCACCTGTTAAACGTGAGTTTTACTGTGACTTCGGTTATGAACTAAAAATATATTTGCTTCTCATCTATTCCTGAGTTAACTCTAAAATAACTGCTAGATGGGTATGAAGTGGTGTCCTCCTGTCTCCAGATGTGGAAAGTGGTAATCTAATACTGTCGCCCTCCTAACATTCTTCCCATACAGTGTTGTATGGCATGAGATTATTGATGTTTGTACCTGTAAGCTAGTATTAATTATGTTTCTATAACCACTTACTTCAAATTATTTTTTTATTTTTATGTATGCGAGACCCCTTCAGAGTAGAATACTGCAGGTTGCTAGTATACAAAGATTTGGCACTGCATCCAAGTGTCACATTGAGTCAAACAATCTTCTGGAACTGGAAAACTCAGGACAAATTGAGTCAAACAATCTTCTGGAACTTGAATTCTCTGAAAACATTGAGTCGAACAATCTTCTGGAACTTGAAAACTCTGGAACCTTCTGGAACTTGAAAACTCTGGACACATTGAGTCGAACAATCTTCTGTAACTTGAATTCTCTGAAAACATTAAGTCGAACAATCTTCTGGAGCTTGAATACTCTGGACACATTTATTTTAATTTAATACAAATGTTGTATGCACATTTTTTCAGATGAAGGTCCACCTGATATACAATTTAACCACCAAGGTTATCTTATCCTTGCCAGGGAAAATGAAGCAGGACAATTAGCGGTGAACATAAATATGCAAAAGTAATAGTTAGAAGTAATTGTGGCTTGGATTATGTTTTGTGTTTGTGATGTGATTAATTTGTTTATGATTCAAAACAAACTTCAACTTTGCTTGTTTGTCACTTTGACCTAAAAAGGAAAATGGCAACACTGTGACCTGACATGCATGTTGTAAAAGACAATTAAGGAGAATTCAGGGTAGTATTTACTGTCCCATCCCATAGGTCAAAGCATGGCCAACTCCAGTATAGAGACATATAAACACATTCTTTTTCTACTTAGTTCCTATAGTGCAAATTTAAAAATAAACATATAAAAATATTTCCTTCTTTCTTTTTATGCGACATAAACACATTTTTTTTCTACTTAGATCATATAGTGCAAAATTAAAAAATAAACATTTTTATAAAATATACTTTGTATGTAAATATGCAACATATTAACACATTATTTTTTTCTACTTAGTTCCTATAGTACAAAAGTTCAAAAATAAACATTTAAAAAAAATTTACCCTTTTCTTTTTATGCGACATATAAAGACATTCTTTTTCTACTTAGTTCTTATAGTGCAAAATTCAAAAATAAACATTAAAAAAATTTTACCCTTTTCTTTGTATGCGACATATAAACACATTCTATTTCTGCTTAGTTCCTATAGTGCAAAAATTAGAAGTAAATATTATTATAAATTTTGCCTTGTATATAAATATATTACATATAAACACATTCTTTTTCTACTTAGTTCCTATAGTGCAAAATTCAAAAATAATCATGAAAAAAATTTACTTTTTTATATTTATGCGACATAAACATATTATTTTTCTACTTAGATCCTATAGTGCAAAATTCAAAAATAAACATTTAAAGAAAATTCCCTTTTTTATGCGACATATAAACACATTCTATTTGTACTTAGTTCCTATAGTGCAAAGATCAGAAGTAAATGTTTTAATAAAATTTACCTTGTATATAAATATATGACATATAAACACATTCTTTTTCTACTTAGTTCCTATAGTGCACAGATCAGAAGTAAATATTTTAATAAAATTTACCTTGTATATAAATATATGACAGAAACACATTCTTTTTCTGCTTAGTTCCAATAGTGCAAAATTCAGAAGTAAACATTTTTATAAAATATACTTTGTATGTAAATATGCGCCATATTAACACATTCGTATAAACATTTTAAAAATGTTTCTTTTCTTAAAAATCTGTCAACATAAAAATAAATGGAGCAGCCATATGGTGGATAACAAGGCTGACGACAAGAAATGTCGTTATCATTAAAAATTATTAATCATTCATTCATTTTCCTTTTGTTGAATTAACAGCATGAAGGATATATAACATGGTACAGCAGATCAAAATTGAAGCACTATAGCAAATGCTGAAGTGCCGATGGAAAAATTATTTCTAATTTTGTCAGAAAATTTGATTATAAAAACTGTTATTTTTTACTTCCAGTACACAAGAGCTTCAAGTCTACTTTCATGGGAAGGTGTGCGACACCAGTTCTCTGTCCCAGAAAATGTCAAGTTATCTCTGTGTACCTCTGAGTTCATGCGTGACATCAAATGTCATCTGAGTGTTAAACGTGAGTTTTACTGTGACTTCAGTCTCTGTGTTCCTCTGAGTTCATGCGTGACATCAAATATCTGTTTATCGTGAGGTTTACCGTGACTTCAGTCTCTGTGTGCCTCTGAGTTCATACGTGACATCAAATATCACCTGTTAAACGTGAGTTTTACTGTGACTTCGGTTATGAACTAAAAATATATTTGCTTCTCATCTATTCCTGAGTTAACTCTAAAATAACTGCTAGATGGGTATGAAGTGGTGTCCTCCTGTCTCCAGATGTGGAAAGTGGTAATCTAATACTGTCGTCCTGCTAACATTCTTCCCATACAGTGTTGTATGGCATGAGATTATTGATGTTTGTACCTGTAAGCTAGTATTAATTATGTTTCTATAACCACTTACTTCAAATTATTTTTTATGTATGCGAGTCCCCTTCAGAGTAGAATACTGCAGGTTGCTAGTATTCAAAGATTTGGCACTGGATCCAAGTGTCACATTGAGTCGAACAATCTTCTAGAACTTGAAAACTCAGGACACATTGAGTCAAACAATCTTCTGGAACTTGAATTCTCTGAAATAATAAGTCGAACAATCTTCTGGAGCTTGAATTCTCTGGACACATTGAGTCAAACAATCTTCTATAACTTGAAAACTCTGTACACATTTATTTTAATTTAATACAAATTTTGTATGCACATTTTTTCAGATGAAGGTCCACCTGATATACAATTTAACCACCAAGGTTATCTTATCCATGCCAGTGAAAATGAAGCAGAACAATTAGCGGTGAACATAGATATGCAAAAGTAAGAGTTAGAAGTAATTGTGGCTTGGATTATGTTTTGTGTTTGTGATTAATTTGTTTATGATTCAAAACAAACTTCAACTTTGCTTGTTTGTCACTTTGACCTAAAAAGGAAAATGGCAACACTGTGACCTGACATGCATGTTGTAAAAGACAATTAAGGAGAATTCAGGGTAGTATTGACTGTCCCATCCCATAGGTCAAAGCATGGCCGACTCCAGTATAGAGACATATAAACACATTCTTTTTCTACTTAGTTCCTATAGTGCACAGATCAGAAGTAAATATTTTAATAAAATTTACCTTGTATATAAATATATGACATAGAAACACATTCTTTTTCTGCTTAGTTCCAAAAGTGCAAAATTCAGAAGTAAACATTTTTATAAAATATACTTTGTATGTAAATATGCGCCATATTAACACATTCGTATAAACATTTTAAAAATGTTTCTTTTCTTAAAAATCTGTCAACATAAAAATAAATGGAGCAACCATATGGCGGATAACAAGGTTGACGACAAGAAATGTCGTTATCATTAAAAATTATTAATCATTCATTTATTTTCCTTTTGTTGAATTAACAGCATGAAGGATATATAACATGGTACAGCAGATCAAAATTGAAGCACAACAGCAAATGCTGAAGTGCCGATGGAAAAATTATTTCTAATTTGTCAGAAAATTTGATTATAAAAAACTGTTATTTTTTACTTCCAGTACACAAGAGCTTCAAGTCTACTTTCATGGGAAGGTGTGCGACACCAGTTCTCTGTCCCAGAAAATGTCAAGTTATCTCTGTGTACCTCTGAGTTCATGCGTGACATCAAATGTCATCTGAGTGTTAAACGTGAGTTTTACTGTGACTTCAGTCTCTGTGTTCCTCTGAGTTCATGCGTGACATCAAATATCTGTTTATCGTGAGGTTTACCGTGACTTCAGTCTCTGTGTGCCTCTGAGTTCATACGTGACATCAAATATCACCTGTTAAACGTGAGTTTTACTGTGACTTCGGTTATGAACTAAAAATATATTTGCTTCTCATCTATTCCTGAGTTAACTCTAAAATAACTGCTAGATGGGTATGAAGTGGTGTCCTCCTGTCTCCAGATGTGGAAAGTGGTAATCTAATACTGTCGTCCTGCTAACATTCTTCCCATACAGTGTTGTATGGCATGAGATTATTGATGTTTGTACCTGTAAGCTAGTATTAATTATGTTTCTATAACCACTTACTTCAAATTATTTTTTATGTATGCGAGTCCCCTTCAGAGTAGAATACTGCAGGTTGCTAGTATTCAAAGATTTGGCACTGCATCCAAGTGTCACATTGAGTCGAACAATCTTCTAGAACTTGAAAACTCAGGACACATTGAGTCAAACAATCTTCTGGAACTTGAATTCTCTGAAATAATAAGTCGAACAATCTTCTGGAGCTTGAATTCTCTGGACACATTGAGTCAAACAATCTTCTATAACTTGAAAACTCTGTACACATTTATTTTAATTTAATACAAATTTTGTATGCACATTTTTTCAGATGAAGGTCCACCTGATATACAATTTAACCACCAAGGTTATCTTATCCATGCCAGTGAAAATGAAGCAGAACAATTAGCGGTGAACATAGATATGCAAAAGTAAGAGTTAGAAGTAATTGTGGCTTGGATTATGTTTTGTGTTTGTGATTAATTTGTTTATGATTCAAAACAAACTTCAACTTTGCTTGTTTGTCACTTTGACCTAAAAAGGAAAATGGCAACACTGTGACCTGACATGCATGTTGTAAAAGACAATTAAGGAGAATTCAGGGTAGTATTGACTGTCCCATCCCATAGGTCAAAGCATGGCCGACTCCAGTATAGAGACATATAAACACATTCTTTTTCTACTTAGTTCCTATAGTGCACAGATCAGAAGTAAATATTTTAATAAAATTTACCTTGTATATAAATATATGACATAGAAACACATTCTTTTTCTGCTTAGTTCCAAAAGTGCAAAATTCAGAAGTAAACATTTTTATAAAATATACTTTGTATGTAAATATGCGCCATATTAACACATTCGTATAAACATTTTAAAAATGTTTCTTTTCTTAAAAATCTGTCAACATAAAAATAAATGGAGCAACCATATGGCGGATAACAAGGTTGACGACAAGAAATGTCGTTATCATTAAAAATTATTAATCATTCATTTATTTTCCTTTTGTTGAATTAACAGCATGAAGGATATATAACATGGTACAGCAGATCAAAATTGAAGCACAACAGCAAATGCTGAAGTGCCGATGGAAAAATTATTTCTAATTTGTCAGAAAATTTGATTATAAAAAACTGTTATTTTTAACTTCCAGTACACAAGAGCTTCAAGTCTACTTTCATGGGAATGTGTGCGACACCAGTTCTCTGTCCCAGAAAATGTCAAGTTATCTCTGTGTACCTCTGAGTTCATGCGTGACATCAAATGTCATCTGAGTGTTAAACGTGAGTTTTACTGTGACTTCAGTCTCTGTGTTCCTCTGAGTTCATGCGTGACATCAAATATCTGTTAAACGTGAGTTTTACCGTGACTGCAGTCTCTGTGTGCCTATAAGTTCATGCGTGACATCAAATATCACCTGTTAAACGTGAGTTTTACTGTGACTTCGGTTATGAACTAAAAATATATTTGCTTCTCATCTATTCCCGAGTTAACTCTAAAATAACTGCTAGATGGGTATGAAGTGGTGTCCTCCTGTCTCCAGATGTGGAAAGTGGTAATCTAATACTGTCGCCCTCCTAACATTCTTCCCATACAGTGTTGTATGGCATGAGATTATTGATGTTTGTACCTGTAAGCTAGTATTAATTATGTTTCTATAACCACTTACTTCAAATTATTTTTTTATTTTTATGTATGCGAGACCCCTTCAGAGTAGAATACTGCAGGTTGCTAGTATACAAAGATTTGGCACTGCATCCAAGTGTCACATTGAGTCAAACAATCTTCTGGAACTGGAAAACTCAGGACAAATTGAGTCAAACAATCTTCTGGAACTTGAATTCTCTGAAAACATTGAGTCGAACAATCTTCTGGAACTTGAAAACTCTGGAACCTTCTGGAACTTGAAAACTCTGGACACATTGAGTCGAACAATCTTCTGTAACTTGAATTCTCTGAAAACATTAAGTCGAACAATCTTCTGGAGCTTGAATACTCTGGACACATTTATTTTAATTTAATACAAATGTTGTATGCACATTTTTTCAGATGAAGGTCCACCTGATATACAATTTAACCACCAAGGTTATCTTATCCTTGCCAGGGAAAATGAAGCAGGACAATTAGCGGTGAACATAAATATGCAAAAGTAATAGTTAGAAGTAATTGTGGCTTGGATTATGTTTTGTGTTTGTGATGTGATTAATTTGTTTATGATTCAAAACAAACTTCAACTTTGCTTGTTTGTCACTTTGACCTAAAAAGGAAAATGGCAACACTGTGACCTGACATGCATGTTGTAAAAGACAATTAAGGAGAATTCAGGGTAGTATTTACTGTCCCATCCCATAGGTCAAAGCATGGCCAACTCCAGTATAGAGACATATAAACACATTCTTTTTCTACTTAGTTCCTATAGTGCAAATTTAAAAATAAACATATAAAAATATTTCCTTCTTTCTTTTTATGCGACATAAACACATTCTTTTTCTACTTAGATCATATAGTGCAAAATTAAAAAATAAACATTTTTATAAAATATACTTTGTATGTAAATATGCAACATATTAACACATTATTTTTTTCTACTTAGTTCCTATAGTACAAAAGTTCAAAAATAAACATTTAAAAAAAATTTACCCTTTTCTTTTTATGCGACATATAAAGACATTCTTTTTCTACTTAGTTCTTATAGTGCAAAATTCAAAAATAAACATTAAAAAAATTTTACCCTTTTCTTTGTATGCGACATATAAACACATTCTATTTCTGCTTAGTTCCTATAGTGCAAAAATTAGAAGTAAATATTATTATAAATTTTGCCTTGTATATAAATATATTACATATAAACACATTCTTTTTCTACTTAGTTCCTATAGTGCAAAATTCAAAAATAATCATGAAAAAAATTTACTTTTTTATATTTATGCGACATAAACATATTATTTTTCTACTTAGATCCTATAGTGCAAAATTCAAAAATAAACATTTAAAGAAAATTCCCTTTTTTATGCGACATATAAACACATTCTATTTGTACTTAGTTCCTATAGTGCACAGATCAGAAGTAAATGTTTTAATAAAATTTACCTTGTATATAAATATATGACATATAAACACATTCTTTTTCTACTTAGTTCCTATAGTGCACAGATCAGAAGTAAATATTTTAATAAAATTTACCTTGTATATAAATATATGACAGAAACACATTCTTTTTCTGCTTAGTTCCAATAGTGCAAAATTCAGAAGTAAACATTTTTATAAAATATACTTTGTATGTAAATATGCGCCATATTAACACATTCGTATAAACATTTTAAAAATGTTTCTTTTCTTAAAAATCTGTCAACATAAAAATAAATGGAGCAGCCATATGGTGGATAACAAGGCTGACGACAAGAAATGTCGTTATCATTAAAAATTATTAATCATTCATTCATTTTCCTTTTGTTGAATTAACAGCATGAAGGATATATAACATGGTACAGCAGATCAAAATTGAAGCACTATAGCAAATGCTGAAGTGCCGATGGAAAAATTATTTCTAATTTTGTCAGAAAATTTGATTATAAAAACTGTTATTTTTTACTTCCAGTACACAAGAGCTTCAAGTCTACTTTCATGGGAAGGTGTGCGACACCAGTTCTCTGTCCCAGAAAATGTCAAGTTATCTCTGTGTACCTCTGAGTTCATGCGTGACATCAAATGTCATCTGAGTGTTAAACGTGAGTTTTACTGTGACTTCAGTCTCTGTGTTCCTCTGAGTTCATGCGTGACATCAAATATCTGTTTATCGTGAGGTTTACCGTGACTTCAGTCTCTGTGTGCCTCTGAGTTCATACGTGACATCAAATATCACCTGTTAAACGTGAGTTTTACTGTGACTTCGGTTATGAACTAAAAATATATTTGCTTCTCATCTATTCCTGAGTTAACTCTAAAATAACTGCTAGATGGGTATGAAGTGGTGTCCTCCTGTCTCCAGATGTGGAAAGTGGTAATCTAATACTGTCGTCCTGCTAACATTCTTCCCATACAGTGTTGTATGGCATGAGATTATTGATGTTTGTACCTGTAAGCTAGTATTAATTATGTTTCTATAACCACTTACTTCAAATTATTTTTTATGTATGCGAGTCCCCTTCAGAGTAGAATACTGCAGGTTGCTAGTATTCAAAGATTTGGCACTGGATCCAAGTGTCACATTGAGTCGAACAATCTTCTAGAACTTGAAAACTCAGGACACATTGAGTCAAACAATCTTCTGGAACTTGAATTCTCTGAAATAATAAGTCGAACAATCTTCTGGAGCTTGAATTCTCTGGACACATTGAGTCAAACAATCTTCTATAACTTGAAAACTCTGTACACATTTATTTTAATTTAATACAAATTTTGTATGCACATTTTTTCAGATGAAGGTCCACCTGATATACAATTTAACCACCAAGGTTATCTTATCCATGCCAGTGAAAATGAAGCAGAACAATTAGCGGTGAACATAGATATGCAAAAGTAAGAGTTAGAAGTAATTGTGGCTTGGATTATGTTTTGTGTTTGTGATTAATTTGTTTATGATTCAAAACAAACTTCAACTTTGCTTGTTTGTCATTTTGACCTAAAAAGGAAAATGGCAACACTGTGACCTGACATGCATGTTGTAAAAGACAATTAAGGAGAATTCAGGGTAGTATTGACTGTCCCATCCCATAGGTCAAAGCATGGCCGACTCCAGTATAGAGACATATAAACACATTCTTTTTCTACTTAGTTCCTATAGTGCACAGATCAGAAGTAAATATTTTAATAAAATTTACCTTGTATATAAATATATGACATAGAAACACATTCTTTTTCTGCTTAGTTCCAAAAGTGCAAAATTCAGAAGTAAACATTTTTATAAAATATACTTTGTATGTAAATATGCGCCATATTAACACATTCGTATAAACATTTTAAAAATGTTTCTTTTCTTAAAAATCTGTCAACATAAAAATAAATGGAGCAACCATATGGCGGATAACAAGGTTGACGACAAGAAATGTCGTTATCATTAAAAATTATTAATCATTCATTTATTTTCCTTTTGTTGAATTAACAGCATGAAGGATATATAACATGGTACAGCAGATCAAAATTGAAGCACAACAGCAAATGCTGAAGTGCCGATGGAAAAATTATTTCTAATTTGTCAGAAAATTTGATTATAAAAAACTGTTATTTTTTACTTCCAGTACACAAGAGCTTCAAGTCTACTTTCATGGGAAGGTGTGCGACACCAGTTCTCTGTCCCAGAAAATGTCAAGTTATCTCTGTGTACCTCTGAGTTCATGCGTGACATCAAATGTCATCTGAGTGTTAAACGTGAGTTTTACTGTGACTTCAGTCTCTGTGTTCCTCTGAGTTCATGCGTGACATCAAATATCTGTTTATCGTGAGGTTTACCGTGACTTCAGTCTCTGTGTGCCTCTGAGTTCATACGTGACATCAAATATCACCTGTTAAACGTGAGTTTTACTGTGACTTCGGTTATGAACTAAAAATATATTTGCTTCTCATCTATTCCTGAGTTAACTCTAAAATAACTGCTAGATGGGTATGAAGTGGTGTCCTCCTGTCTCCAGATGTGGAAAGTGGTAATCTAATACTGTCGTCCTGCTAACATTCTTCCCATACAGTGTTGTATGGCATGAGATTATTGATGTTTGTACCTGTAAGCTAGTATTAATTATGTTTCTATAACCACTTACTTCAAATTATTTTTTATGTATGCGAGTCCCCTTCAGAGTAGAATACTGCAGGTTGCTAGTATTCAAAGATTTGGCACTGGATCCAAGTGTCACATTGAGTCGAACAATCTTCTAGAACTTGAAAACTCAGGACACATTGAGTCAAACAATCTTCTGGAACTTGAATTCTCTGAAATAATAAGTCGAACAATCTTCTGGAGCTTGAATTCTCTGGACACATTGAGTCAAACAATCTTCTATAACTTGAAAACTCTGTACACATTTATTTTAATTTAATACAAATTTTGTATGCACATTTTTTCAGATGAAGGTCCACCTGATATACAATTTAACCACCAAGGTTATCTTATCCATGCCAGTGAAAATGAAGCAGAACAATTAGCGGTGAACATAGATATGCAAAAGTAAGAGTTAGAAGTAATTGTGGCTTGGATTATGTTTTGTGTTTGTGATTAATTTGTTTATGATTCAAAACAAACTTCAACTTTGCTTGTTTGTCACTTTGACCTAAAAAGGAAAATGGCAACACTGTGACCTGACATGCATGTTGTAAAAGACAATTAAGGAGAATTCAGGGTAGTATTGACTGTCCCATCCCATAGGTCAAAGCATGGCCGACTCCAGTATAGAGACATATAAACACATTCTTTTTCTACTTAGTTCCTATAGTGCACAGATCAGAAGTAAATATTTTAATAAAATTTACCTTGTATATAAATATATGACATAGAAACACATTCTTTTTCTGCTTAGTTCCAAAAGTGCAAAATTCAGAAGTAAACATTTTTATAAAATATACTTTGTATGTAAATATGCGCCATATTAACACATTCGTATAAACATTTTAAAAATGTTTCTTTTCTTAAAAATCTGTCAACATAAAAATAAATGGAGCAACCATATGGCGGATAACAAGGTTGACGACAAGAAATGTCGTTATCATTAAAAATTATTAATCATTCATTTATTTTCCTTTTGTTGAATTAACAGCATGAAGGATATATAACATGGTACAGCAGATCAAAATTGAAGCACAACAGCAAATGCTGAAGTGCCGATGGAAAAATTATTTCTAATTTGTCAGAAAATTTGATTATAAAAAACTGTTATTTTTTACTTCCAGTACACAAGAGCTTCAAGTCTACTTTCATGGGAAGGTGTGCGACACCAGTTCTCTGTCCCAGAAAATGTCAAGTTATCTCTGTGTACCTCTGAGTTCATGCGTGACATCAAATGTCATCTGAGTGTTAAACGTGAGTTTTACTGTGACTTCAGTCTCTGTGTTCCTCTGAGTTCATGCGTGACATCAAATATCTGTTTATCGTGAGGTTTACCGTGACTTCAGTCTCTGTGTGCCTCTGAGTTCATACGTGACATCAAATATCACCTGTTAAACGTGAGTTTTACTGTGACTTCGGTTATGAACTAAAAATATATTTGCTTCTCATCTATTCCTGAGTTAACTCTAAAATAACTGCTAGATGGGTATGAAGTGGTGTCCTCCTGTCTCCAGATGTGGAAAGTGGTAATCTAATACTGTCGTCCTGCTAACATTCTTCCCATACAGTGTTGTATGGCATGAGATTATTGATGTTTGTACCTGTAAGCTAGTATTAATTATGTTTCTATAACCACTTACTTCAAATTATTTTTTATGTATGCGAGTCCCCTTCAGAGTAGAATACTGCAGGTTGCTAGTATTCAAAGATTTGGCACTGCATCCAAGTGTCACATTGAGTCGAACAATCTTCTAGAACTTGAAAACTCAGGACACATTGAGTCAAACAATCTTCTGGAACTTGAATTCTCTGAAATAATAAGTCGAACAATCTTCTGGAGCTTGAATTCTCTGGACACATTGAGTCAAACAATCTTCTATAACTTGAAAACTCTGTACACATTTATTTTAATTTAATACAAATTTTGTATGCACATTTTTTCAGATGAAGGTCCACCTGATATACAATTTAACCACCAAGGTTATCTTATCCATGCCAGTGAAAATGAAGCAGAACAATTAGCGGTGAACATAGATATGCAAAAGTAAGAGTTAGAAGTAATTGTGGCTTGGATTATGTTTTGTGTTTGTGATTAATTTGTTTATGATTCAAAACAAACTTCAACTTTGCTTGTTTGTCACTTTGACCTAAAAAGGAAAATGGCAACACTGTGACCTGACATGCATGTTGTAAAAGACAATTAAGGAGAATTCAGGGTAGTATTGACTGTCCCATCCCATAGGTCAAAGCATGGCCGACTCCAGTATAGAGACATATAAACACATTCTTTTTCTACTTAGTTCCTATAGTGCACAGATCAGAAGTAAATATTTTAATAAAATTTACCTTGTATATAAATATATGACATAGAAACACATTCTTTTTCTGCTTAGTTCCAAAAGTGCAAAATTCAGAAGTAAACATTTTTATAAAATATACTTTGTATGTAAATATGCGCCATATTAACACATTCGTATAAACATTTTAAAAATGTTTCTTTTCTTAAAAATCTGTCAACATAAAAATAAATGGAGCAACCATATGGCGGATAACAAGGTTGACGACAAGAAATGTCGTTATCATTAAAAATTATTAATCATTCATTTATTTTCCTTTTGTTGAATTAACAGCATGAAGGATATATAACATGGTACAGCAGATCAAAATTGAAGCACAACAGCAAATGCTGAAGTGCCGATGGAAAAATTATTTCTAATTTGTCAGAAAATTTGATTATAAAAAACTGTTATTTTTAACTTCCAGTACACAAGAGCTTCAAGTCTACTTTCATGGGAATGTGTGCGACACCAGTTCTCTGTCCCAGAAAATGTCAAGTTATCTCTGTGTACCTCTGAGTTCATGCGTGACATCAAATGTCATCTGAGTGTTAAACGTGAGTTTTACTGTGACTTCAGTCTCTGTGTTCCTCTGAGTTCATGCGTGACATCAAATATCTGTTAAACGTGAGTTTTACCGTGACTGCAGTCTCTGTGTGCCTATAAGTTCATGCGTGACATCAAATATCACCTGTTAAACGTGAGTTTTACTGTGACTTCGGTTATGAACTAAAAATATATTTGCTTCTCATCTATTCCCGAGTTAACTCTAAAATAACTGCTAGATGGGTATGAAGTGGTGTCCTCCTGTCTCCAGATGTGGAAAGTGGTAATCTAATACTGTCGCCCTCCTAACATTCTTCCCATACAGTGTTGTATGGCATGAGATTATTGATGTTTGTACCTGTAAGCTAGTATTAATTATGTTTCTATAACCACTTACTTCAAATTATTTTTTTATTTTTATGTATGCGAGACCCCTTCAGAGTAGAATACTGCAGGTTGCTAGTATACAAAGATTTGGCACTGCATCCAAGTGTCACATTGAGTCAAACAATCTTCTGGAACTGGAAAACTCAGGACAAATTGAGTCAAACAATCTTCTGGAACTTGAATTCTCTGAAAACATTGAGTCGAACAATCTTCTGGAACTTGAAAACTCTGGAACCTTCTGGAACTTGAAAACTCTGGACACATTGAGTCGAACAATCTTCTGTAACTTGAATTCTCTGAAAACATTAAGTCGAACAATCTTCTGGAGCTTGAATACTCTGGACACATTTATTTTAATTTAATACAAATGTTGTATGCACATTTTTTCAGATGAAGGTCCACCTGATATACAATTTAACCACCAAGGTTATCTTATCCTTGCCAGGGAAAATGAAGCAGGACAATTAGCGGTGAACATAAATATGCAAAAGTAATAGTTAGAAGTAATTGTGGCTTGGATTATGTTTTGTGTTTGTGATGTGATTAATTTGTTTATGATTCAAAACAAACTTCAACTTTGCTTGTTTGTCACTTTGACCTAAAAAGGAAAATGGCAACACTGTGACCTGACATGCATGTTGTAAAAGACAATTAAGGAGAATTCAGGGTAGTATTTACTGTCCCATCCCATAGGTCAAAGCATGGCCAACTCCAGTATAGAGACATATAAACACATTCTTTTTCTACTTAGTTCCTATAGTGCAAATTTAAAAATAAACATATAAAAATATTTCCTTCTTTCTTTTTATGCGACATAAACACATTCTTTTTCTACTTAGATCATATAGTGCAAAATTAAAAAATAAACATTTTTATAAAATATACTTTGTATGTAAATATGCAACATATTAACACATTATTTTTTTCTACTTAGTTCCTATAGTACAAAAGTTCAAAAATAAACATTTAAAAAAAATTTACCCTTTTCTTTTTATGCGACATATAAAGACATTCTTTTTCTACTTAGTTCTTATAGTGCAAAATTCAAAAATAAACATTAAAAAAATTTTACCCTTTTCTTTGTATGCGACATATAAACACATTCTATTTCTGCTTAGTTCCTATAGTGCAAAAATTAGAAGTAAATATTATTATAAATTTTGCCTTGTATATAAATATATTACATATAAACACATTCTTTTTCTACTTAGTTCCTATAGTGCAAAATTCAAAAATAATCATGAAAAAAATTTACTTTTTTATATTTATGCGACATAAACATATTATTTTTCTACTTAGATCCTATAGTGCAAAATTCAAAAATAAACATTTAAAGAAAATTCCCTTTTTTATGCGACATATAAACACATTCTATTTGTACTTAGTTCCTATAGTGCAAAGATCAGAAGTAAATGTTTTAATAAAATTTACCTTGTATATAAATATATGACATATAAACACATTCTTTTTCTACTTAGTTCCTATAGTGCACAGATCAGAAGTAAATATTTTAATAAAATTTACCTTGTATATAAATATATGACAGAAACACATTCTTTTTCTGCTTAGTTCCAATAGTGCAAAATTCAGAAGTAAACATTTTTATAAAATATACTTTGTATGTAAATATGCGCCATATTAACACATTCGTATAAACATTTTAAAAATGTTTCTTTTCTTAAAAATCTGTCAACATAAAAATAAATGGAGCAGCCATATGGTGGATAACAAGGCTGACGACAAGAAATGTCGTTATCATTAAAAATTATTAATCATTCATTCATTTTCCTTTTGTTGAATTAACAGCATGAAGGATATATAACATGGTACAGCAGATCAAAATTGAAGCACTATAGCAAATGCTGAAGTGCCGATGGAAAAATTATTTCTAATTTTGTCAGAAAATTTGATTATAAAAAACTGTTATTTTTTACTTCCAGTACACAAGAGCTTCAAGTCTACTTTCATGGGAAGGTGTGCGACACCAGTTCTCTGTCCCAGAAAATGTCAAGTTATCTCTGTGTACCTCTGAGTTCATGCGTGACATCAAATGTCATCTGAGTGTTAAACGTGAGTTTTACTGTGACTTCAGTCTCTGTGTTCCTCTGAGTTCATGCGTGACATCAAATATCTGTTTATCGTGAGGTTTACCGTGACTTCAGTCTCTGTGTGCCTCTGAGTTCATACGTGACATCAAATATCACCTGTTAAACGTGAGTTTTACTGTGACTTCGGTTATGAACTAAAAATATATTTGCTTCTCATCTATTCCTGAGTTAACTCTAAAATAACTGCTAGATGGGTATGAAGTGGTGTCCTCCTGTCTCCAGATGTGGAAAGTGGTAATCTAATACTGTCGTCCTGCTAACATTCTTCCCATACAGTGTTGTATGGCATGAGATTATTGATGTTTGTACCTGTAAGCTAGTATTAATTATGTTTCTATAACCACTTACTTCAAATTATTTTTTATGTATGCGAGTCCCCTTCAGAGTAGAATACTGCAGGTTGCTAGTATTCAAAGATTTGGCACTGGATCCAAGTGTCACATTGAGTCGAACAATCTTCTAGAACTTGAAAACTCAGGACACATTGAGTCAAACAATCTTCTGGAACTTGAATTCTCTGAAATAATAAGTCGAACAATCTTCTGGAGCTTGAATTCTCTGGACACATTGAGTCAAACAATCTTCTATAACTTGAAAACTCTGTACACATTTATTTTAATTTAATACAAATTTTGTATGCACATTTTTTCAGATGAAGGTCCACCTGATATACAATTTAACCACCAAGGTTATCTTATCCATGCCAGTGAAAATGAAGCAGAACAATTAGCGGTGAACATAGATATGCAAAAGTAAGAGTTAGAAGTAATTGTGGCTTGGATTATGTTTTGTGTTTGTGATTAATTTGTTTATGATTCAAAACAAACTTCAACTTTGCTTGTTTGTCACTTTGACCTAAAAAGGAAAATGGCAACACTGTGACCTGACATGCATGTTGTAAAAGACAATTAAGGAGAATTCAGGGTAGTATTGACTGTCCCATCCCATAGGTCAAAGCATGGCCGACTCCAGTATAGAGACATATAAACACATTCTTTTTCTACTTAGTTCCTATAGTGCACAGATCAGAAGTAAATATTTTAATAAAATTTACCTTGTATATAAATATATGACATAGAAACACATTCTTTTTCTGCTTAGTTCCAAAAGTGCAAAATTCAGAAGTAAACATTTTTATAAAATATACTTTGTATGTAAATATGCGCCATATTAACACATTCGTATAAACATTTTAAAAATGTTTCTTTTCTTAAAAATCTGTCAACATAAAAATAAATGGAGCAACCATATGGCGGATAACAAGGTTGACGACAAGAAATGTCGTTATCATTAAAAATTATTAATCATTCATTTATTTTCCTTTTGTTGAATTAACAGCATGAAGGATATATAACATGGTACAGCAGATCAAAATTGAAGCACAACAGCAAATGCTGAAGTGCCGATGGAAAAATTATTTCTAATTTGTCAGAAAATTTGATTATAAAAAACTGTTATTTTTTACTTCCAGTACACAAGAGCTTCAAGTCTACTTTCATGGGAAGGTGTGCGACACCAGTTCTCTGTCCCAGAAAATGTCAAGTTATCTCTGTGTACCTCTGAGTTCATGCGTGACATCAAATGTCATCTGAGTGTTAAACGTGAGTTTTACTGTGACTTCAGTCTCTGTGTTCCTCTGAGTTCATGCGTGACATCAAATATCTGTTTATCGTGAGGTTTACCGTGACTTCAGTCTCTGTGTGCCTCTGAGTTCATACGTGACATCAAATATCACCTGTTAAACGTGAGTTTTACTGTGACTTCGGTTATGAACTAAAAATATATTTGCTTCTCATCTATTCCTGAGTTAACTCTAAAATAACTGCTAGATGGGTATGAAGTGGTGTCCTCCTGTCTCCAGATGTGGAAAGTGGTAATCTAATACTGTCGTCCTGCTAACATTCTTCCCATACAGTGTTGTATGGCATGAGATTATTGATGTTTGTACCTGTAAGCTAGTATTAATTATGTTTCTATAACCACTTACTTCAAATTATTTTTTATGTATGCGAGTCCCCTTCAGAGTAGAATACTGCAGGTTGCTAGTATTCAAAGATTTGGCACTGCATCCAAGTGTCACATTGAGTCGAACAATCTTCTAGAACTTGAAAACTCAGGACACATTGAGTCAAACAATCTTCTGGAACTTGAATTCTCTGAAATAATAAGTCGAACAATCTTCTGGAGCTTGAATTCTCTGGACACATTGAGTCAAACAATCTTCTATAACTTGAAAACTCTGTACACATTTATTTTAATTTAATACAAATTTTGTATGCACATTTTTTCAGATGAAGGTCCACCTGATATACAATTTAACCACCAAGGTTATCTTATCCATGCCAGTGAAAATGAAGCAGAACAATTAGCGGTGAACATAGATATGCAAAAGTAAGAGTTAGAAGTAATTGTGGCTTGGATTATGTTTTGTGTTTGTGATTAATTTGTTTATGATTCAAAACAAACTTCAACTTTGCTTGTTTGTCACTTTGACCTAAAAAGGAAAATGGCAACACTGTGACCTGACATGCATGTTGTAAAAGACAATTAAGGAGAATTCAGGGTAGTATTGACTGTCCCATCCCATAGGTCAAAGCATGGCCGACTCCAGTATAGAGACATATAAACACATTCTTTTTCTACTTAGTTCCTATAGTGCACAGATCAGAAGTAAATATTTTAATAAAATTTACCTTGTATATAAATATATGACATAGAAACACATTCTTTTTCTGCTTAGTTCCAAAAGTGCAAAATTCAGAAGTAAACATTTTTATAAAATATACTTTGTATGTAAATATGCGCCATATTAACACATTCGTATAAACATTTTAAAAATGTTTCTTTTCTTAAAAATCTGTCAACATAAAAATAAAGGAGCAACCATATGGCGGATAACAAGGCTGACGACAAGAAATGTCGTTATCATTAAAAATTATTAATCATTCATTCATTTTCCTTTTGTTGAATTAACAGCATGAAGGATATATAACATGGTACAGCAGATCAAAATTGAAGCACTATAGCAAATGCTGAAGTGCCGATGGAAAAATTATTTCTTATTTTGTCCGAAAATTTGATTATAAAAAACTGTTATTTTTTACTTCCAGTACACAAGAGCTTCAATTCTACTTTCTTGGGAAAGTGTGTGACACCAGTTCTCTGTCCCAGAAAATGTCAAGTTATCTCTGTGTACCTCTGAGTTCATGCGTGACATCAAATGTCATCTGAGTGTTAAACGTGAGTTTTACTGTGACTTCAGTCTCTGTGTTCCTCTGAGTTCATGCGTGACATCAAATATCTGTTTATCGTGAGGTTTACCGTGACTTCAGTCTCTGTGTGCCTCTGAGTTCATACGTGACATCAAATATCACCTGTTAAACGTGAGTTTTACTGTGACTTCGGTTATGAACTAAAAATATATTTGCTTCTCATCTATTCCTGAGTTAACTCTAAAATAACTGCTAGATGGGTATGAAGTGGTGTCCTCCTGTCTCCAGATGTGGAAAGTGGTAATCTAATACTGTCGTCCTGCTAACATTCTTCCCATACAGTGTTGTATGGCATGAGATTATTGATGTTTGTACCTGTAAGCTAGTATTAATTATGTTTCTATAACCACTTACTTCAAATTATTTTTTATGTATGCGAGTCCCCTTCAGAGTAGAATACTGCAGGTTGCTAGTATTCAAAGATTTGGCACTGGATCCAAGTGTCACATTGAGTCGAACAATCTTCTAGAACTTGAAAACTCAGGACACATTGAGTCAAACAATCTTCTGGAACTTGAATTCTCTGAAATAATAAGTCGAACAATCTTCTGGAGCTTGAATTCTCTGGACACATTGAGTCAAACAATCTTCTATAACTTGAAAACTCTGTACACATTTATTTTAATTTAATACAAATTTTGTATGCACATTTTTTCAGATGAAGGTCCACCTGATATACAATTTAACCACCAAGGTTATCTTATCCATGCCAGTGAAAATGAAGCAGAACAATTAGCGGTGAACATAGATATGCAAAAGTAAGAGTTAGAAGTAATTGTGGCTTGGATTATGTTTTGTGTTTGTGATTAATTTGTTTATGATTCAAAACAAACTTCAACTTTGCTTGTTTGTCACTTTGACCTAAAAAGGAAAATGGCAACACTGTGACCTGACATGCATGTTGTAAAAGACAATTAAGGAGAATTCAGGGTAGTATTGACTGTCCCATCCCATAGGTCAAAGCATGGCCGACTCCAGTATAGAGACATATAAACACATTCTTTTTCTACTTAGTTCCTATAGTGCACAGATCAGAAGTAAATATTTTAATAAAATTTACCTTGTATATAAATATATGACATAGAAACACATTCTTTTTCTGCTTAGTTCCAAAAGTGCAAAATTCAGAAGTAAACATTTTTATAAAATATACTTTGTATGTAAATATGCGCCATATTAACACATTCGTATAAACATTTTAAAAATGTTTCTTTTCTTAAAAATCTGTCAACATAAAAATAAAGGAGCAACCATATGGCGGATAACAAGGCTGACGACAAGAAATGTCGTTATCATTAAAAATTATTAATCATTCATTCATTTTCCTTTTGTTGAATTAACAGCATGAAGGATATATAACATGGTACAGCAGATCAAAATTGAAGCACTATAGCAAATGCTGAAGTGCCGATGGAAAAATTATTTCTTATTTTGTCCGAAAATTTGATTATAAAAAACTGTTATTTTTTACTTCCAGTACACAAGAGCTTCAATTCTACTTTCTTGGGAAAGTGTGTGACACCAGTTCTCTGTCCCAGAAAATGTCAAGTTATCTCTGTGTACCTCTGAGTTCATGCGTGACATCAAATGTCATCTGAGTGTTAAACGTGAGTTTTACTGTGACTTCAGTCTCTGTGTTCCTCTGAGTTCATGCGTGACATCAAATATCTGTTTATCGTGAGGTTTACCGTGACTTCAGTCTCTGTGTGCCTCTGAGTTCATACGTGACATCAAATATCACCTGTTAAACGTGAGTTTTACTGTGACTTCGGTTATGAACTAAAAATATATTTGCTTCTCATCTATTCCTGAGTTAACTCTAAAATAACTGCTAGATGGGTATGAAGTGGTGTCCTCCTGTCTCCAGATGTGGAAAGTGGTAATCTAATACTGTCGTCCTGCTAACATTCTTCCCATACAGTGTTGTATGGCATGAGATTATTGATGTTTGTACCTGTAAGCTAGTATTAATTATGTTTCTATAACCACTTACTTCAAATTATTTTTTATGTATGCGAGTCCCCTTCAGAGTAGAATACTGCAGGTTGCTAGTATTCAAAGATTTGGCACTGGATCCAAGTGTCACATTGAGTCGAACAATCTTCTAGAACTTGAAAACTCAGGACACATTGAGTCAAACAATCTTCTGGAACTTGAATTCTCTGAAATAATAAGTCGAACAATCTTCTGGAGCTTGAATTCTCTGGACACATTGAGTCAAACAATCTTCTATAACTTGAAAACTCTGTACACATTTATTTTAATTTAATACAAAATTTTGTATGCACATTTTTTCAGATGAAGGTCCACCTGATATACAATTTAACCACCAAGGTTATCTTATCCATGCCAGTGAAAATGAAGCAGAACAATTAGCGGTGAACATAGATATGCAAAAGTAAGAGTTAGAAGTAATTGTGGCTTGGATTATGTTTTGTGTTTGTGATTAATTTGTTTATGATTCAAAACAAACTTCAACTTTGCTTGTTTGTCACTTTGACCTAAAAAGGAAAATGGCAACACTGTGACCTGACATGCATGTTGTAAAAGACAATTAAGGAGAATTCAGGGTAGTATTGACTGTCCCATCCCATAGGTCAAAGCATGGCCGACTCCAGTATAGAGACATATAAACACATTCTTTTTCTACTTAGTTCCTATAGTGCACAGATCAGAAGTAAATATTTTAATAAAATTTACCTTGTATATAAATATATGACATAGAAACACATTCTTTTTCTGCTTAGTTCCAAAAGTGCAAAATTCAGAAGTAAACATTTTTATAAAATATACTTTGTATGTAAATATGCGCCATATTAACACATTCGTATAAACATTTTAAATATGTTTCTTTTCTTTAAAATCTGTCAACATAAAAATAAATGGAGCAACCATATGGCGGATAACAAGGTTGACGACAAGAAATGTCGTTATCATTAAAAATTATTAATCATTCATTTATTTTCCTTTTGTTGAATTAACAGCATGAAGGATATATAACATGGTACAGCAGATCAAAATTGAAGCACAACAGCAAATGCTGAAGTGCCGATGGAAAAATTATTTCTTATTTTGTCCGAAAATTTGATTATAAAAAACTGTTATTTTTTACTTCCAGTACACAAGAGCTTCAATTCTACTTTCTTGGGAAGGTGTGTGACACCAGTTCTCTGTCCCAGAAAATGTCACGTTATCTCTGTGTACCTCTGAGTTCATGCGTGACATCAAATGTCATCTGAGTGTTAAACGTGAGTTTTACTGTGACTTCAGTCTCTGTGTTCCTCTGAGTTCATGCGTGACATCAAATATCTGTTTATCGTGAGGTTTACCGTGACTTCAGTCTCTGTGTGCCTCTGAGTTCATACGTGACATCAAATATCACCTGTTAAACGTGAGTTTTACTGTGACTTCGGTTATGAACTAAAAATATATTTGCTTCTCATCTATTCCTGAGTTAACTCTAAAATAACTGCTAGATGGGTATGAAGTGGTGTCCTCCTGTCTCCAGATGTGGAAAGTGGTAATCTAATACTGTCGTCCTGCTAACATTCTTCCCATACAGTGTTGTATGGCATGAGATTATTGATGTTTGTACCTGTAAGCTAGTATTAATTATGTTTCTATAACCACTTACTTCAAATTATTTTTTATGTCTGCGAGTCCCCTTCAGAGTAGAATACTGCAGGTTGCTAGTATACAAAGATTTGGCACTGCATCCAAGTGTCACATTGAGTCGAACAATCTTCTAGAACTGGAAAACTCAGGACACATTGAGTCAAACAATCTTCTGGAACTTGAATTCTCTGAAAACATTGAGTCGAACAATATTCTTGTAGTTAAAAACTCTGGAACCTTCTGGAACTTGAAAACTCTGGAACCTTCTGGAACTTGAAAACTCTGAAAACATTAAGTCGTACAATCTTCTGGAGCTTGAATACTCTGGACACATTTATTTTAATTTAATACAAATTTTGTATGCACATTTTTTTCAGATGAAGGTCCACCTGATATACAATTTAACCACCAAGGTTATCTTATCCTTGCCAGGGAAAATGAAGCAGAACAATTAGCGGTGAACGTAGATATGCAAAAGTAAGCGTTAGAAGTAATTGTGGCTTGGATTATGTTTTGTGTTTGTGATTAATTTGTTTATGATTCAAAACAAACTTCAACTTTGCTTGTTTGTCACTTTGACCTAAAAAGGAAAATGGCAACACTGTGACCTGACATGCATGTTGTAAAAGACAATTAAGGAGAATTCAGGGTAGTATTGACTGTCCCATCCCATAGGTCAAAGCATGGCCGACTCCAGTATAGAGACATATAAACACATTCTTTTTCTACTTAGTTCCTATAGTGCACAGATCAGAAGTAAATATTTTAATAAAATTTACCTTGTATATAAATATATGACATAGAAACACATTCTTTTTCTGCTTAGTTCCAAAAGTGCAAAATTCAGAAGTAAACATTTTTATAAAATATACTTTGTATGTAAATATGCGCCATATTAACACATTCGTATAAACATTTTAAAAATGTTTCTTTTCTTAAAAATCTGTCAACATAAAAATAAAGGAGCAACCATATGGCGGATAACAAGGTTGACGACAAGAAATGTCGTTATCATTAAAAATTATTAATCATTCATTCATTTTCCTTTTGTTGAATTAACAGCATGAAGGATATATAACATGGTACAGCAGATCAAAATTGAAGCACTATAGCAAATGCTGAAGTGCCGATGGAAAAATTATTTCTTATTTTGTCCGAAAATTTGATTATAAAAAACTGTTATTTTTTACTTCCAGTACACAAGAGCTTCAATTCTACTTTCTTGGGAAAGTGTGTGACACCAGTTCTCTGTCCCAGAAAATGTCAAGTTATCTCTGTGTACCTCAGAGTTCATGCGTGACATCAAATGTCATCTGAGTGTTAAACGTGAGCTTTACTGTGACTTCAGTCTCTGTGTTCCTCTGAGTTCATGCGTGACATCAAATATCTGTTTATCGTGAGGTTTACCGTGACTTCAGTCTCTGTGTGCCTCTGAGTTCATACGTGACATCAAATATCACCTGTTAAACGTGAGTTTTACTGTGACTTCGGTTATGAACTAAAAATATATTTGCTTCTCATCTATTCCTGAGTTAACTCTAAAATAACTGCTAGATGGGTATGAAGTGGTGTCCTCCTGTCTCCAGATGTGGAAAGTGGTAATCTAATACTGTCGTCCTGCTAACATTCTTCCCATACAGTGTTGTATGGCATGAGATTATTGATGTTTGTACCTGTAAGCTAGTATTAATTATGTTTCTATAACCACTTACTTCAAATTATTTTTTATGTATGCGAGTCCCCTTCAGAGTAGAATACTGCAGGTTGCTAGTATTCAAAGATTTGGCACTGGATCCAAGTGTCACATTGAGTCGAACAATCTTCTAGAACTTGAAAACTCAGGACACATTGAGTCAAACAATCTTCTGGAACTTGAATTCTCTGAAATAATAAGTCGAACAATCTTCTGGAGCTTGAATTCTCTGGACATTGAGTCAAACAATCTTCTATAACTTGAAAACTCTGTACACATTTATTTTAATTTAATACAAATTTTGTATGCACATTTTTTCAGATGAAGGTCCACCTGATATACAATTTAACCACCAAGGTTATCTTATCCATGCCAGTGAAAATGAAGCAGAACAATTAGCGGTGAACATAGATATGCAAAAGTAAGAGTTAGAAGTAATTGTGGCTTGGATTATGTTTTGTGTTTGTGATTAATTTGTTTATGATTCAAAACAAACTTCAACTTTGCTTGTTTGTCACTTTGACCTAAAAAGGAAAATGGCAACACTGTGACCTGACATGCATGTTGTAAAAGACAATTAAGGAGAATTCAGGGTAGTATTGACTGTCCCATCCTATAGGTCAAAGCATGGCCGATTCCAGTATAGAGATATATAAACACATTCTATTTCTACTTAGTTCCTATAGTGCAAAAATTAGAAGTAAATATTTTAATAAAATTTACCTTGTATATAAATATATGACATAGAAACACATTCTTTTTCTGCTTAGTTCCAATAGTGCAAAATTCAGAAGTAAACATTTTTATAAAATATACTTTGTATGTAAATATGCGCCATATTAACACATTCGTATAAACATTTTAAATATGTTTCTTTTCTTTAAAATCTGTCAACATAAAAATAAATGGAGCAACCATATGGCGGATAACAAGGTTGACGACAAGAAATGTCGTTATCATTAAAAATTATTAATCATTCATTTATTTTCCTTTTGTTGAATTAACAGCATGAAGGATATATAACATGGTACAGCAGATCAAAATTGAAGCACAACAGCAAATGCTGAAGTGCCGATGGAAAAATTATTTCTTATTTTGTCCGAAAATTTGATTATAAAAAACTTATTTTTTACTTCCAGTACACAAGAGCTTCAATTCTACTTTCTTGGGAAGGTGTGTGACACCAGTTCTCTGTCCCAGAAAATGTCACGTTATCTCTGTGTACCTCTGAGTTCATGCGTGACATCAAATGTCATCTGAGTGTTAAACGTGAGTTTTACTGTGACTTCAGTCTCTGTGTTCCTCTGAGTTCATGCGTGACATCAAATATCTGTTTATCGTGAGGTTTACCGTGACTTCAGTCTCTGTGTGCCTCTGAGTTCATACGTGACATCAAATATCACCTGTTAAACGTGAGTTTTACTGTGACTTCGGTTATGAACTAAAAATATATTTGCTTCTCATCTATTCCTGAGTTAACTCTAAAATAACTGCTAGATGGGTATGAAGTGGTGTCCTCCTGTCTCCAGATGGGGAAAGTGGTAATCTAATACTGTCGTCCTGCTAACATTCTTCCCATACAGTGTTGTATGGCATGAGATTATTGATGTTTGTACCTGTAAGCTAGTATTAATTATGTTTCTATAACCACTTACTTCAAATTATTTTTTATGTCTGCGAGTCCCCTTCAGAGTAGAATACTGCAGGTTGCTAGTATACAAAGATTTGGCACTGCATCCAAGTGTCACATTGAGTCGAACAATCTTCTAGAACTGGAAAACTCAGGACACATTGAGTCAAACAATCTTCTGGAACTTGAATTCTCTGAAAACATTGAGTCGAACAATATTCTTGTAGTTAAAAACTCTGGAACCTTCTGGAACTTGAAAACTCTGGAACCTTCTGGAACTTGAAAACTCTGAAAACATTAAGTCGTACAATCTTCTGGAGCTTGAATACTCTGAACACATTTATTTTAATTTAATACAAATTTTGTATGCACATTTTTTTCAGATGAAGGTCCACCTGATATACAATTTAACCACCAAGGTTATCTTATCCTTGCCAGGGAAAATGAAGCAGAACAATTAGCGGTGAACGTAGATATGCAAAAGTAAGCGTTAGAAGTAATTGTGGCTTGGATTATGTTTTGTGTTTGTGATTAATTTGTTTATGATTCAAAACAAACTTCAACTTTGCTTGTTTGTCACTTTGACCTAAAAAGGAAAATGGCAACACTGTGACCTGACATGCATGTTGTAAAAGACAATTAAGGAGAATTCAGGGTAGTATTGACTGTCCCATCCCATAGGTCAAAGCATGGCCGTCTCCAGTATAGAGACATATAAACACATTCTTTTTCTACTTAGTTCCTATAGTGCAAAATGAAAAAATAAACATTTAAAAATATTTCCTTCTTTCTTTTTATGCGACATAAACACATTCTTTTTCTACTTAGTTCCTATAGTGCAAAAGTTAAAAAATAAACATTAAAAAAAATTTCCTTTTTTTCTTTTTATGCGATATATAAACACATTCTTTTTCTACTTATTTCTATAGTGCAAAAATCAGAAGTAAATATTATTATAAAATGTGCCTTGTATATAAATATATTACATATAAACACATTCTTTTTCTACTTAGTTCCTATAGTGCAAAATTCAAAAATAAACATTAAAAAAAAAATTTCCTTTTTTATGCGACATATAAACACATTCTATTTCTACTTAGTTCCTTTAGTGCAAAAATCAGAAGTAAATATTTAAAAAAAATTTACCTTGTATATAAATATATGACATAGAAACACATTCTTTTTCTACTTAGTTCCTATAGTGCAAACATCAGAAGTAAATATTTTTATAAAATATACTTTGTATGTAAATATGCAACATATTAACACATTCGTATAAACATTTTAAAAATTTATCTTTTCTTAAAAATCTGACAACATAAAAATAAATGGAGCAGCCATATGGCGGATAACAAGGTTGACGACAAGAAATGTCGTTATCATTAAAAATTATTAATCATTCATTCATTTTCCTTTTGCACTGAAGTTAGGGCATAGATCAGATCAATTCTGTCTGTTCAACGCTATTCCGTGCAGTTATAGTATGGTATAGTATTGAATAGTATGGATATTGATTGTTTTCCTTTCTCTAAGTATTGTTCTTCGGAGTGTTTCTTTTGGTCTATACCTGGCTCTTTTGCCTGTAGATATCCATTCAAGAGATTGGTGGTGTATTCTGTTGATGTCTGCACATAGGACATGCCAGATGTAAGACCAACTGCGCTTTCTGATAACATCTGTAATGAAATTATGATGTGTCTCTTCTCTGATTTTATCATTCGATTTGAATTCACTCCAATGGGTGTTAGTTATCCTACAAAGACATTTGTTCTCAAAACTCAGTAATTTCTTTGCTGAAGATAAAGAGCTTTTCCAGCTCTCACATCCATATGATAGCACCGGAATAACACAGGAATTAAATAAGCACATTTTCATGCATGTGTTGATTGATTTTGACCTCCAGACAGTCTGTTAAAGGCACTTTATGCTAGTGCAATTCGAGTTGTAATTTCTATCATGACATCACTGTCGAGGTTAATTTGCTTCCTAGATAGGACAATTTGTGTACCTTTTCAAGTATTTGTCCATTTAAAGTAATTGCTTTAGGTAAATTAGTGAATCCCATAAATTTTGTTTTTGATGAATTGATTTGGAGAACTATTTGTCCTGCGATGAGTAGAATGAAAAAGAATTAAAATGAACTGACTTCTGTTACACAAATCGGTCTGGACTTTACAATGTTAGTTAATTAATCCAACGATCGACTGAATGACCCAGACTTGATTAAAGAAACAAGATCCATCAACGGACGTTAACGTGTGTGGGTTAGGCGACAAAATACAGGAACTAGTAATTCATGGAAAAAAACAAACACAGATATCCTAGGCATAGCAGGCACCAGAAAAAAGGAAACATCATCAAGCGAGTATTAAATAACTATGTATTAATATGGAGCAGGGTGAACCCACAACAGAAAAGAAAACGCGGAGTAGGGTTCCTTTTACATCAGAACAAAGCCTGACTCATAACCAATGTAGAATATATCTCATAGAAATTAATAAAAATTTAAATAATGGAACAAGAAACCACAAGCACAATAATACAAATCTATGCACATGTAATGGCAAAAATGAAGAAGAAAGCATATACTTTTTGAAGATCTTTCTATTAATACTTATTAAAATCAAATACAGATATAAATTATACATCTTGGACTACTAATGGAAGAGTAGGAAAGAAAAATTGGGAACATGAAACTCGCATGGGGAAACTTTGCTGACACAAGTACAGTTCGCAACAACAGAGAACACCTCATAAACTTAAGTATGGAACATAGACTCATCATAACAAACATCTTCCACCAACACAGAGCCATACTAAAACTTGATACAAATGGGACACCTTACAACAGTCATCCTAGACCGATTACATCTTCACAAACAGAAACAAATGAAAGATATCACAAATGCAAGGGTCAGACCAAACATAAACATAGACATCGACCATAGATCCGTCATACTGAGCAAAAAATTTATTTTTGTCCCCGGACATGCCAGTGTGGAGGGGAAATGAACGGGCCGACAAATTAGCTAGTCTCGCCACCACAACAGACAGTCAGCCTATAGACCGAGCAGACATACTCACTGCTCTTCGTGAGTTCTCACGATCAGAGGATTTTGAGATGAATAAGCATGAGTCAATATCAAGAATGCACGAATTGGGAGTGAGGATGGGCATGGCCCGAAGAGAACCCCTGACAAAGATTTCAAAAAGAGTAGTGAACCAACAAAGAATCAGAACAATCAGCCATTGTACCCTGAGAGATTTACTGAAGCGGAAGTTGGAGCATCTATGGACGTGACCGGTGATGATAACATACCTAATACCTAATACTGAGCTAAAAAATACACCAAACAATAACAACACCACAGAAGAAAGTAAAAAGAGAAGACAAGGAACCTATCCTAAACCTGAAAAAGATTAGAAGAGGAGACAGTTCAAAGTGCACTATTAAATCATCATAAAGTGCCATCTCCGCAACGAAAGTTGGCTGCAACGTATCTCTAACATCCCGTCTCGTCTTGGTGGTGCACTATGCTAGACTGTAACCTGTCTATCATGTGATGTTATTCTCCCACTTGTATCTCTGCCTGCCTTTGACTTTACCCTCAATTAAGGTCTTCAATAAGGTCTTTTAATGTGTCCAAAATATTTTATTTGCCTGATCTTTATTTCTCTTAGTAGTTCTTTCTTCATATTAAGAGTCTTTAGCACCTCTTTATTTGTTTTCTTCTCTTTCCATGATGTTCTCCCTATTCTTCTATATACCCACATCTCAAAGGCATCAATTCTGTCAATTTTTATGCGACATATAAACACATTCTATTTCTACTTAATTCCTATAGTGCAAAATTCAGAAGTAAACAATTTTATAAAAATTTCCTTTTTTCTTTTTATGCGATATATAAACACATTCTATTTCTACTTAGTTCCTATAGTGCAAAAATTAGAAGTAAATATTTTTACAAAATTTACAGTGTATATAAATATATGACATATAAACACATTCTTTTTCTACTTAGTTCCTATAGTGCAAAATTCAGAAGTAAACATTTTTATAAAATATACTATGTATGTAAATATGCGACATATTAACATATTATTTTTTCTACTTACCGTTAAATTCTGAATATAAACCCATCCGATTGTAGGACGAGAACCTAATTATCCCTTCCCAAAAGTGGAGAAAGTCCGACTATAGACCGACATCCCCAACTTAACAAAGCCGGCAATAATGAACTTCATCATCATAAGAAAGAACCGACATGCTAAATGGAAATTAACACAAACTTTTGCAACTCTAAGAAAATGGCATTCCTTTCATTTGCTTCACTCACGTAACTTGAATGAATCAAGGAATGAAACCCCGGTGGCTACTGTATTCTGGATCAATATATCCGAAAATAATGAATACCCGGTAGGCTGACTTCCCTATCCATGACTATAGACGGTTTATGAGGTGGCGAGACTTTGGGGAACAAAGTTTTTCCTGAATGAATTGTCTGTGTTGGGTGTCTGGGCGTTATGACGCGGAACAGCGCTAGTGAATAGTAATTACTACGTAACTATTATGTCACCGGCTTCTGACAGTGACGTTTAAGTGGGAAACGATGAAAGGCAAGACAGCGAGATCACGTTTGTTTTTATAAGATACAGAAGAGTTTGAACTTTGTTCCTGGTTATGTTTACCGTGTGGGGAGAATACGGTAATAAAATAAACATAACAGAGGATTGTGAAATTGATCTCGTCTTCCACTAAATGTACAGTGGTTGGGGGAGGGAATAAATTATGGCGCAATTTTACTACAAAATGCCTATGATGTGTTGTGATTTGGAACCTCGTTTCAAATCTTCTATAAAGAAAGATTGCATTTAGTCACTTATCTGAATGGCATCACATAATGTGAGGGAAACTTGGATTGGTTGAGCCGATTGAAATGGGTAGGGCCAGTAGTCCATCTGCGGCCTCAGTGGGCTGGACTAATTAATAGAATATAAGGCTGACTTAGCTAGCCAAGAATACTGCACAAGTAGTTTAGCTTCCAGTTCATACATTTTTATTGTCATTGTGATTTTATTCGTGTTTTATAAGAAGGATGCCTGGACAGAAACGAACATCGTATACTGCTGGTTTGGCTTCCCGCCACTTCATTGTGAATGAAAAGCAAGTGCGAGAATGGAGGAAAAAAAAGGAAGAATTGTCTTTGATGCCAAGATCAAAGAGAGCATCACGTGGCCGTACAGCTTCATTCCCTGCGCTGGAGAAGAAATTATCAGAATGGATAATGGAGTCTAGACAGAACGGATTAATTATAACCCGCACCAATATTCGAATCAGGGCGCTCTCAATATTGAAAGATCCTGCATTCCAGAAAAACAAATCTGAGGACTTCGTTGCGTCAATGGGATGGTGCAATCGCTTTATGAACAGACATCACTTGTGTCTAAGAACACGCACTAAGCTGGCGCAAAAGTTGCCGAAGGAGCTAGAAACAAAAATTGATTTGTTTCAACGTTTCACTATCAACCTGAGGAAGAGATTTAACTACGATCTATCTCAAATAGGAAACATGGACGAGACACATGTCTGCTTTGATATGCCTTCTAATCGCACCGTTGAATGCAAAGGTGCGAAGACAGTTTTTGTAAAGACAACTGGGCATGAAAAAACTCGATTCACTGTTGTGTTAGCTTGCATGGCAGATGGGTCACGTTTGCCCCCCGTGATTATATTTAAACGCAAGACTCTGCCTAAGGGTATTAAATTCCCAAGTGGCGTATTTGTGCGTGCTCACACGAAAGGTTGGATGGGCGAAAGTGGTACTCTGGAATGGCTGGATAAAGTGTGGGGGCAGAGGAAGGGGGCCGCTTTAAAAAAACCATCCATGCTAGTCTGGGATTCATTTCGGGCGCATCTCACAGAGAAAGTGGAACAACGATGCCGTGAGATGGGGTTGTCTGTTTCCGTCATTCCTGGGGGACTTACATCCCTCTTACAGCCACTAGATGTCTGCCTGAACAAACCATTCAAGGACAGACTCCGAGCAAAATGGAATGACTGGATGGCATCATCTGATTTAGCAGTGACGAAGGGTGGTAACATTAAAAAAGTTGACATCACCACAATCGTTACGTGGGTCAAAGAATCGTGGTCTGATATTTCATCCGAAATGATCATCAGATCTTTCAAAAAGTGTTCAATAAGTAACGCAATGGATGGAAGTGAGGACGACGCTATCTTTGAGGACGATGCCGACGACGACAATGTACCAGAGACTGACGATATCCACCCTGATGTTTCCATGACAGATGATGACATTCATGAGTTATTTCAGACTTCAGACAGTGATTCGGACTTTGAAGGATTTCAATGACTGTTTCGACTGGCACCGGTAAGTTTTTCCTAAATTTTATCGATATTTGATGTTATTCTGTGTTCTGTTTTTGTGTCTACACTACAGATAATTGTGTTTAAACATTTTGCTGTACGCAAGCCAAACCTCCTATAATTTAGTCTGTTATATCAAAACACTACCCAGTAAGGCTAGACTATAAACGCCAGTTACTGTTATATAGATGTCATTTGTTATCACAGACATTATATGCACCCGGTAACCACCGGTACCTACACTTTACTGTAGTTAATAAATAACATCAGATACTGGTATACTTTTCTGACCAATTTCGATGATCAATTGAAACCATTATGATAGAAATATATGTGCCGTAACGGTAAAAAAAAACGGTAATACCCATTGCTATAAATAGCGTTTCCGGGAAATTATGCTAAAAAACATGGTGGCGTGTCTGAAATAACGATATAGACCTAGTAAGTGAGTTTTTATCAAGAAATATCGGAGATTTCGAAGGAAATATTGTATGATATATAGAAATTAATGTAATTAGAGGCCTAGCATTATGGTAAGTACGCTCTAGATTGCTGGTGAGCCCTAGTCATTTTATCCTGGCTTAATATATCGGGACATGTGACTGTAATTTTTTTTAAAGTGTTTTTCTCCATTTTTACTGTGATTTGGACGTAATTTTTTTAAAATTTGATCTTACTCTCGAAAATAAGCCTAGGAGTATGAAGTCATCTCTGTTTTTTGTCCAAAAATTCTCGGGTTATACACGGAATTTAACGGTAGTTCCTATAGTGCAAAATTCAAAAATAAACATTAAAAAAATTTACTTTTTTTCTTTTTATGCGACATAAACACATTCTTTTTCTACTTAGATCCTATATTTCAAAATACAAAAAATAAACATTTTTAAAAATGTACTTTTTTCTTTTTATGCGACATTATAAACACATTCTATTTCTACTTAGTTCCTATAGTGCAAAAATCAGAAGTAAATATTATTATAAAATTTGCCTTGTATATAAATATATTACATATAAACTCTTCCTCACTTTAATCAAAATCCCCAGTGCAAGTCATTTTCACAAGTACTTTCTGCAGATTGTACGCAAATGTTTGGCGTAGAAATGGCATTAACCTTCAGACTAAGCTGAAAGTTTATAGAGCAGTGGTACTTCCAGTGCTGATATACGCTAGTGAAACATGGACTGTGTATAGACGTCATGTGAAAAAACTCAATCATTTTCATACAAATTGTCTCAGAAAAGTTATGAACATCAGATGGCAAGACAAGATTCCAGATACCACTGTCCTTGATAGAGCTGGTATTCCAAGCATTGACACGATCCTGATGCAGACACAGATTCGTTGGGCAGGTCATTTGGTGCGTATGCCAGACCATCGTCTGCCAAAGATACTTCTCTATGGTGAGCTAGAGAAGGGTATACGATCTCAAGGTGGCCAAAGGAAGCGCTACAAGGACTCGTTAAAGGACTCACTGAAAACCTTTGAAATAGACCACGATACATGGGAAGAACTTGCACAAAATAGATCTACATGGCATTCTAAAATAAAAAGGGCGCATCATCTTGTGAAAAGAAGAGAAATGCAGCAGCTCAATAGCGGAGAGCAGCTAGAAAGTCACGGATAGACCAAGATCCGTCTACAGTCGTTATTCCATGTCCAAACTGTCCAAGGACATTTACAGCTCGAATAGGGCTCATTAGCCATCTACGAACTCATAATCAAGGACATAACTAAAATTGAATTTTCAAAAGTGGATGTAACAAATGGTCATCATCACTTGTGATGGACGAACAACATTACATATAAACACATTCTTTTTCTACTTAGTTCCTATAGTGCAAAATTCAGAAGTAAACATTTTTATAAAATATACTTTGTATGTAAATATGCGACATATTAACGCATTATTTTTTTCTCCTTAGTTCTTATAGTGCAAAATTCAAAAATAAACATTTAAAAAAAAATTAACCATTCTTTTTATGCGACATATAAACACATTCTTTTTCTACTTAGTTCCTATAGTGCAAAATTCAAAAATAAACATGAAAAAAATTTACTTTTTTATATTTATGCAACATAAACACATTCTTTTTCTACTTAGATCCTATAGTGCAAAATTAAAAAATAAACATATTTATAAAATTTCCTTTTTTCTTTTTATGCTACATATAAACACATTCTTTTTCTTCTTAGATCCTATAGTGCAAAATTCAAAAATAAAAATTTTAATAAACACATTATTTTTCTACTTAGTTCCTATAGTGCAAAATTCAGAAGTAAACATTTTTATAATATATACTTTGTATGTAAATATGCGAAATATTAACACATTCTTTTTCTTCTTAGTTCCTAAAATGCACAATTCAATAATAAACATTGTTTATAAATTTCCTTTTTTCTTTTTATGCGATATATAAACACATTTTTTTTCTGCTTAGTTCCTATAGTGCAAAATTCAAAAATAAACATTAAAAATTTACTTTTTCCTTTTTATGCGACATTTAAACACATTCTATTTTTGCTTAGTTCCTATAGTGCAAAAATCAGAAGTAAATATTATTATAAAATTTGCCTTGTATATAAATATATTACATATAAACTCTTCCTCACTTTAATTAAAATCCCCAGTACAAGTCATTTTCACAAGTACTTTCGGCAGATTGTACGCAAATGTCTGGTGTAGAAATGGCATTAACCTTCAGACTAAGCTGAAAGTTTACAGAGCAGTGGTACTTCCAGTGCTGCTATACGCTAGTGAAACATGGACTGTGTATAGACGTCATGTGAAAATACTCAATCATTTTCAAACAAATTGTCTCAGAAAAGTTATGAACATCAGATGGCAAGACAAGATTCCAGATACCACTGTCCTTGATAGAGCTGGTATTCCAAGCATTGACACGATCCTGATGCAGACACAGATTCGTTGGGCAGGTCATTTGGTGCGTATGCCAGACCATCGTCTGCCAAAGATACTTCTCTATGGTGAGCTAGAGAAGGGTATACGATCTCAAGGTGGCCAAAGGAAGCGCTACAAGGACTCGTTAAAGGACTCACTGAAAACCTTTGAAATAGACCACGATACATGGGAAGAACTTGCACAAAATAGATCTACATGGCATTCTAAAATAAAAAAGAGTGCATCATCTTGTGAAAAGACGAGAAATGCAGCAGCTCAATAGCGGAGAGCAGCTAGAAAGTCACGGATAGACCAAGATCCGTCTACAGTCGTTATTCCATGTCCAAACTGTCCAAGGACAATTACAGCTCGAATAGGGTTCATTAGCCATCTACGAACTCATAATCAAGGACATAAATAAAATTGAATTTTCAAAAGTGGATGTAACAAATGGTCATCATCACTTGTGATGGACAAACAACTTTACATATAAACACATCCTTTTTCTACTTAGTTCCTATAGTGCAAAATTCAGAAGTAAACATTTTATAAAATATACTTTGTATGTAAATATGTGACATATTAACACATTATTTTTTTCTCCTTAGTTCTTATAGTGCAAAATTCAAAAATAAACATTTAAAAAAAATTAACTCTTTTTTTAAGCTACATATAAACACATTCTTTTTCTACTTAGTTCCTATAGTGCAAAATTCAAAAATAAACATCAAAAAATTACTTTTTTATATTTATGCAACATAAACACATTCTTTTTCTTCTTAGATCCTATAGTGCAAAATTAAAAAATAAACATATTTAATAAACACATTATTTTTCTACTTAGTTCCTATAGTGCAAAATTCAGAAGTAAACATTTTTATAATATATACTTGTATGTAAATATGCGAAATATTAACACATTCTTTTTCTACTTAGTTCCTATAGTGCAAAAATCAGAAGTAAATATTTTTATAAAATTTATCTTGCATATAAATTTATGAGATGTGTTGAAAAGATTGAACAAGAATAAAAAAAAAATATTTCTAATGATAAACTATATACATTTATGAAATCTTTTGAAAAGTTTGAAAAAGAAAATGAAAAGATATATTTCTAGTGATAATCTACCGGTAGATACATTTATGAGATGTGTTGAAAAGTTTGAAAAAGAAAACCACAAAATATATTTCTACAGATAAACTAGATACATTTATGAAATGTGTTGAAAAGTTTGAAAATGAAAAAAAATATATTTCTAGTGATAAACTACATAATTTATGAAATGTGTTGAAAAGTTTGAAAATGAAAAAAATATATTTCTAATGATAAACTAGATACATTTATGGAATGTGTTGAAAAGTTTGGAAAAGAAAATCAAAAAATATATTTCTAGTGATAAACTAGATACATTTATGGAATGTGTTGAAAAGTTTGGGAAAGAAAATAAAAAAATATATTTCTAGTGATTAACTAGATACATTTATGAAATATGTTGAAAAGTTTGAACAAGAAAATAAAAAAAATATATTTCTAATGATAAACTATATACATTTATGAAAAGTGTTGAAAAGTTTGAACAAGAAAATAAAAAAAAATATATTTATAATGATAAACTATATACATTTATGAAATGTGTTGCAATGATTGAAAAAGAAAATGAAAAGATATATTTCTGGTGATAATCTACCGGTAGATACATTTGTGAAATGTGTTGAAATGTTTGAAAAAGAAAATAAAAAAATATATTTCTAGTGATAAACTAGATACATTTATGAAATATGTTGAAAGTTTGAACAAGAAAATAAAAAAAATATATTTCTAATGATAAAACTAGATACATTTCTGAAATGTGGTGAAAAGTTTCAAAATCAAAGAAATATTTTTCTAATGATAAATTAGATACATTTATGAAATGTGTTGAAAAATTTCAAAAAGAAAATCAAAAAATAAATTTCTATTGATAAACTATATACACTTATGAAATGTGTTGAAAAGTTTGAAAATCAAAAAATATTTTTCTAATGATAAACTAGAGACATTTATGAAATGTGTTGAAAAGTTTGGAAAAGAAAATCAAAAAATATTTTTCTAATGATAAACTAGAGACATTTATGAAATGTGTTGAAAAGTTTGGAAAAGAAAATCAAAAAATATATTTCTAGTGATAAACTATATACATTTATGAAATGTGTTGAAAAGTTTGAAAAAGAAAATGAAAAGATATATTTCTAGTGATAATCTACCGGTAGATACATTTATGAGATGTATTGAAAAGTTTGGAAAAGAAAATCAAAAAATATATTTCTAATGTTAAACTAGATACATTTATGAAATGTGTTGAAATGTTTGAAAATCAAAATAATATATTTCTAATGATAAACTAGATACATTTATGAAATGTGTTGAAAGTTTGAACAAGAAAATTAAAAAAATATATTTCTAATGATAAACTATATAGATTTATGAAATGTGTTGAAAAGTTTGAAAAAGTAAATGAAAAGATACCGGTAGTTTAATAGAAAATTAAAAAATATATTTCTAATGAGAAACTACCGGTAGTTACATTTCTAAAATGTGTTGAAAAGTTTCAAAATCAAAAAAATATATTTCTAATGATAAACTATATACATTTATGAAAAGTTTGAAAAAGAAAATGAAAAGATATATTTCTAGTGATAATCTACCAGTAGATACATTTATGAGATGTATTGAAAAATTTCAAAACAAAAAACAAAAAATAAATTTCTATTGATAAACTATATACACTTATGAAATGTGTTGAAAAGTTTGAAAATCAAAAAAATATATTTCTAATGTTAAACTAGATACATTTATGAAATGTGTTGAAAAGTTTGAAAATCAAAATAATATATTTCTAATGATAAACTAGATACATTTATGAAATGTGTTGAATGTTTGAACAAGAAAATTAAAAAAATATATTTCTAATGATAAACTATATACATTTATGAAATGTGTTGAAAAGTTTGAAAAAGTAAATGAAAAGATATATTTCTAGTGATCATCTACCGGTAGATACATTTATGAGATGCGTTGAAAAGATTGAAATAGAAAATTAAAAAATATATTTCTAATGAGAAACTACCGGTAGTTACATTTATGAGATGTGTTGAAAATTTTGAAAAACAAAATAAAAAAATATATTTCTAATGATAAACTAGATACATTTCTAAAATGTGTTGAAAAGTTTCAAAATCAAAGAAATGTTTTTCTAATGATAAATTAGATACATTTATGAAATGTGTTGAAAAATTTCAAAAAGAAAATCATAAAATAAATTTCTATTGATAAACTATATACACTTATGAAATGTGTTGAAAAGTTTGAAAATCAAAAAAATATATTTCTAATGATAAACTAGAGACATTTATGAAATATGTTGAAAAGTTTGAACAAGAAAATAAAAAAATATATTTCTAATGATAAACTATATACATTTATGAAAAGTTTGAAAAAGAAAATGAAAAGATATATTTCTAATGATAAACTATATACATTTATGAAAAGTGTTGAAAAGTTTGAACAAGAAAATTTAAAAAAATATATTTATAATGATAAACTATATACATTTATGAAATGTGTTGCAATGATTGAAAAAGAAAATGAAATTATATATTTCTAGTGATAATCTACCGATAGATACATTTATGAGATGTGTTGAAAAGTTTGAAATTAAAAAAAAATATATTGCTAAAGATAAACTAGATACATTTATGAAATGTGTTGAAAAGTTTGAAAAAGAAAATAAAAAATATATTTCTAGTGATAAACTAGATACATTTATGAAATATGTTTAAAGTTTGAACAAGAAAATGAAAAGATATATTTCTAGTGATCATCTACTTGTAGATACATTTATGAGATGCGTTGAAAAGATTGAAATAGAAAATTAAAAAATATATTTCTAATGAGAAACTACCGGTAGTTACATTTATGAGATGTGTTGAAAAGTTTGAAAAAGAAAATAAAAAAATATATTTCTAATGATAAAACTAGATACATTTCTGAAATGTGTTGAAAAGTTTGAAAATGAAAAAAATATATTTCTAATGATAAACTAGATACATTTATGGAATGTGTTGAAAAGTTTGGAAAAGAAAATCAAAAAATATATTTCTAGTGATAAACTAGATACATTTATGGAATGTGTTGAAAAGTTTGGGAAAGAAAATAAAAAAATATATTTCTAGTGATTAACTAGATACATTTATGAAATATGTTGAAAAGTTTGAACAAGAAAATCAAAAAATATATTTCTAGTGATAAACTATATACATTTATGAAATGTGTTGAAAAGTTTGAAAAAGAAAATGAAAAGATATATTTCTAGTGATAATCTACCGGTAGATACATTTATGAGATGTATTGAAAAGTTTGGAAAAGAAAATCAAAAAATATATTTCTAATGTTAAACTAGATACATTTATGAAATGTGTTGAAATGTTTGAAAATCAAAATAATATATTTCTAATGATAAACTAGATACATTTATGAAATGTGTTGAAAGTTTGAACAAGAAAATTAAAAAAATATATTTCTAATGATAAACTATATAGATTTATGAAATGTGTTGAAAAGTTTGAAAAAGTAAATGAAAAGATACCGGTAGTTTAATAGAAAATTAAAAAATATATTTCTAATGAGAAACTACCGGTAGTTACATTTCTAAAATGTGTTGAAAAGTTTCAAAATCAAAAAAATATATTTCTAATGATAAACTATATACATTTATGAAAAGTTTGAAAAAGAAAATGAAAAGATATATTTCTAGTGATAATCTACCAGTAGATACATTTATGAGATGTATTGAAAAATTTCAAAACAAAAAACAAAAAATAAATTTCTATTGATAAACTATATACACTTATGAAATGTGTTGAAAAGTTTGAAAATCAAAAAAATATATTTCTAATGTTAAACTAGATACATTTATGAAATGTGTTGAAAAGTTTGAAAATCAAAATAATATATTTCTAATGATAAACTAGATACATTTATGAAATGTGTTGAATGTTTGAACAAGAAAATTAAAAAAATATATTTCTAATGATAAACTATATACATTTATGAAATGTGTTGAAAAGTTTGAAAAAGTAAATGAAAAGATATATTTCTAGTGATCATCTACCGGTAGATACATTTATGAGATGCGTTGAAAAGATTGAAATAGAAAATTAAAAAATATATTTCTAATGAGAAACTACCGGTAGTTACATTTATGAGATGTGTTGAAAATTTTGAAAAACAAAATAAAAAAATATATTTCTAATGATAAACTAGATACATTTCTAAAATGTGTTGAAAAGTTTCAAAATCAAAGAAATGTTTTTCTAATGATAAATTAGATACATTTATGAAATGTGTTGAAAAATTTCAAAAAGAAAATCATAAAATAAATTTCTATTGATAAACTATATACACTTATGAAATGTGTTGAAAAGTTTGAAAATCAAAAAAATATATTTCTAATGATAAACTAGAGACATTTATGAAATATGTTGAAAAGTTTGAACAAGAAAATAAAAAAATATATTTCTAATGATAAACTATATACATTTATGAAAAGTTTGAAAAAGAAAATGAAAAGATATATTTCTAATGATAAACTATATACATTTATGAAAAGTGTTGAAAAGTTTGAACAAGAAAATTTTAAAAAATATATTTATAATGATAAACTATATACATTTATGAAATGTGTTGCAATGATTGAAAAAGAAAATGAAATTATATATTTCTAGTGATAATCTACCGATAGATACATTTATGAGATGTGTTGAAAAGTTTGAAATTAAAAAAAAATATATTGCTAAAGATAAACTAGATACATTTATGAAATGTGTTGAAAAGTTTGAAAAAGAAAATAAAAAATATATTTCTAGTGATAAACTAGATACATTTATGAAATATGTTTAAAGTTTGAACAAGAAAATGAAAAGATATATTTCTAGTGATCATCTACTTGTAGATACATTTATGAGATGCGTTGAAAAGATTGAAATAGAAAATTAAAAAATATATTTCTAATGAGAAACTACCGGTAGTTACATTTATGAGATGTGTTGAAAAGTTTGAAAAAGAAAATAAAAAAATATATTTCTAATGATAAAACTAGATACATTTCTGAAATGTGTTGAAAAGTTTGAAAATGAAAAAAATATATTTCTAATGATAAACTAGATACATTTATGGAATGTGTTGAAAAGTTTGGAAAAGAAAATCAAAAAATATATTTCTAGTGATAAACTAGATACATTTATGGAATGTGTTGAAAAGTATGGGAAAGAAAATAAAAAAATATATTTCTAGTGATTAACTAGATACATTTATGAAATATGTTGAAAAGTTTGAACAAGAAAATAAAAAAAATATATTTCTAATGATAAACTATATACATTTATGAAAAGTGTTGAAAAGTTTGAACAAGAAAATAAAAAAAAATATATTTATAATGATAAACTATATACATTTATGAAATGTGTTGCAATGATTGAAAAAGAAAATGAAAAGATATATTTCTGGTGATAATCTACCGGTAGATACATTTATGAGATGCGTTGAAAAGATTGAAATAGAAAATTAAAAAATATATTTCTAATGAGAAACTACCGGTAGTTACATTTATGAGATGTGTTGAAAAGTTTGAAAAAGAAAATAAAAAAATATATTTCTAATGATAAAACTAGATACATTTCTGAAATGTGTTGAAAAGTTTGAAAATGAAAAAAATATATTTCTAATGATAAACTAGATACATTTATGGAATGTGTTGAAAAGTTTGGAAAAGAAAATCAAAAAATATATTTCTAGTGATAAACTAGATACATTTATGGAATGTGTTGAAAAGTTTGGGAAAGAAAATAAAAAAATATATTTCTAGTGATCAACTAGATACATTTATGAAATATGTTGAAAAGTTTGAACAAGAAAATAAAAAAAATATATTTCTAATGATAAACTATATACATTTATGAAAAGTGTTGAAAAGTTTGAACAAGAAAATAAAAAAAAATATATTTATAATGATAAACTATATACATTTATGAAATGTGTTGCAATGATTGAAAAAGAAAATGAAAAGATATATTTCTGGTGATAATCTACCGGTAGATACATTTGTGAAATGTGTTGAAAAGTTTGGGAAAGAAAATAAAAAAATATATTTCTAGTGATTAACTAGATACATTTATGAAATATGTTGAAAAGTTTGAACAAGAAAATAAAAAAAATATATTTCTAATGATAAACTATATACATTTATGAAAAGTGTTGAAAAGTTTGAACAAGAAAATAAAAAAAAATATATTTATAATGATAAACTATATACATTTATGAAATGTGTTGCAATGATTGAAAAAGAAAATGAAAAGATATATTTCTGGTGATAATCTACCGGTAGATACATTTGTGAAATGTGTTGAAATGTTTGAAAAAGAAAATAAAAAAATATATTTCTAGTGATAAACTAGATACATTTATGAAATATGTTGAAAGTTTGAACAAGAAAATAAAAAATATATATTTCTAATGATAAAACTAGATACATTTCTGAAATGTGGTGAAAAGTTTCAAAATCAAAGAAATATTTTTCTAATGATAAATTAGATACATTTATGAAATTTGTTGAAAAATTTCAAAAAGAAAATCAAAAAATAAATTTCTATTGATAAACTATATACACTTATGAAATGTGTTGAAAAGTTTGAAAATCAAAAAATATTTTTCTAATGATAAACTAGAGACATTTATGAAATGTGTTGAAAAGTTTGGAAAAGAAAATCAAAAAATATATTTCTAGTGATAAACTATATACATTTATGAAATGTGTTGAAAAGTTTGAAAAAGAAAATGAAAAGATATATTTCTAGTGATAATCTACCGGTAGATACATTTATGAGATGTATTGAAAAGTTTGGAAAAGAAAATCAAAAAATATATTTCTAATGTTAAACTAGATACATTTATGAAATGTGTTGAAAAGTTTGAAAATCAAAATTATATATTTCTAATGATAAACTAAATACATTTATGAAATGTGTTGAAAGTTTGATCAAGAAAATTAAAAAAATATATTTCTAATGATAAACTATATAGATTTATGAAATGTGTTGAAAAGTTTGAAAAAGTAAATGAAAAGATACCGGTAGTTTAATAGAAAATTAAAAAATATATTTCTAATGAGAAACTACCGGTAGTTACATTTATGAGATGTGTTGAAAATTTTGAAAAAGAAAATAAAAAAATATATTTCTAATGATAAACTAGATACATTTCTAAAATGTGTTGAAAAGTTTCAAAATCAAAAAAATATATTTCTAATGATAAACTATATACATTTATGAAAAGTTTGAAAAAGAAAATGAAAAGATATATTTCTAGTGATAATCTACCAGTAGATACATTTATGAGATGTATTGAAAAATTTCAAAACAAAAAACAAAAAATAAATTTCTATTGATAAACTATATACACTTATGAAATGTGTTGAAAAGTTTGAAAATCAAAAAAATATATTTCTAATGTTAAACTAGATACATTTATGAAATGTGTTGAAAAGTTTGAAAATCAAAATAATATATTTCTAATGATAAACTAGATACATTTATGAAATGTGTTGACTGTTTGAACAAGAAAATTAAAAAAATATATTTCTAATGATAAACTATATACATTTATGAAATGTGTTGAAAAGTTTGAAAAAGTAAATGAAAAGATATATTTCTAGTGATCATCTACCGGTAGATACATTTATGAGATGCGTTGAAAAGATTGAAATAGAAAATTAAAAAATATATTTCTAATGAGAAACTACCGGTAGTTACATTTATGAGATGTGTTGAAAATTTTGAAAAACAAAATAAAAAAATATATTTCTAATGATAAACTAGATACATTTCTAAAATGTGTTGAAAAGTTTGAAAATCAAAAAATATTTTTCTAATGATAAACTAGAGACATTTATGAAATGTGTTGAAAAGTTTGGAAAAGAAAATCAAAAAATATATTTCTAGTGATAAACTATATACATTTATGAAATGTGTTGAAAAGTTTGAAAAAGAAAATGAAAAGATATATTTCTAGTGATAATCTACCGGTAGATACATTTATGAGATGTATTGAAAAGTTTGGAAAAGAAAATCAAAAAATATATTTCTAATGTTAAACTAGATACATTTATGAAATGTGTTGAAAAGTTTGAAAATCAAAAAAATATATTTCTAATGATAAACTATATAGATTTATGAAATGTGTTGAAAAGTTTGAAAAAGTAAATGAAAAGATACCGGTAGTTTAATAGAAAATTAAAAAATATATTTCTAATGAGAAACTACCGGTAGTTACATTTATGAGATGTGTTGAAAATTTTGAAAAAGAAAATAAAAAAATATATTTCTAATGATAAACTATATACATTTATGAAAAGTTTGAAAAAGAAAATGAAAAGATATATTTCTAATGATAAACTATATACATTTATGAAAAGTGTTGAAAAGTTTGAACAAGAAAATTTAAAAAAATATATTTATAATGATAAACTATATACATTTATGAAATGTGTTGCAATGATTGAAAAAGAAAATGAAATTATATATTTCTAGTGATAATCTACCGATAGATACATTTATGAGATGTGTTGAAAAGTTTGAAATTAAAAAAAAATATATTGCTAAAGATAAACTAGATACATTTATGAAATGTGTTGAAAAGTTTGAAAAAGAAAATAAAAAATATATTTCTAGTGATAAACTAGATACATTTATGAAATATGTTTAAAGTTTGAACAAGAAAATGAAAAGATATATTTCTAGTGATCATCTACTTGTAGATACATTTATGAGATGCGTTGAAAAGATTGAAATAGAAAATTAAAAAATATATTTCTAATGAGAAACTACCGGTAGTTACATTTATGAGATGTGTTGAAAAGTTTGAAAAAGAAAATAAAAAAATATATTTCTAATGATAAAACTAGATACATTTCTGAAATGTGTTGAAAAGTTTGAAAATGAAAAAAATATATTTCTAATGATAAACTAGATACATTTATGGAATGTGTTGAAAAGTTTGGAAAAGAAAATCAAAAAATATATTTCTAGTGATAAACTATATAGATTTATGAAATGTGTTGAAAAGTTTGAAAAAGTAAATGAAAAGATACCGGTAGTTTAATAGAAAATTAAAAAATATATTTCTAATGAGAAACTACCGGTAGTTACATTTATGAGATGTGTTGAAAATTTTGAAAAAGAAAATAAAAAAATATATTTCTAATGATAAACTATATACATTTATGAAAAGTTTGAAAAAGAAAATGAAAAGATATATTTCTAATGATAAACTATATACATTTATGAAAAGTGTTGAAAAGTTTGAACAAGAAAATTTAAAAAAATATATTTATAATGATAAACTATATACATTTATGAAATGTGTTGCAATGATTGAAAAAGAAAATGAAATTATATATTTCTAGTGATAATCTACCGATAGATACATTTATGAGATGTGTTGAAAAGTTTGAAATTAAAAAAAAATATATTGCTAAAGATAAACTAGATACATTTATGAAATGTGTTGAAAAGTTTGAAAAAGAAAATAAAAAATATATTTCTAGTGATAAACTAGATACATTTATGAAATATGTTTAAAGTTTGAACAAGAAAATGAAAAGATATATTTCTAGTGATCATCTACTTGTAGATACATTTATGAGATGCGTTGAAAAGATTGAAATAGAAAATTAAAAAATATATTTCTAATGAGAAACTACCGGTAGTTACATTTATGAGATGTGTTGAAAAGTTTGAAAAAGAAAATAAAAAAATATATTTCTAATGATAAAACTAGATACATTTCTGAAATGTGTTGAAAAGTTTGAAAATGAAAAAAATATATTTCTAATGATAAACTAGATACATTTATGGAATGTGTTGAAAAGTTTGGAAAAGAAAATCAAAAAATATATTTCTAGTGATAAACTAGATACATTTATGGAATGTGTTGAAAAGTTTGGGAAAGAAAATAAAAAAATATATTTCTAGTGATTAACTAGATACATTTATGAAATATGTTGAAAAGTTTGAACAAGAAAATAAAAAAAATATATTTCTAATGATAAACTATATACATTTATGAAAAGTGTTGAAAAGTTTGAACAAGAAAATAAAAAAAAATATATTTATAATGATAAACTATATACATTTATGAAATGTGTTGCAATGATTGAAAAAGAAAATGAAAAGATATATTTCTGGTGATAATCTACCGGTAGATACATTTGTGAAATGTGTTGAAATGTTTGAAAAAGAAAATAAAAAAATATATTTCTAGTGATAAACTAGATACATTTATGAAATATGTTGAAAGTTTGAACAAGAAAATAAAAAAAATATATTTCTAATGATAAAACTAGATACATTTCTGAAATGTGGTGAAAAGTTTCAAAATCAAAGAAATATTTTTCTAATGATAAATTAGATACATTTATGAAATTTGTTGAAAAATTTCAAAAAGAAAATCAAAAAATAAATTTCTATTGATAAACTATATACACTTATGAAATGTGTTGAAAAGTTTGAAAATCAAAAAATATTTTTCTAATGATAAACTAGAGACATTTATGAAATGTGTTGAAAAGTTTGGAAAAGAAAATCAAAAAATATATTTCTAGTGATAAACTATATACATTTATGAAATGTGTTGAAAAGTTTGAAAAAGAAAATGAAAAGATATATTTCTAGTGATAATCTACCGGTAGATACATTTATGAGATGTATTGAAAAGTTTGGAAAAGAAAATCAAAAAATATATTTCTAATGTTAAACTAGATACATTTATGAAATGTGTTGAAAAGTTTGAAAATCAAAATAATATATTTCTAATGATAAACTAGATACATTTATGAAATGTGTTGAAAGTTTGAACAAGAAAATTAAAAAAATATATTTCTAATGATAAACTATATAGATTTATGAAATGTGTTGAAAAGTTTGAAAAAGTAAATGAAAAGATACCGGTAGTTTAATAGAAAATTAAAAAATATATTTCTAATGAGAAACTACCGGTAGTTACATTTATGAGATGTGTTGAAAATTTTGAAAAAGAAAATAAAAAAATATATTTCTAATGATAAACTAGATACATTTCTAAAATGTGTTGAAAAGTTTCAAAATCAAAAAAATATATTTCTAATGATAAACTATATACATTTATGAAAAGTTTGAAAAAGAAAATGAAAAGATATATTTCTAGTGATAATCTACCAGTAGATACATTTATGAGATGTATTGAAAAATTTCAAAACAAAAAACAAAAAATAAATTTCTATTGATAAACTATATACACTTATGAAATGTGTTGAAAAGTTTGAAAATCAAAAAAATATATTTCTAATGTTAAACTAGATACATTTATGAAATGTGTTGAAAAGTTTGAAAATCAAAATAATATATTTCTAATGATAAACTAGATACATTTATGAAATGTGTTGAATGTTTGAACAAGAAAATTAAAAAAATATATTTCTAATGATAAACTATATACATTTATGAAATGTGTTGAAAAGTTTGAAAAAGTAAATGAAAAGATATATTTCTAGTGATCATCTACCGGTAGATACATTTATGAGATGCGTTGAAAAGATTGAAATAGAAAATTAAAAAATATATTTCTAATGAGAAACTACCGGTAGTTACATTTATGAGATGTGTTGAAAATTTTGAAAAACAAAATAAAAAAATATATTTCTAATGATAAACTAGATACATTTCTAAAATGTGTTGAAAAGTTTGAAAATCAAAAAATATTTTTCTAATGATAAACTAGAGACATTTATGAAATGTGTTGAAAAGTTTGGAAAAGAAAATCAAAAAATATATTTCTAGTGATAAACTATATACATTTATGAAATGTGTTGAAAAGTTTGAAAAAGAAAATGAAAAGATATATTTCTAGTGATAATCTACCGGTAGATACATTTATGAGATGTATTGAAAAGTTTGGAAAAGAAAATCAAAAAATATATTTCTAATGTTAAACTAGATACATTTATGAAATGTGTTGAAAAGTTTGAAAATCAAAATAATATATTTCTAATGATAAACTAGATACATTTATGAAATGTGTTGAAAGTTTGAACAAGAAAATTAAAAAAATATATTTCTAATGATAAACTATATAGATTTATGAAATGTGTTGAAAAGTTTGAAAAAGTAAATGAAAAGATACCGGTAGTTTAATAGAAAATTAAAAAATATATTTCTAATGAGAAACTACCGGTAGTTACATTTATGAGATGTGTTGAAAATTTTGAAAAAGAAAATAAAAAAATATATTTCTAATGATAAACTAGATACATTTCTAAAATGTGTTGAAAAGTTTCAAAATCAAAAAAATATATTTCTAATGATAAACTATATACATTTATGAAAAGTTTGAAAAAGAAAATGAAAAGATATATTTCTAGTGATAATCTACCAGTAGATACATTTATGAGATGTATTGAAAAATTTCAAAACAAAAAACAAAAAATAAATTTCTATTGATAAACTATATACACTTATGAAATGTGTTGAAAAGTTTGAAAATCAAAAAAATATATTTCTAATGTTAAACTAGATACATTTATGAAATGTGTTGAAAAGTTTGAAAATCAAAATAATATATTTCTAATGATAAACTAGATACATTTATGAAATGTGTTGAATGTTTGAACAAGAAAATTAAAAAAATATATTTCTAATGATAAACTATATACATTTATGAAATGTGTTGAAAAGTTTGAAAAAGTAAATGAAAAGATATATTTCTAGTGATCATCTACCGGTAGATACATTTATGAGATGCGTTGAAAAGATTGAAATAGAAAATTAAAAAATATATTTCTAATGAGAAACTACCGGTAGTTACATTTATGAGATGTGTTGAAAATTTTGAAAAACAAAATAAAAAAATATATTTCTAATGATAAACTAGATACATTTCTAAAATGTGTTGAAAAGTTTCAAAATGAAAGAAATGTTTTTCTAATGATAAATTAGATACATTTATGAAATGTGTTGAAAAATTTCAAAAAGAAAATCATAAAATAAATTTCTATTGATAAACTATATACACTTATGAAATGTGTTGAAAAGTTTGAAAATCAAAAAAATATATTTCTAATGATAAACTAGAGACATTTATGAAATATGTTGAAAAGTTTGAACAAGAAAATAAAAAAATATATTTCTAATGATAAACTATATACATTTATGAAAAGTTTGAAAAAGAAAATGAAAAGATATATTTCTAATGATAAACTATATACATTTATGAAAAGTGTTGAAAAGTTTGAACAAGAAAATTTAAAAAAATATATTTATAATGATAAACTATATACATTTATGAAATGTGTTGCAATGATTGAAAAAGAAAATGAAATTATATTTTTCTAGTGATAATCTACCGATAGATACATTTATGAGATGTGTTGAAAAGTTTGAAATTAAAAAAAAATATATTGCTAATGATAAACTAGATACATTTATGAAATGTGTTGAAAAGTTTGAAAAAGAAAATAAAAAATATATTTCTAGTGATAAACTAGATACATTTATGAAATATGTTTAAAGTTTGAACAAGAAAATGAAAAGATATATTTCTAGTGATCATGTACTTGTAGATACATTTATGAGATGCGTTGAAAAGATTGAAATAGAAAATTAAAAAATATATTTCTAATGAGAAACTACCGGTAGTTACATTTATGAGATGTGTTGAAAAGTTTGAAAAAGAAAATAAAAAAATATATTTCTAATGATAAAACTAGATACATTTCTGAAATGTGGTGAAAAGTTTCAAAATCAAAGAAATATTTTTCTAATGATAAATTAGATACATTTATGAAATGTGTTGACAAATTTCAAAAAGAAAATCAAAAAATAAATTTCTATTGATAAACTATATACACTTATGAAATGTGTTGAAAAGTTTCAAAATCAAAAAATATTTTTCTAATGATAAACTAGAGACATTTATGAAATGTGTTGAAAAGTTTGGAAAAGAAAATCATAAAATATATTTCTAGTGATAATCTACCAGTAGATACATTTATGAGATGTATTGAAAAGTTTGGAAAAGAAAATCAAAAAATATATTTCTAATGTTAATCTAGATACATTTATGAAATGTGTTGAAAAGTTTGAAATTTAAAAAAAATATATTTCTAATGATAAACTAGATACATTTATGAAATATGTTGAAAGTTTGAACAAGAAAATTTAAAAAATATATTTCTAATGATAAACTATATACATTTATGAAATGTGTTGAAAAGTTTGAAAAAGTAAATGAAAAGATATATTTCTAGTGATCATCTACCGGTAGATACATTTATGAGATGCGTTGAAAAGATTGAAATAGAAAATTAAAAAATATATTTCTAATGAGAAACTACCGGTAGTTACATTTATGAGATGTTTTGAAAATTTTGAAAAACAAAATAAAAAAATATATTTCTAATGATAAACTAGATACATTTCTAAAATGTGTTGAAAAGTTTCAAAATCAAAGAAATATTTTTCTAATGATAAATTAGATACATTTATGAAATGTGTTGAAAAATTTCAAAAAGAAAATCAAAAAATAAATTTCTATTGATAAACTATATACACTTATTCAATATGTTGAAAAGTTTGAACAAGAAAAAAAAAACATATTTATAATGATAAACTGTATACATTTATGAAATGTGTTGAAAAGATTGAAAAAGAAAATGAAAAGAGATATTTCTAGTGATAATCTACCGGTAGATACATTTATGAGATGTATTGAAAAATTTCAAAAAGAAAATCAAAAAATAAATTTCTATTGATAAACTATATACACTTATGAAATGTCTTGAAAAGTTTGAAAATCAAAAAAATATATTTCTAATGATAAACTAGATACATTTATGGAATGTGTTGAAAAGTTTGGAAAAGAAAATCAAAAAATATATTTCTAATGTTAAACTAGATACATTTATGAAATATGTTGAAAAGTTTGAAAATCAAAATAATATATTTCTAATGATAAACTAGATACATTTATGAAATGTGTTGAAAGTTTGAACAAGAAAATTAAAAAAATATATTTCTAATGATAAACTATATACACTTATGAAATGTGTTGAAAAGTTTGAAAATCAAAAAAATATATTTCTAATGATAACTAGAGACATTTATGAAATATGTTGAAAAGTTTGAACAAGAAAATAAAAAAATATATTTCTAGTGATAAACTATATACATTTATGAAATGTGTTGAAAAGTTTGAAAAAGAAAATGAAAAGATATATTTCTAGTGATAATCTACCAGTAGATACATTTATGAGATGTATTGAAAAGTTTGGAAAAGAAAATCAAAAAATATATTTCAAATGTTAAACTAGATACATTTATGAAATGTGTTGAAAAGTTTGAAATTTAAAAAAAATATATTTCTAATGATAAACTAGATACATTTATGAAATATGTTGAAAGTTTGAACAAGAAAATTAAAAAAAATATATTTCTAATGATAAACTATATACATTTATGAAATGTGTTGAAAAGTTTGAAAAAGTAAATGAAAAGATATATTTCTAGTGATCATCTACCGGTAGATACATTTATGAGATGCGTTGAAAAGATTGAAATAGAAAATTAAAAAATATATTTCTAATGAGAAACTACCGGTAGTTACATTTATGAGATGTGTTGAAAATTTTGAAAAACAAAATAAAAAAATATATTTCTAATGATAAACTAGATACATTTCTAAAATGTGTTGAAAAGTTTGAAAATCAAAAAATATTTTTCTAATGATAAACTAGAGACATTTATGAAATGTGTTGAAAAGTTTGGAAAAGAAAATCAAAAAATATATTTCTAGTGATAAACTATATACATTTATGAAATGTGTTGAAAAGTTTGAAAAAGAAAATGAAAAGATATATTTCTAGTGATAATCTACCGGTAGATACATTTATGAGATGTATTGAAAAGTTTGGAAAAGAAAATCAAAAAATATATTTCTAATGTTAAACTAGATACATTTATGAAATGTGTTGAAAAGTTTGAAAATCAAAATAATATATTTCTAATGATAAACTAGATACATTTATGAAATGTGTTGAAAGTTTGAACAAGAAAATTAAAAAAATATATTTCTAATGATAAACTATATAGATTTATGAAATGTGTTGAAAAGTTTGAAAAAGTAAATGAAAAGATACTGGTAGTTTAATAGAAAATTAAAAAATATATTTCTAATGAGAAACTACCGGTAGTTACATTTATGAGATGTGTTGAAAATTTTGAAAAAGAAAATAAAAAAATATATTTCTAATGATAAACTAGATACATTTCTAAAATGTGTTGAAAAGTTTCAAAATCAAAAAAATATATTTCTAATGATAAACTATATACATTTATGAAAAGTTTGAAAAAGAAAATGAAAAGATATATTTCTAGTGATAATCTACCAGTAGATACATTTATGAGATGTATTGAAAAATTTCAAAACAAAAAACAAAAAATAAATTTCTATTGATAAACTATATACACTTATGAAATGTGTTGAAAAGTTTGAAAATCAAAAAAATATATTTCTAATGATAAACTAGATACATTTATGAAATGTGTTGAATGTTTGAACAAGAAAATTAAAAAAATATATTTCTAATGATAAACTATATACATTTATGAAATGTGTTGAAAAGTTTGAAAAAGTAAATGAAAAGATATATTTCTAGTGATCATCTACCGGTAGATACATTTATGAGATGCGTTGAAAAGATTGAAATAGAAAATTAAAAAATATATTTCTAATGAGAAACTACCGGTAGTTACATTTAGGAGATGTGTTGAAAATTTTGAAAAACAAAATAAAAATATATATTTCTAATGATAAACTAGATACATTTCTAAAATGTGTTGAAAAGTTTCAAAATCAAAGAAATATTTTTCTAATGATAAATTAGATACATTTATGAAATGTGTTGAAAAATTTCAAAAAGAAAATCAAAAAATAAATTTCTATTGATAAACTATATACACTTATTCAATATGTTGAAAAGTTTGAACAAGAAAAAAAAAACATATTTATAATGATAAACTGTATACATTTATGAAATGTGTTGAAAAGATTGAAAAAGAAAATGAAAAGATATATTTCTAGTGATAATCTACCGGTAGATACATTTATGAGATGTATTGAAAAATTTCAAAAAGAAAATCAAAAAATAAATTTCTATTGATAAACTATATACACTTGTGAAATGTCTTGAAAAGTTTGAAAATCAAAAAAATATATTTCTAATGATAAACTAGATACATTTATGAAATGTGTTGAAAAGATTGAAAAAGAAAATGAAAAGATATATTTCTAGTGATAATCTACCGGTAGATACATTTATGAGATGTATTGAAAAATTTCAAAAAGAAAATCAAAAAATAAATTTCTATTGATAAACTATATACACTTATGAAATGTCTTGAAAAGTTTGAAAATCAAAAAAAATATATTTCTAATGATAAACTATATACATTTATGGAATTTTTGAAAAGTTTGGAAAAGAAAATCAAAAAATATATTTCTAGTGATAAACTAGATACATTTATGAAAAGTGTTGAAAAGTTTGAACAAGAAAATTAAAAAAAATATATTTATAATGATAAACTATATACATTTATGAAATGTGTTGCAATGATTGAAAAAGAAAATGAAAAGATATATTTCTAGTGATAATCTACCGGTAGATACATTTATGAGATGTGTTGAAAAGTTTGAAATTTAAAAAAAATATATTTCTAATGATAAACTAGATACATTTATGAAATGTGTTGAAATGTTTGAAAATCAAAAAAAAATATTGCTAATGATAAACTAGATACATTTATGAAATGTGTTGAAAAGTTTGAAAAAGAAAATAAAAAAATATATTTCTAGTGATAAACTAGATACATTTATGAAATATGTTGAAAGTTTGAACAAGAAAATAAAAAAAATATATTTCTAATGATAAACTATATACATTTATGAAATGTGTTGAAAGGTTTGAAAAAGTAAATGAAAAGATATATTTCTAGTGATCATCTACTTGTAGATACATTTATGAGATGCGTTGAAAAGATTGAAATAGAAAATTAAAAAATATATTTCTAATGAGAAACTACCGGTAGTTACATTTATGAGATGTGTTGAAAAGTTTGAAAAAGAAAATAAAAAAATATATTTCTAATGATAAAACTAGATACATTTCTGAAATGTGGTGAAAAGTTTCAAAATCAAAGAAATATTTTTCTAATGATAAATTAGATACATTTATGAAATGTGTTGAAAAATTTCAAAAAGAAAATCAAAAAATAAATTTTATTTGATAAACTATATACACTTATGAAATGTGTTGAAAAGTTTGAAAATCAAAAAAATATATTTCTAATGATAAACTAGAGACATTTATGAAATGTGTTGAAAAGTTTGGAAAAGAAAATCAAAAAATATATTTCTAGTGATAAACTATATACATTTATGAAATATGTTGAAAAGTTTGAACAAGAAAATAAACAAAATATATTTCGAATGATAAACTATATTCATTTATGAAATGTGTTGAAAAGTTTTAAAAAGGAAAATAAAATAAAATATTTCTAATGATAAACTATATACATTTATGAAATGTGTTGAAAAGTTTGAAAAAGAAAATAAAAAGATATATTTCTAGTGATAATCTACCGGTAGATACATTTATGAGATGTATTGAAAAGTTTGGAAAAGAAAATCAAAAAATATATTTCTAATGTTAAACTAGATACATTTATGAAATGTGTTGAAAAGTTTGAAAATCAAAATAATATATTTCTAATGATAAACTAGATACATTTATGAAATGTGTTGAATGTTTGAACAAGAAAATTAAAAAAATATATTTCTAATGATAAACTATATACATTTATGAAATGTGTTGAAAAGTTTGAAAAAGTAAATGAAAAGATATATTTCTAGTGATCATCTACCGGTAGATACATTTATGAGATGCGTTGAAAAGATTGAAATAGAAAATTAAAAAATATATTTCTAATGAGAAACTACCGGTAGTTACATTTATGAGATGTGTTGAAAATTTTGAAAAACAAAATACAAAAATTTATTTCTAATGATAAACTAGATACATTTCTAAAATGTGTTGAAAAGTTTCAAAATCAAAGAAATATTTTTCTAATGATAAATTAGATACATTTATGAAATGTGTTGAAAAATTTCAAAAAGAAAATCAAAAAATAATTTTCTATTGATAAATTATATACACTTATTCAATATGTTGAAAAGTTTAAACAAGAAAAAAAAAACATATTTATAATGATAAACTGTATACATTTATGAAATGTGTTGAAAAGATTGAAAAAGAAAATGAAAAGATATATTTCTAGTGATAATCTACCGGTAGATACATTTATGAGATGTATTGAAAAATTTCAAAAAGAAAATCAAAAAAATAAATTTCTATTGATAAACTATATACACTTATGAAATGTCTTGAAAAGTTTGAAAATCAAAAAAATATATTTCTAATGATAAACTAGATACATTTATGGAATGTGTTGAAAAGTTTGGAAAAGAAAATCAAAAAATATATTTCTAATGTTAAACTAGATACATTTATGAAATGTGTTGAAAAGTTTGAAATTTAAAAAAAATATATTTCTAATGATAAACTAGATACATTTATGAAATGTGTTGAAAGGTTTGAAAAAGTAAATTAAAAGATATATTTCTAGTGATCATCTACCGGTAGATACATTTATGAGATGCGTTGAAAAGATTGAAATAGAAAATTAAAAAATATATTTCTAATGAGAAACTACCGGTAGTTACATTTATGAGATGTGTTGAAAATTTTGAGAAACAAAATAAAAAAATATATTTCTAATGATAAACTAGATACATTTCTAAAATGTGTTGAAAAGTTTCAAAATCAAAGAAATGTTTTTCTAATGATAAATTAGATACATTTATGAAATGTGTTGAAAAATTTCAAAAAGAAAATCATAAAATAAATTTCTATTGATAAACTATATACACTTATGAAATGTGTTGAAAAGTTTGAAAATCAAAAAAATATATTTCTAATGATAACTAGAGACATTTATGAAATATGTTGAAAAGTTTGAACAAGAAAATAAAAAAATATATTTCTAATGATAAACTATATACATTTATGAAATGTTTTGAAAAAGAAAATGAAAAGATATATTTCTAGTGATAAACTAGATACATTTATGAAATATGTTGAAAGTTTGAACAAGAAAATTAAAAAAATATATTTCTAATGATAAACTATATACATTTATGAAATGTGTTGAAAAGTTTGAAAAAGTAAATAAAAAGATATATTTCTAGTGATCATCTACCGGTATTTACATTTATGAGATGTGTTGAAAAGTTTGAAAAAGAAAATAAAAAAATATATTTCTAATGATAAAACTAGATACATTTCTGAAATGTGGTGAAAAGTTTCAAAATCAAAGAAATATTTTTCTAATGATAAATTAGATACATTTATGAAATGTGTTGAAAAATTTCAAAAAGAAAATCTAAAAATAAATTTCTATTGATAAACTATATACACTTATGAAATGTGTTGAAAAGTTTGAAAATCAAAAAAATATATTTCTAATGATAAACTAGAGACATTTATGAAATGTGTTCAAAAGTTTGGAAAAGAAAATCAAAAAATATATTTCTAGTGATAAACTATATACATTTATGAAATATGTTGAAAAGTTTGAACAAGAAAATAAAAAAAATATATTTCGAATGATAAACTATATTCATTTATGAAATGTGTTGAAAAGTTTTAAAAAGGAAAATAAAATAAAATATTTCTAATGATAAACTATATACATTTATGAAATGTGTTGAAAAGTTTGAAAAAGAAAATGAAAAGATATATTTCTAGTGATAATCTACCGGTAGATACATTTATGAGATGTATTGAAAAATTTCAAAACAAAAAACAAAAAATATATTTCTAATGATAAACTATATACACTTATGAAATGTGTTGAAATGTTTGGAAATCAAAAAAAAATATTTCTAATGTTAAACTAGATACATTTATGAAATGTGTTGAAAAGTTTGAAATTTAAAAAAAATATATTTCTAATGATAAACTAGATACATTTATGAAATATGTTGAATGTTTGAACAAGAAAATTAAAAAAATATATTTCTAATGATAAACTATATACATTTATGAAATGTGTTGAAAAGTTTGAAAAAGTAAATGAAAAGATATATTTCTAGTGATCATCTACCGGTAGATACATTTATGAGATGCGTTGAAAAGATTGAAATAGAAAATTAAAAAATATATTTCTAATGAGAAACTACCGGTAGTTACATTTAGGAGATGTGTTGAAAATTTTGAAAAACAAAATAAAAATATATATTTCTAATGATAAACTAGATACATTTCTAAAATGTGTTGAAAAGTTTCAAAATCAAAGAAATATTTTTCTAATGATAAATTAGATTCATTTATGAAATGTGTTGAAAAATTTCAAAAAGAAAATCAAAAAATAAATTTCTATTGATAAACTATATACACTTATGAAATGTGTTGAAAAGATTGAAAAAGAAAATGAAAAGATATATTTCTAGTGATAATCTACCGGTAGATACATTTATGAGATGTATTGAAAAATTTCAAAAAGAAAATCAAAAAATAAATTTCTATTGATAAACTATATACACTTATGAAATGTCTTGAAAAGTTTGAAAATCAAAAAAAATATATTTCTAATGATAAACTAGATACATTTATGGAATTTTTGAAAAGTTTGGAAAAGAAAATCAAAAATATATTTCTAGTGATAAACAAGATACATTTATGAAATATGTTGAAAAGTTTGAACAAGAAAATAAAAAAAATATATTTCTAATGATAAACTATATACATTTATGAGATGCGTTGAAAAGATTGAAATAGAAAATTAAAAAATATATTTCTAATGAGAAACTACCGGTAGTTACATTTATGAGATGTGTTGAAAATTTTGAAAAACAAAATAAAAATATATATTTCTAATGATAAACTAGATACATTTCTAAAATGTGTTGAAAAGTTTCAAAATCAAAGAAATATTTTTCTAATGATAAATTAGATACATTTATGAAATGTGTTGAAAAATTTCAAAAAGAAAATCAAAACATAAATTTCTATTGATAAACTATATACACTTATTCAATATGTTGAAAAGTTTGAACAAGAAAAAAAAAACATATTTATAATGATAAACTGTATACATTTATGAAATGTGTTGAAAAGATTGAAAAAGAAAATGAAAAGATATATTTCTAGTGATAATCTACCGGTAGATACATTTATGAGATGTATTGAAAAATTTCAAAAAGAAAATCAAAAAATAAATTTCTATTGATAAACTATATACACTTATGAAATGTCTTGAAAAGTTTGAAAATCAAAAAAATATATTTCTAATGATAAACTAGATACATTTATGAAATGTGTTGAAAAGATTGAAAAAGAAAATGAAAAAATATATTTCTAGTGATAATCTACCGGTAGATACATTTATGAAATATGTTGAAAAGTTTGAACAAGAAAATAAAAAAAATATATTTCTAATGATAAACTATATACATTTATGAAAAGTGTTGAAAAGTTTGAACAAGAAAATTTTAAAAAATATATTTATAATGATAAACTATATACATTTATGAAATGTGTTGCAATGATTGAAAAAGAAAATGAAAAGATATATTTCTAGTGATAATCTACCGGTAGATACATTTATGAGATGTGTTGAAAAGTTTGAAATTTAAAAAAAATATATTTCTAATGATAAACTAGATACATTTATGAAATGTGTTGAAATGTTTGAAAATCAAAAAAAAATATTGCTAATGATAAACTAGATACATTTATGAAATGTGTTGAAAAGTTTGAAAAAGAAAATAAAAAAATATATTTCTAGTGATAAACTAGATACATTTATGAAATATGTTGAAAGTTTGAACAAGAAAATAAAAAAAATATATTTCTAATGATAAACTATATACATTTATGAAATGTGTTGAAAGGTTTGAAAAAGTAAATGAAAAGATATATTTCTAGTGATCATCTACTTGTAGATACATTTATGAGATGCGTTGAAAAGATTGAAATAGAAAATTAAAAAATATATTTCTAATGAGAAACTACCGGTAGTTACATTTATGAGATGTGTTGAAAAGTTTGAAAAAGAAAATAAAAAAATATATTTCTAATGATAAAACTAGATACATTTCTGAAATGTGGTGAAAAGTTTCAAAATCAAAGAAATATTTTTCTAATGATAAATTAGATACATTTATGAAATGTGTTGAACAATTTCAAAAAGAAAATCAAAAAATAAATTTCTATTGATAAACTATATACACTTATGAAATGTCTTGAAAAGTTTGAAAATCAAAAAAATATATTTCTAATGATAAACTAGATACATTTATGGAATGTGTTGAAAAGTTTGGAAAAGAAAATCAAAAAATATATTTCTAGTGATAAACTAGATACATTTATGAAATATGTTGAAAAGTTTGAACAAGAAAATAAAAAAAATATATTTCTAATGATAAACTATATACATTTATGAAAAGTGTTGAAAAGTTTGAACAAGAAAATTTTAAAAAATATATTTATAATGATAAACTATATACATTTATGAAATGTGTTGCAATGATTGAAAAAGAAAATGAAAAGATATATTTCTAGTGATAATCTACCGGTAGATACATTTATGAGATGTGTTGAAAAGTTTGAAATTAAAAAAAAATATATTTCTAATGATAAACTAGATACATTTATGAAATGTGTTGAAATGTTTGAAAATCAAAAAAAAATATTGCTAATGATAAACTAGATACATTTATGAAATGTGTTGAAAAGTTTGAAAATCAAAAAAATATATTTCTAGTGATAAACTAGATACATTTATGAAATATGTTGAAAGTTTGAACAAGAAAATAAAAAAAATATATTTCTAATGATAAACTATATACATTTATGAAATGTGTTGAAAGGTTTGAAAAAGTAAATGAAAAGATATATTTCTAGTGATCATCTACTTGTAGATACATTTATGAGATACGTTGAAAAGATTGAAATAGAAAATTAAAAAATATATTTCTAATGAGAAACTACCGGTAGTTACATTTATGAGATGTGTTGAAAAGTTTGAAAAAGAAAAGAAAAAAATATATTTCTAATGATAAAACTAGATACATTTCTGAAATGTGGTGAAAAGTTTCAAAATCAAAGAAATATTTTTCTAATGATAAATTAGATACATTTATGAATTGTGTTGAAAAATTTCAAAAAGAAAATCAAAAAATAAATTTCTATTGATAAACTAATGAAATGTGTTGAAAAGTTTGAAAATCAAAAAAATATATTTCTAATGATAAACTAGAGACATTTATGAAATGTGTTGAAAAGTTTGGAAAAGAGAATCAAAAAATATATTTATAGTGATAAACTATATACATTTATGAAATATGTTGAAAAGTTTGAACAAGAAAATAAAAAAAATATATTTCAAATGATAAACTATATTCATTTATGAAATGTGTTGAAAAGTTTTAAAAAGGAAAATAAAATAAAATATTTCTAATGATAAACTATATACATTTATGAAATGTGTTGAAAAGTTTGAAAAAGAAAATGAAAAGATATATTTCTAGTGATAATCTACCGGTAGATACATTTATGAGATGTATTGAAATGTTTGGAAATCAAAAAAAAATATTTCTAATGTTAAACTAGATACATTTATGAAATGTGTTGAAAAGTTTGAAATTTAAAAAAAATATATTTCTAATGATAAACTATATACATTTATGAAATGTGTTGAAAAGTTTGAAAAAGTAAATGAAAAGATATATTTCTAGTGATCATCTACTTGTAGATACATTTATGAGATGTGTTGAAAAGTTTGAAATTAAAAAAAAATATATTTCTAATGATAAACTAGATACATTTATGAAATATGTTGAAAAGTTTGAACAAGAAAATAAAAAAAATATATTTCTAATGATAAACTATATACATTTATGAGATGCGTTGAAAAGATTGAAATAGAAAATTAAAAAATATATTTCTAATGAGAAACTACCGGTAGTTACATTTATGAGATGTGTTGAAAATTTTGAAAAACAAAATAAAAATATATATTTCTAATGATAAACTAGATACATTTCTAAAATGTGTTGAAAAGTTTCAAAATCAAAGAAATATTTTTCTAATGATAAATTAGATACATTTATGAAATGTGTTGAAAAATTTCAAAAAGAAAATCAAAACATAAATTTCTATTGATAAACTATATACACTTATTCAATATGTTGAAAAGTTTGAACAAGAAAAAAAAAACATATTTATAATGATAAACTGTATACATTTATGAAATGTGTTGAAAAGATTGAAAAAGAAAATGAAAAGATATATTTCTAGTGATAATCTACCGGTAGATACATTTATGAGATGTATTGAAAAATTTCTAAAAGAAAATCAAAAAATAAATTTCTATTGATAAACTATATACACTTATGAAATGTCTTGAAAAGTTTGAAAATCAAAAAAATATATTTCTAATGATAAACTAGATACATTTATGAAATGTGTTGAAAAGATTGAAAAAGAAAATGAAAAAATATATTTCTAGTGATAATCTACCGGTAGATACATTTATGAAATATGTTGAAAAGTTTGAACAAGAAAATAAAAAAAATATATTTCTAATGATAAACTATATACATTTATGAAAAGTGTTGAAAAGTTTGAACAAGAAAATTTTAAAAAATATATTTATAATGATAAACTATATACATTTATGAAATGTGTTGCAATGATTGAAAAAGAAAATGAAAAGATATATTTCTAGTGATAATCTACCGGTAGATACATTTATGAGATGTGTTGAAAAGTTTGAAATTTAAAAAAAATATATTTCTAATGATAAACTAGATACATTTATGAAATGTGTTGAAATGTTTGAAAATCAAAAAAAAATATTGCTAATGATAAACTAGATACATTTATGAAATGTGTTGAAAAGTTTGAAAAAGAAAATAAAAAAATATATTTCTAGTGATAAACTAGATACATTTATGAAATATGTTGAAAGTTTGAACAAGAAAATAAAAAAAATATATTTCTAATGATAAACTATATACATTTATGAAATGTGTTGAAAGGTTTGAAAAAGTAAATGAAAAGATATATTTCTAGTGATCATCTACTTGTAGATACATTTATGAGATACGTTGAAAAGATTGAAATAGAAAATTAAAAAATATATTTCTAATGAGAAACTACCGGTAGTTACATTTATGAGATGTGTTGAAAAGTTTGAAAAAGAAAAGAAAAAAATATATTTCTAATGATAAAACTAGATACATTTCTGAAATGTGGTGAAAAGTTTCAAAATCAAAGAAATATTTTTCTAATGATAAATTAGATACATTTATGAATTGTGTTGAAAAATTTCAAAAAGAAAATCAAAAAATAAATTTCTATTGATAAACTATATACACTTATGAAATGTGTTGAAAAGTTTGAAAATCAAAAAAATATATTTCTAATGATAAACTAGAGACATTTATGAAATGTGTTGAAAAGTTTGGAAAAGAAAATCAAAAAATATATTTATAGTGATAAACTATATACATTTATGAAATATGTTGAAATGTTTGAACAAGAAAATAAAAAATATATATTTCGAATGATAAACTATATTCATTTATGAAATGTGTTGAAAAGTTTTAAAAAGGAAAATAAAATAAAATATTTCTAATGATAAACTATATACATTTATGAAATGTGTTGAAAAGTTTGAAAAAGAAAATGAAAAGATATATTTCTAGTGATAATCTACCGGTAGATACATTTATGAGATGTATTGAAATGTTTGGAAATCAAAAAAAAATATTTCTAATGTTAAACTAGATACATTTATGAAATGTGTTGAAAAGTTTGAAATTTAAAAAAAATATATTTCTAATGATAAACTATATACATTTATGAAATGTGTTGAAAAGTTTGAAAAAGTAAATGAAAAGATATATTTCTAGTGATCATCTACTTGTAGATACATTTATGAGATGTGTTGAAAAGTTTGAAATTAAAAAAAAATATATTTCTAATGATAAACTAGATACATTTATGAAATATGTTGAAAAGTTTGAACAAGAAAATAAAAAAAATATATTTCTAATGATAAACTATATACATTTATGAGATGCATTGAAAAGATTGAAATAGAAAATTAAAAAATATATTTCTAATGAGAAACTACCGGTAGTTACATTTATGAGATGTGTTGAAAATTTTGAAAAACAAAATAAAAATATATATTTCTAATGATAAACTAGATACATTTCTAAAATGTGTTGAAAAGTTTCAAAATCAAAGAAATATTTTTCTAATGATAAATTAGATACATTTATGAAATGTGTTGAAAAATTTCAAAAAGAAAATCAAAACATAAATTTCTATTGATAAACTATATACACTTATTCAATATGTTGAAAAGTTTGAACAAGAAAAAAAAAACATATTTATAATGATAAACTGTATACATTTATGAAATGTGTTGAAAAGATTGAAAAAGAAAATGAAAAGATATATTTCTAGTGATAATCTACCGGTAGATACATTTATGAGATGTATTGAAAAATTTCAAAAAGAAAATCAAAAAATAAATTTCTATTGATAAACTATATACACTTATGAAATGTCTTGAAAAGTTTGAAAATCAAAAAAATATATTTCTAATGATAAACTAGATACATTTATGAAATGTGTTGAAAAGATTGAAAAAGAAAATGAAAAAATATATTTCTAGTGATAATCTACCGGTAGATACATTTATGAAATATGTTGAAAAGTTTGAACAAGAAAATAAAAAAAATATATTTCTAATGATAAACTATATACATTTATGAAAAGTGTTGAAAAGTTTGAACAAGAAAATTTTAAAAAATATATTTATAATGATAAACTATATACATTTATGAAATGTGTTGCAATGATTGAAAAAGAAAATGAAAAGATATATTTCTAGTGATAATCTACCGGTAGATACATTTATGAGATGTGTTGAAAAGTTTGAAATTTAAAAAAAATATATTTCTAATGATAAACTAGATACATTTATGAAATGTGTTGAAATGTTTGAAAATCAAAAAAAAATATTGCTAATGATAAACTAGATACATTTATGAAATGTGTTGAAAAGTTTGAAAAAGAAAATAAAAAAATATATTTCTAGTGATAAACTAGATACATTTATGAAATATGTTGAAAGTTTGAACAAGAAAATAAAAAAAATATATTTCTAATGATAAACTATATACATTTATGAAATGTGTTGAAAGGTTTGAAAAAGTAAATGAAAAGATATATTTCTAGTGATCATCTACTTGTAGATACATTTATGAGATGCGTTGAAAAGATTGAAATAGAAAATTAAAAAATATATTTCTAATGAGAAACTACCGGTAGTTACATTTATGAGATGTGTTGAAAAGTTTGAAAAAGAAAATAAAAAAATATATTTCTAATGATAAAACTAGATACATTTCTGAAATGTGGTGAAAAGTTTCAAAATCAAAGAAATATTTTTCTAATGATAAATTAGATACATTTATGAAATGTGTTGAACAATTTCAAAAAGAAAATCAAAAAATAAATTTCTATTGATAAACTATATACACTTATGAAATGTCTTGAAAAGTTTGAAAATCAAAAAAATATATTTCTAATGATAAACTAGATACATTTATGGAATGTGTTGAAAAGTTTGGAAAAGAAAATCAAAAAATATATTTATAGTGATAAACTATATACATTTATGAAATATGTTGAAATGTTTGAACAAGAAAATAAAAAATATATATTTCGAATGATAAACTATATTCATTTATGAAATGTGTTGAAAAGTTTTAAAAAGGAAAATAAAATAAAATATTTCTAATGATAAACTATATACATTTATGAAATGTGTTGAAAAGTTTGAAAAAGAAAATGAAAAGATATATTTCTAGTGATAATCTACCGGTAGATACATTTATGAGATGTATTGAAATGTTTGGAAATCAAAAAAAAATATTTCTAATGTTAAACTAGATACATTTATGAAATGTGTTGAAAAGTTTGAAATTTAAAAAAAATATATTTCTAATGATAAACTATATACATTTATGAAATGTGTTGAAAAGTTTGAAAAAGTAAATGAAAAGATATATTTCTAGTGATCATCTACTTGTAGATACATTTATGAGATGTGTTGAAAAGTTTGAAATTAAAAAAAAATATATTTCTAATGATAAACTAGATACATTTATGAAATATGTTGAAAAGTTTGAACAAGAAAATAAAAAAAATATATTTCTAATGATAAACTATATACATTTATGAGATGCATTGAAAAGATTGAAATAGAAAATTAAAAAATATATTTCTAATGAGAAACTACCGGTAGTTACATTTATGAGATGTGTTGAAAATTTTGAAAAACAAAATAAAAATATATATTTCTAATGATAAACTAGATACATTTCTAAAATGTGTTGAAAAGTTTCAAAATCAAAGAAATATTTTTCTAATGATAAATTAGATACATTTATGAAATGTGTTGAAAAATTTCAAAAAGAAAATCAAAACATAAATTTCTATTGATAAACTATATACACTTATTCAATATGTTGAAAAGTTTGAACAAGAAAAAAAAAACATATTTATAATGATAAACTGTATACATTTATGAAATGTGTTGAAAAGATTGAAAAAGAAAATGAAAAGATATATTTCTAGTGATAATCTACCGGTAGATACATTTATGAGATGTATTGAAAAATTTCAAAAAGAAAATCAAAAAATAAATTTCTATTGATAAACTATATACACTTATGAAATGTCTTGAAAAGTTTGAAAATCAAAAAAATATATTTCTAATGATAAACTAGATACATTTATGAAATGTGTTGAAAAGATTGAAAAAGAAAATGAAAAAATATATTTCTAGTGATAATCTACCGGTAGATACATTTATGAAATATGTTGAAAAGTTTGAACAAGAAAATAAAAAAAATATATTTCTAATGATAAACTATATACATTTATGAAAAGTGTTGAAAAGTTTGAACAAGAAAATTTTAAAAAATATATTTATAATGATAAACTATATACATTTATGAAATGTGTTGCAATGATTGAAAAAGAAAATGAAAAGATATATTTCTAGTGATAATCTACCGGTAGATACATTTATGAGATGTGTTGAAAAGTTTGAAATTAAAAAAAAATATATTTCTAATGATAAACTAGATACATTTATGAAATGTGTTGAAATGTTTGAAAATCAAAAAAAAATATTGCTAATGATAAACTAGATACATTTATGAAATGTGTTGAAAAGTTTGAAAATCAAAAAAATATATTTCTAGTGATAAACTAGATACATTTATGAAATATGTTGAAAGTTTGAACAAGAAAATAAAAAAAATATATTTCTAATGATAAACTATATACATTTATGAAATGTGTTGAAAGGTTTGAAAAAGTAAATGAAAAGATATATTTCTAGTGATCATCTACTTGTAGATACATTTATGAGATACGTTGAAAAGATTGAAATAGAAAATTAAAAAATATATTTCTAATGAGAAACTACCGGTAGTTACATTTATGAGATGTGTTGAAAAGTTTGAAAAAGAAAAGAAAAAAATATATTTCTAATGATAAAACTAGATACATTTCTGAAATGTGGTGAAAAGTTTCAAAATCAAAGAAATATTTTTCTAATGATAAATTAGATACATTTATGAATTGTGTTGAAAAATTTCAAAAAGAAAATCAAAAAATAAATTTCTATTGATAAACTATATACACTTATGAAATGTGTTGAAAAGTTTGAAAATCAAAAAAATATATTTCTAATGATAAACTAGAGACATTTATGAAATGTGTTGAAAAGTTTGGAAAAGAAAATCAAAAAATATATTTATAGTGATAAACTATATACATTTATGAAATATGTTGAAAAGTTTGAACAAGAAAATAAAAAAAATATATTTCGAATGATAAACTATATTCATTTATGAAATGTGTTGAAAAGTTTTAAAAAGGAAAATAAAATAAAATATTTCTAATGATAAACTATATACATTTATGAAATGTGTTGAAAAGTTTGAAAAAGAAAATGAAAAGATATATTTCTAGTGATAATCTACCGGTAGATACATTTATGAGATGTATTGAAATGTTTGGAAATCAAAAAAAAATATTTCTAATGTTAAACTAGATACATTTATGAAATGTGTTGAAAAGTTTGAAATTTAAAAAAAATATATTTCTAATGATAAACTATATACATTTATGAAATGTGTTGAAAAGTTTGAAAAAGTAAATGAAAAGATATATTTCTAGTGATCATCTACTTGTAGATACATTTATGAGATGTGTTGAAAAGTTTGAAATTAAAAAAAAATATATTTCTAATGATAAACTAGATACATTTATGAAATATGTTGAAAAGTTTGAACAAGAAAATAAAAAAAATATATTTCTAATGATAAACTATATACATTTATGAGATGCGTTGAAAAGATTGAAATAGAAAATTAAAAAATATATTTCTAATGAGAAACTACCGGTAGTTACATTTATGAGATGTGTTGAAAATTTTGAAAAACAAAATAAAAATATATATTTCTAATGATAAACTAGATACATTTCTAAAATGTGTTGAAAAGTTTCAAAATCAAAGAAATATTTTTCTAATGATAAATTAGATACATTTATGAAATGTGTTGAAAAATTTCAAAAAGAAAATAAAAAAATAAATTTCTATTGATAAACTATATACACTTATTCAATATGTTGAAAAGTTTTAACAAGAAAAAAAAAACATATTTATAATGATAAACTGTATACATTTATGAAATGTGTTGAAAAGATTGAAAAAGAAAATGAAAAGATATATTTCTAGTGATAATCTACCGGTAGATACATTTATGAGATGTATTGAAAAATTTCAAAAAGAAAATCAAAAAATAATTTTCTATTGATAAACTATATACACTTATGAAATGTCTTGAAAAGTTTGAAAATCAAAAAAATATATTTCTAATGATAAACTAGATACATTTATGGAATGTGTTTAAAAGTTTGGAAAAGAAAATCAAAAAATATATTTCTAGTGATAAACTAGATACATTTATGAAATATGTTGAAAAGTTTGAACAAGAAAATAAAAAAAATATATTTCTAATGATAAACTATATACATTTATGAAAAGTGTTGAAAAGTTTGAACAAGAAAATTTTAAAAAATATATTTATAATGATAAACTATATACATTTATGAAATGTGTTGCAATGATTGAAAAAGAAAATGAAAAGATATATTTCTAGTGATAATCTACCGGTAGATACATTTATGAGATGTGTTGAAAAGTTTGAAATTTAAAAAAAATATATTTCTAATGATAAACTAGATACATTTATGAAATGTGTTGAAATGTTTGAAAATCAAAAATAAATATTGCTAATGATAAACTAGATACATTTATGAAATGTGTTGAAAAGTTTGAAAATCAAAAAAATATATTTCTAGTGATAAACTAGATACATTTATGAAATATGTTGAAAGTTTGAACAAGAAAGTAAAAAAAATATATTTCTAATGATAAACTATATACATTTATGAAATGTGTTGAAAGGTTTGAAAAAGTAAATGAAAAAATATATTTCTAGTGATCATCTACTTGTAGATACATTTATGAGATGCATTGAAAAGATTGAAATAGAAAATTAAAAAATATATTTCTAATAAGAAACTACCGGTAGTTACATTTATGAGATGTGTTGAAAAGTTTGAAAAAGAAAATAAAAAAATATATTTCTAATGATAAAACTAGATACATTTCTGAAATGTGGTGAAAAGTTTCAAAATCAAAGAAATATTTTTCTAATGATAAATTAGATACATTTATGAAATGTGTTGAAAAATTTCAAAAAGAAAATCAAAAAATAAATTTCTATTGATAAACTATATACACTTATGAAATGTGTTGAAAAGTTTGAAAATCAAAAAAATATATTTCTAATAATAAACTAGAGACATTTATGAAATGTGTTGAAAAGTTTGGAAAAGAAAATCAAAAAATATATTTCTAGTGATAAACTATATACATTTATGAAATATGTTGAAAAGTTTGAACAAGAAAATGAAAAGATATATTTCTAGTGATAATCTACCGGTAGATACATTTATGAGATGTATTGAAAAGTTTGGAAAAGAAAATCAAAAAATATATTTCTAATGTTAAACTAGATACATTTATGAAATGTGTTGAAAAGTTTGAAAATCAAAATAATATATTTCTAATGATAAACTAGATACATTTATGAAATGTGTTGAAAGTTTGAACAAGAAAATTAAAAAAATATATTTCTAATGATAAACTATATACATTTATGAAATGTGTTGAAAAGTTTGAAAAAGTAAATGAAAAGATATATTTCTAGTGATCATCTACCGGTAGATACATTTATGAGATGCGTTGAAAAGATTGAAATAGAAAATTAAAAAATATATTTCTAATGATAAAACTAGATACATTTCTGAAATGTGGTGAAAAGTTTCAAAATCAAAGAAATATTTTTCTAATGATAAATTAGATACATTTATGAAATGTGTTGAAAAATTTCAAAAAGAAAATCAAAAAATAAATTTCTATTGATAAACTATATACACTTATGAAATGTCTTGAAAAGTTTGAAAATCAAAAAAATATATTTCTAGTGATAAACTAGATACATTTATGAAATATGTTGAAAGTTTGAACAAGAAAATAAAAAAAATATATTTCTAATGATAAACTATATACATTTATGAAATGTGTTGAAAGGTTTGAAAAAGTAAATGAAAAGATATATTTCTAGTGATCATCTACTTGTAGATACATTTATGAGATGCGTTGAAAAGATTGAAATAGAAAATTAAAAAATATATTTCTAATGATAAAACTAGATACATTTCTGAATTGTGGTGAAAAGTTTCAAAATCAAAGAAATATTTTTCTAATGATAAATTAGATACATTTATGAAATGTGTTGAAAAATTTCAAAAAGAAAATCAAAAAATAAATTTCTATTGATAAACTATATACACTTATGAAATGTCTTGAAAAGTTTGAAAATCAAAAAAATATATTTCTAGTGATAAACTAGATACATTTATGAAATATGTTGAAAGTTTGAACAAGAAAATAAAAAAAATATATTTCTAATGATAAACTATATACATTTATGAAATGTGTTGAAAGGTTTGAAAAAGTAAATGAAAAGATATATTTCTAGTGATCATCTACTTGTAGATACATTTATGAGATGCGTTGAAAAGATTGAAATAGAAAATTAAAAAATATATTTCTAATGAGAAACTACCGGTAGTTACATTTATGAGATGTGTTGAAAAGTTTGAAAAAGAAAATAAAAAAATATATTTCTAATGATAAAACTAGATACATTTCTGAAATGTGGTGAAAAGTTTCAAAATCAAAGAAATATTTTTCTAATGATAAATTAGATACATTTATGAAATGTGTTGAAAAATTTCAAAAAGAAAATCAAAAAATAAATTTCTATTGATAAACTACTGTTAAATTCTGAATATAAACCCATCCGATTGTAGGCAGATAACCTAACTATCCCTTCCCAAAAGTGGAGAAAGTGGAAAGTCGGACTATAGACTGACATCCCCAACTTAACAAAGCCAGCAATAATGAACTTCATCATCATAAGAAAGAACCAACATGCTAAATGGAAATTAACACAAACTTTTGCAACTCTAAGAAAATAGCATTCCTTTCATTTGCTTCACTCATGTAACTTGAATGAATCAAGGAATGAAACCCTGGTGGCTACTGTATTCTGGAACAATATATCCGAAAATAATGAATACCCGTAGGCTGACTTCCCTATCCATGACTATAGACAGTTTATGAGGTGGCAAGACTTTGGGGAACAAAGATTTTCCTGAATGAATTGTCTGTGTTGGGTGTCTGGTCCTTATGACGCGGAACAGTGCTAGTGAATAGTAATTACTATGTAACTATTACGTCACCAGCTGGCTTCTGACAGTGACATTTAAGTGGGAAACGTTTAAGTGGGAAACGATGAAAGGATGAAAGGCAAGACAGCAAGATCATGTTTGTTTTTATAAGATACAGAAGAGTTTGAACTTTGTAACTGGTTATGTTTACAGTGTGGGGAGAATACGGTAATAAAATAAACATAACAGAGGATTGTGAAATTGATCTCATCTTCCACTAAATGTACAGTGGTTGGGGGAGGGAATCAATTACGGAGCAATTTTACTACAAAATGCCTATGATGTGTTGTGATTTGGAACTGCAGCCTCAGTGGGCTGGACTAATTAACAGAATATATGGCTGACTTAGCTAGCCAAGAATACTGCACAAGTAGTTTAGCTTCCAGTTCATACATTTTTATTGTCATTGTGATTTTATTCCTGTAAGTGTAAGCGGGAACGGGAAAGATGAATGGCCAGACAAAAACATGCCAGATCACGTTTGTTTTTAAAAGATACAGAAGAGTTTGAACTTTGTCTGACCTGTATGTTTACCTTATACGGTAATATAAACTGAGTCACAGCTCAGACAGTTTCACTATTGATTTCTCTCCCATTCTCCTCCCTCCAACACTGCCTAAGCGGCAAAGTTTTGGATGTCAAAAATGTGTTTGTGCAAGACCGTAGTATGTAGAGTAAGACCTCTGCACAGAATTAATTAGGACATCATTCTATGTTTCTGATTTTTTGTCTTGGTCAATATTTATATTCTTGGAGTCCCATGTTCAAAATTGGCAAGACCGACCAGCGACATTGCACGGAAATACTCAAAATCTGCCTTTGAGGTGTTGTTTTAAATTTTCTGTACACAGGTATTATAGCCTAGTAGACGGTCAGTAACTGTTGTAACATTTGCTTTACTGCAACAAGAAAGTGTGTGACAGTGTTTAGATTACTGGTAGTTAGTGTTTCCCTACACAAACAAGACTAGGCCTAAGCTACCAATCAGCTTAGGCTATGGTATTTCATTTGTTTTTTCCACAGACCATTACCGTATTTTGGTCAATTCTTCTTCTTTCGTTCGCTAATAATGTCTATATCTGCAGTGTTGTTTCTTGTATAAATTGAACAGTGTTTTCCATTTCTTGTTTTGTACCATAAAGTTTAACATTCATTGGTGTATCAGAAGGCCAGTATGTGCATCTTAATGTGTCATAGTTTGCACATTCTTGAAGGATATGTTCTGAAGTCTGGTTGACTTGTCCACAATTACACTTTGCTGTTGTGCCAATTTTAAATTTTGTATACATATGGCTGTTTAGTCTATTGTGTCCAGTTCTCAGTCGAAATATGATGACCTGTTCTTGTCTGTTAAGTAGGTGGTAGTCATCCCGTGGAGGTAAGTTAGGCTTTCGTTGTGCCTTTATCATGGATTTCTTTTGGTGATAGCTGATTGGTATATCCGGTTGCTGCATGTTAGCACCTTCCTTGGCGAGTTGATCAGCTCTCTCATTTCCTGCTATTCCACAGTGTGATGGAATCCATTGCAGTATAACTCTACACCTATTTTGTACTATGGACAATACCTCTTTTAACTCTGGAAGTTTATTGGATTGTAATGCCTCTAGTACTGACCTTGCATCTGTAAGTAGTACAATAGGGTGTGAGGTCCTGTCCAATGTTAACAGTTTCTCTGCAGCTGTATAAATAGCTTTGACTTCAGAGTCATAGTTGTTGCAGTAATTCCCTGTTGGTATACAAGTGGTATCAGTGGTGCCATCTGGGTATTCTACATATACACCACTTCCTCCATTTTTTACTGCATTCTGTGCTGATCCATCTGTATATACTCTGGTCCATAGATCACTTGGGTAAACATCATCAAGGAAACTTAGAGCTGCTACTCTTTTCTGCAGATTATTCTGATGTTCATCCCCATGCACACCTGCTACTGTTGTTTGGATGGTCACTGGTAGGCATGTCCGTTTTTCCCATGGGGTGTGTTCTGGTTGAGATGTCAGTGGTATTGTTACCTCTGGTAGATCCGATACCTGTCTACGTAGACGCTTGGCCTGGTGTATGAAGCTGCTTCTTTTAAGCCGTCCTTGTGATAGATTCTGGAATCTTTCCTTCATTGGGTGACTATGGTGGGAAAGAAACTTTTCTCCATGAATTATAATTTTAGTATCTCTACGCTCTTTCAATGACTGCATCCCTTCGATATTCTGCATTTCTATGATTGGTGTGGATCTCATTGCACCTGTAATGATTCTAAGTGCTTGGTTCTGTACTCTATCTAGGTTTTGTAGTGTAGTGTTTGATGATGAACTCCATGCTGTAGAACCATATTCCAAGTGTGGTCGAATGGCTTGTTGGTATACATTTTTTAGAATTCTTTCATTAGCTCCCCAAGTTGTCCCACTCAGTTTTCTTAGTATAGCTATCTTCCTTCTAGCCTTTGTTTCTGCTTTGCTGATATGATGTTTCCATGTCATTTTGGCATCAAATGTTACACCAAGATATGTGGGTTGGTCATCTACCTTTAAGATAGTTTTATTTACATAGATGTTTCCTGCTCTTTGTTTTGGTGAAAGTGTAAAAAGGGTTGTTGCTGACTTCTCTATATTGATACTTACACACCATTTGTCAGCCCAATTAGTCAAAATGTCCATGGCTCTCTGAAGCATTTTTGTGGTAACCATGGCGCTCCCATGTGTGCACCATAGAACCAAGTCATCTGCATATAGTGCTGCCTTAGTTCCACAGGGTATTTCTTCAATTAGATCATTGATAAATATGAGAAAAAGAGTGGGTGATAGAACTCCTCCTTGAGGCACTCCATGGCGTAGTAATACTTTCTTACTTTTTTTGCCATTTACTTGTACTCTGGCTCTTCTATTGTGAAGAAAGGCTTTTGTCCATCTGTACATATTTCCACATATCTTGTAGTTTCTTATTTTTTGAAGCAATCCTTCTTTCCATACTTTATCAAAGGCCTTCTGTAAATCAATCCATGCCACTAAAACTGATTTTTTGTCTTGGAAAGCATCCTCAATTTCCTGTGAGAGGTATGTGGTTTGATCCTCTGTGGAGTAGCATTGCCTGAAACCTGCCTGCTGTGGTGCAAGGAATTTTCTACTTTCCAGGTGAAATTTTAGTCTTAGGTTTATGATGCGCTCCATTGTTTTGCACAGGCAACTTGTAAGACTAATTGGTCTGTAGCTAGTTGGTGTTGTTCCATCTTTTCCAGGTTTAAGCAAAGGGACCATAATTGATTCTCTCCAGATTTGTGGTATTTTCCCAGTAGTCCAGCTAATATTTAGGATGTCCAATAGTTTCCTTCTGGCTGTTGTTCCTAGATTCTTTATCATTTCATTTGATATTTCATCAATTCCTGGGGACTTATTTAGCTTTAGTTTAGAGACTGCTAATTCTAATTCACTATATGTGAACAATGTATCCATAATTTCATCTGCGCTGTTTTCATCACTGATTCTAGTCTGAGCATGTTCCAATTTACTTTTTGGGTCACTCCACACTGTATGCTGTTTCTCTGGACTAATTTCAATATTGCAGTCTTGAGCAAATATCCTAGCGAAATTATCTACTGCTTGCTTTCCTGTAATCATTTTGCCATTCTGTACGAGTGTTATGTTTGTGCTTCTTCCTGTTCCCTCATCATTTAGTTGTTTGACCAGTTTCCACAGTTTTCTTCCATGCTTTTCAAAATTTAAGGATTCTGTTTTCTCTTTCCAGCTCTTTCTTCTAGCTTCTAGTTTGGCTCTTTGGAATTTAGCTTTTGCGTGTTGATGTTTATTGTGATGTTCCTGGCTTGGGTTATTTTCCACTTCCGTCCGTGCTTTTTCTAATTCCTCTTGCAGCAGTTCTAGTTGTTCACTCCAGTATGGCTTGTACTGTTTGCGTGTTCCTCTTGGTATTGCTTCCTTGGCAGCTTGATGAATACATTTATTGAACTCTTTGACTATGGCGTTTATGTCTTTTCCTTCCATATCTATTTGTCCAGCTAAAACACTACTGCGGTGTTTAAATAGTCCCCAATTTGCTTTTTTATAATTCCATCTTGGAAGGCTACATGAATTTCCTGTGAGTTTATGAAATGTTTTGAAAAGTTTGGAAAAGAAAACCAAAAAATATATTTATAGTGATAAACTAGATACATTTATGAAATATGTTGAAAAGTTTGAATAAGAAAATGAAAAGATATATTTCTAGTGATAATCTACCGGTATATATATTTATGAGATGTGTTGAAAAGTTTGAAAAATAAAACCACAAAATATATTTCTAATAATAAACTACTGGGAGATACATTTATGAAATATGTTGAAAAGTTAAAAATCAAAGAAATATTTTTCTAATGATAAACTAGATACATTTATGAAATGTGTTGAAAAGATTGAAAAAGAAAATAAAAAAATATAATTCTAATGATAAACTACCGGTAGATACATTTATGACATGTGTTGAAAAGTTTTAACAAGAAAATTAAAAAAAAATATTTCTAATGATAAACTATATACATTTATGAAATGTGTTGAAAAGTTTGAAAAAGAAAATGAAAAGATATATTTCTAGTCATAATCTACTGGTAGATACATTTATGAAATGTGTTGAAAAGTTTGAAAAAGAAAATAAACAAATATATTTCTAATGATAAAATAGATACATTTATGAAATGTGTTGAAAAGTTTGAAAAAGAAAATAAAAAATATATTTCTAGTAATAAACTACCGGTAGATACATTTATGAAATGTGTTGAAAATATTCAAAATCAAAAAAATATATTTCTAATGATAAACTAGATACATTTAGGAAATGAGTTGAAAAGTTTGAAAAAGAAAATCAAATAATTTATTTCTAATGATAAACTAGATACATTTATGAAATGTGTTGAAAAAGAAAATCAAAAAATATATTTCTAATGATAAACTAGATACATTTATGAAATGTGTTGAAAAGTTTGAAAATAAAAAAATATATTTCTAATGATAAAATAGGTACATTTATGAAATGTGTTGAAAATTTTCAAAAAATGAAAATAAAAAAAAAATTTATAGTGATAAACTAGATACATTTAAGAAATGTGTTGAAAAGTTTCACAAATTGAAAATAAAAAAATATATTTCTAGTGATAAACTAGATACATTTATGAAATGTGTTGAAAAGTTTGGAAAAGAAAATCAAAAAATATATTTATAGTGATAATCTACCGGTAGATACATTTATGAAATGTGTTGAAAAGTTTGGAAAAGAAAATCAAAAAATATATTTATAGTGATAATCTACCGGTAGATACATTTATGAAATGTGTTGAAAAGTTTGAACAAGAAAATAAAATAAAAATATTTCTAATGATAAACTATATACATTTATGAAATGTGTTGAAAAGTTTGAAAAAGAAAATGAAAAGATATATTTCTAGAGATAATCTACCGGTATATATATTTATGAGATGTGTTGAAAAGTTTGAAAAACAGAATCAAAAAATATATTTCTAATAATAAACTACTTGGAGATAGATTTATGAAATATGTTGAAAAGTTTCAAAATCAAAGAAATATTTTTCTAATGATAAATTAGATACATTTATGAGATGTGTTGAAAAGTTTTAAAAAGGAAAAATATATTTCTAATGATAAAATAGATACATTTATGAAATGTGTTGAAAAGTTTGAAAAAGAATACCAAAAAATATATTTCTAATGATAAACTAGATACATTTATGAAATGTGTTGAAAATATTCAAAATCAAAAAAATATATTTCTAATGATAAACTAGATACATTTATGAAATGTGTTGAAAAGTTTGAAAATAAAAAAATATATTTCTAGTGATAAACTAGATACATTTATGAAATGTGTTGAAAAGTTTGGAAAAGAAAATCAAAAAATATATTTATAGTGATAATCTACCGGTAGATACATTTATGAAATGTGTTGAAAAGTTTGGAAAAGAAAATCAAAAAATATATTTATAGTGATAATCTACCGGTAGATACATTTATGAAATGTGTTGAAAAGTTTGAACAAGAAAATAAAATAAAAATATTTCTAATGATAAACTATATACATTTATGAAATGTGTTGAAAAGTTTGAAAAAGAAAATGAAAAGATATATTTCTAGAGATAATCTACCGGTATATATATTTATGAGATGTGTTGAAAAGTTTGAAAAACAGAATCAAAAAATATATTTCTAATAATAAACTACTTGGAGATAGATTTATGAAATATGTTGAAAAGTTTCAAAATCAAAGAAATATTTTTCTAATGATAAATTAGATACATTTATGAGATGTGTTGAAAAGTTTTAAAAAGGAAAAATATATTTCTAATGATAAAATAGATACATTTATGAAATGTGTTGAAAAGTTTGAAAAAGAATACCAAAAAATATATTTCTAATGATAAACTAGATACATTTATGAAATGTGTTGAAAAGTTTGAAAATAAAAAAATATATTTCTAATGATAAAATAGGTACATTTATGAAATGTGTTGAAAATTTTCAAAAAATGAAAATAAAAAAAAAATTTATAGTGATAAACTAGATACATTTAAGAAATGTGTTGAAAAGTTTCACAAATTGAAAATAAAAAAATATATTTCTAGTGATAAACTAGATACATTTATGAAATGTGTTGAAAAGTTTGGAAAAGAAAATCAAAAAATATATTTATAGTGATAATCTACCGGTAGATACATTTATGAAATGTGTTGAAAAGTTTGGAAAAGAAAATCAAAAAATATATTTATAGTGATAATCTACCGGTAGATACATTTATGAAATGTGTTGAAAAGTTTGAACAAGAAAATAAAATAAAAATATTTCTAATGATAAACTATATACATTTATGAAATGTGTTGAAAAGTTTGAAAAAGAAAATGAAAAGATATATTTCTAGAGATAATCTACCGGTATATATATTTATGAGATGTGTTGAAAAGTTTGAAAAACAGAATCAAAAAATATATTTCTAATAATAAACTACTTGGAGATAGATTTATGAAATATGTTGAAAAGTTTCAAAATCAAAGAAATATTTTTCTAATGATAAATTAGATACATTTATGAGATGTGTTGAAAAGTTTTAAAAAGGAAAAATATATTTCTAATGATAAAATAGATACATTTATGAAATGTGTTGAAAAGTTTGAAAAAGAATACCAAAAAATATATTTCTAATGATAAACTAGATACATTTCTAAAATGTGTTGAAAAGTTTCAAAATCAAAGAAATATTTTTCTAATGATAAACTAGATACATTTATGAAATGTGTTGAAAAATTTCAAAAAGAAAATCAAAAAATAAATTTCTATTGATAAACTAGATACATTTCTAAAATGTGTTGAAAAGTTTCAAAATCAAAGAAATATTTTTCTAATGATAAACTAGATACATTTATGAAATGTGTTGAAAAATTTCAAAAACACAATCAAAAAATAAATTTCTATTGATAAACTATATACACTTATGAAATGTGTTGAAAAGTTTGAAAATCAAAAAATATATTTCTAATGATAAAATAGGTATATTTATGAAATGTGTTGAATGTTTGAACAAGAAAATTAAAAAAATATATTTCTAATGATAAACTATATACATTTCTAAAATGTGTTGAAAAGTTTCAAAATCAAAGAAATATTTTTCTAATGATAAATTAGATACATTTATGAAATGTGTTGAAAAATTTCAAAAAGAAAATCAAAAAATAATTTTCTATTGATAAACTATATACACTTATTCAATATGTTGAAAAGTTTTAACAAGAAAAAAAAACATATTTATAATGATAAACTGTATACATTTATGAAATGTGTTGAAAAGATTGAAAAAGAAAATGAAAAGATATATTTCTAGTGATAATCTACCGGTAGATACATTTATGAGATGTATTGAAAAATTTCAAAAAGAAAATCAAAAAATAAATTTCTATTGATAAACTATATACACTTATGAAATGTCTTGAAAAGTTTGAAAATCAAAAAAATATATTTCTAATGATAAACTAGATACATTTATGGAATGTGTTGAAAAGTTTGGAAAAGAAAATCAAAAAATATATTTCTAGTGATAAACTAGATACATTTATGAAATATGTTGAAAAGTTTGAACAAGAAAATAAAAAAAATATATTTCTAATGATAAACTATATACATTTATGAAAAGTGTTGAAAAGTTTGAACAAGAAAATTTAAAAAAATATATTTATAATGATAAACTATATACATTTATGAAATGTGTTGCAATGATTGAAAAAGAAAATGAAAAGATATATTTCTAGTGATAATCTACCGGTAGATACATTTATGAGATGTGTTGAAAAGTTTGAAATTAAAAAAAAATATATTTCTAATGATAAACTAGATACATTTATGAAATGTGTTGAAATGTTTGAAAATCAAAAAAAAATATTGCTAATGATAAACTAGATACATTTATGAAATGTGTAGAAAAGTTTGAAAATCAAAATAATATATTTCTAGTGATAAACTAGATACATTTATGAAATATGTTGAAAGTTTGAACAAGAAAATAAAAAAAATATATTTCTAATGATAAACTATATACATTTATGAAATGTGTTGAAAGGTTTGAAAAAGTAAATGAAAAGATATATTTCTAGTGATCATCTACTTGTAGATACATTTATGAGATGCATTGAAAAGATTGAAATAGAAAATTAAAAAATATATTTCTAATGAGAAACTACCGGTAGTTACATTTATGAGATGTGTTGAAAAGTTTGAAAAAGAAAATAAAAAAATATATTTCTAATGATAAAACTAGATACATTTCTGAAATGTGGTGAAAAGTTTCAAAATCAAAGAAATATTTTTCTAATGATAAATTAGATACATTTATGAAATGTGTTGAAAAATTTCAAAAAGAAAAACAAAAAATAAATTTCTATTGATAAACTATATACACTTATGAAATGTGTTGAAAAGTTTGAAAATCAAAAAAATATATTTCTAGTGATAAACTATATATATTTATGAAATATGTTGAAAAGTTTGAACAAGAAAATGAAAAGATATATTTCTAGTGATAATCTACCGGTAGATACATTTATGAGATGTATTGAAAAGTTTGGAAAAGAAAATCAAAAAATATATTTCTAATGTTAAACTAGATACATTTATGAAATGTGTTGAAAAGTTTGAAAATCAAAATAATATATTTCTAATGATAAACTAGGTACATTTATGAAATGTGTTGAAAGTTTGAACAAGAAAATTAAAAAAATATATTTCTAATGATAAACTATATACATTTATGAAATGTGTTGAAAAGTTTGAAAAAGTAAATGAAAAGATATATTTCTAGTGATCATCTACCGGTAGATACATTTATGAGATGCGTTGAAAAGATTGAAATAGAAAATTAAAAAATATATTTCTAATGAGAAACTACCATTAGTTACATTTATGAGATGTGTTGAAAATTTTGAAAAACAAAATAAAAAAATTTATTTCTAATGATAAACTAGATACATTTCTAAAATGTGTTGAAAAGTTTCAAAATCAAAGAAATATTTTTCTAATGATAAATTAGATACATTTATGAAATGTGTTGAAAAATTTAAAAAAGAAAATCAAAAAATAATTTTCTATTGATAAACTATATACACTTATTCAATATGTTGAAAAGTTTGAACAAGAAAAAAAAACATATTTATAATGATAAACTGTATACATTTATGAAATGTGTTGAAAAGATTGAAAAAGAAAATGAAAAGATGTATTTCTAGTGATAATCTACCGGTAGATACATTTATGAGATGTATTGAAAAATTTCAAAAAGAAAATCAAAAAATAAATTTCTATTGATAAACTTTATACACTTATGAAATGTCTTGAAAAGTTTGAAAATCAAAAAAATATATTTCTAATGATAAACTAGATACATTTATGGAATGTGTTGAAAAGTTTGGAAAAGAAAATCAAAAAATATATTTCTAGTGATAAACTAGATACATTTATGAAATATGTTGAAAAGTTTGAACAAGAAAATAAAAAAAATATATTTCTAATGATAAACTATATACATTTATGAAAAGTGTTGAATAGTTTGAACAAGAAAATTTTAAAAAATATATTTATAATGATAAACTATATACATTTATGAAATGTGTTGCAATGATTGAAAAAGAAAATGAAAAGATATATTTCTAGTGATAATCTACCGGTAGATACATTTATGAGATGTGTTGAAAAGTTTGAAAAAGAAAATAAAAAAATATATTTCTAATGATAAAACTAGATACATTTCTGAAATGTGGTGAAAAGTTTCAAAATCAAAGAAATATTTTTCTAATGATAAATTAGATACATTTATGAAATGTGTTGAAAAATTTCAAAAAGAAAATCAAAAAATAAATTTCTATTGATAAACTATATACACTTATGAAATGTGTTGAAAAGTTTGAAAATCAAAAAAATATATTTCTAATAATAAACTAGAGACATTTATGAAATGTGTTGAAAAGTTTGGAAAAGAAAATCAAAAAATGTATTTCTAGTGATAAACTATATACATTTATGAAATATGTTGAAAAGTTTGAACAAGAAAATGAAAAGATATATTTCTAGTGATAATCTACCGGTAGATACATTTATGAGATGTATTGAAAAGTTTGGAAAAGAAAATCAAAAAATATATTTCTAATGTTAAACTAGATACATTTATGAAATGTGTTGAAAAGTTTGAAAATCAAAATAATATATTTCTAATGATAAACTAGATACATTTATGAAATGTGTTGAAAGTTTGAACAAGAAAATTAAAAAAATATATTTCTAATGATAAACTATATACATTTATGAAATGTGTTGAAAAGTTTGAAAAAGTAAATGAAAAGATATATTTCTAGTGATCATCTACCGGTAGTTACATTTATGAGATGTGTTGAAAAGTTTGAAAAAGAAAATTAAAAAATATATTTCTAATGATAAAACTAGATACATTTCTGAAATGTGGTGAAAAGTTTCAAAATCAAAGAAATATTTTTCTAATGATAAATTAGATACATTTATGAAATGTGTTGAAAGTTTGAACAAGAAAATAAAAAAAATATATTTCTAATGATAAACTATATACATTTATGAAATGTGTTGAAAGGTTTGAAAAAGTAAATGAAAAGATATATTTCTAGTGATCATCTACTTGTAGATACATTTATGAGATGCATTGAAAAGATTGAAATAGAAAATTAAAAAATATATTTCTAATGAGAAACTACCAGTAGTTACATTTATGAGATGTGTTGAAAAGTTTGAAAAAGAAAATGAAAAAATATATTTCTAATGATAAAACTAGATACATTTCTGAAATGTGGTGAAAAGTTTCAAAATCAAAGAAATATTTTTCTAATGATAAATTAGATACATTTATGAAATGTGTTGAAAAATTTCAAAAAGAAAAACAAAAAATAAATTTCTATTGATAAACTATATACACTTATGAAATGTGTTGAAAAGTTTGAAAATCAAAAAAATATATTTCTAGTGATAAACTATATATATTTATGAAATATGTTGAAAAGTTTGAACAAGAAAATGAAAAGATATATTTCTAGTGATAATCTACCGGTAGATACATTTATGAGATGTATTGAAAAGTTTGGAAAAGAAAATCAAAAAATATATTTCTAATGTTAAACTAGATACATTTATGAAATGTGTTGAAAAGTTTGAAAATCAAAATAATATATTTCTAATGATAAACTAGGTACATTTATGAAATGTGTTGAAAGTTTGAACAAGAAAATTAAAAAAATATATTTCTAATGATAAACTATATACATTTATGAAATGTGTTGAAAAGTTTGAAAAAGTAAATGAAAAGATATATTTCTAGTGATCATCTACCGGTAGATACATTTATGAGATGCGTTGAAAAGATTGAAATAGAAAATTAAAAAATATATTTCTAATGAGAAACTACCATTAGTTACATTTATGAGATGTGTTGAAAATTTTGAAAAACAAAATAAAAAAATTTATTTCTAATGATAAACTAGATACATTTCTAAAATGTGTTGAAAAGTTTCAATATCAAAGAAATATTTTTCTAATGATAAATTAGATACATTTATGAAATGTGTTGAAAAATTTAAAAAAGAAAATCAAAAAATAATTTTCTATTGATAAACTATATACACTTATTCAATATGTTGAAAAGTTTGAACAAGAAAAAAAAACATATTTATAATGATAAACTGTATACATTTATGAAATGTGTTGAAAAGATTGAAAAAGAAAATGAAAAGATGTATTTCTAGTGATAATCTACCGGTAGATACATTTATGAGATGTATTGAAAAATTTCAAAAAGAAAATCAAAAAATAAATTTCTATTGATAAACTTTATACACTTATGAAATGTCTTGAAAAGTTTGAAAATCAAAAAAATATATTTCTAATGATAAACTAGATACATTTATGGAATGTGTTGAAAAGTTTGGAAAAGAAAATCAAAAAATATATTTCTAGTGATAAACTAGATACATTTATGAAATATGTTGAAAAGTTTGAACAAGAAAATAAAAAAAATATATTTCTAATGATAAACTATATACATTTATGAAAAGTGTTGAATAGTTTGAACAAGAAAATTTTAAAAAATATATTTATATTGATAAACTATATACATTTATGAAATGTGTTGCAATGATTGAAAAAGAAAATGAAAAGATATATTTCTAGTGATAATCTACCGGTAGATACATTTATGAGATGTGTTGAAAAGTTTGAAAAAGAAAATAAAAAAATATATTTCTAATGATAAAACTAGATACATTTCTGAAATGTGGTGAAAAGTTTCAAAATCAAAGAAATATTTTTCTAATGATAAATTAGATACATTTATGAAATGTGTTGAAAAATTTCAAAAAGAAAAACAAAAAATAAATTTCTATTGATAAACTATATACACTTATGAAATGTGTTGAAAAGTTTGAAAATCAAAAAAATATATTTCTAGTGATAAACTATATATATTTATGAAATATGTTGAAAAGTTTGAACAAGAAAATGAAAAGATATATTTCTAGTGATAATCTACCGGTAGATACATTTATGAGATGTATTGAAAAGTTTGGAAAAGAAAATCAAAAAATATATTTCTAATGTTAAACTAGATACATTTATGAAATGTGTTGAAAAGTTTGAAAATCAAAATAATATATTTCTAATGATAAACTAGGTACATTTATGAAATGTGTTGAAAGTTTGAACAAGAAAATTAAAAAAATATATTTCTAATGATAAACTATATACATTTATGAAATGTGTTGAAAAGTTTGAAAAAGTAAATGAAAAGATATATTTCTAGTGATCATCTACCGGTAGATACATTTATGAGATGCGTTGAAAAGATTGAAATAGAAAATTAAAAAATATATTTCTAATGAGAAACTACCATTAGTTACATTTATGAGATGTGTTGAAAATTTTGAAAAACAAAATAAAAAAATTTATTTCTAATGATAAACTAGATACATTTCTAAAATGTGTTGAAAAGTTTCAAAATCAAAGAAATATTTTTCTAATGATAAATTAGATACATTTATGAAATGTGTTGAAAAATTTAAAAAAGAAAATCAAAAAATAATTTTCTATTGATAAACTATATACACTTATTCAATATGTTGAAAAGTTTGAACAAGAAAAAAAAACATATTTATAATGATAAACTGTATACATTTATGAAATGTGTTGAAAAGATTGAAAAAGAAAATGAAAAGATGTATTTCTAGTGATAATCTACCGGTAGATACATTTATGAGATGTATTGAAAAATTTCAAAAAGAAAATCAAAAAATAAATTTCTATTGATAAACTTTATACACTTATGAAATGTCTTGAAAAGTTTGAAAATCAAAAAAATATATTTCTAATGATAAACTAGATACATTTATGGAATGTGTTGAAAAGTTTGGAAAAGAAAATCAAAAAATATATTTCTAGTGATAAACTAGATACATTTATGAAATATGTTGAAAAGTTTGAACAAGAAAATAAAAAAAATATATTTCTAATGATAAACTATATACATTTATGAAAAGTGTTGAATAGTTTGAACAAGAAAATTTTAAAAAATATATTTATAATGATAAACTATATACATTTATGAAATGTGTTGCAATGATTGAAAAAGAAAATGAAAAGATATATTTCTAGTGATAATCTACCGGTAGATACATTTATGAGATGTGTTGAAAAGTTTGAAAAAGAAAATAAAAAAATATATTTCTAATGATAAAACTAGATACATTTCTGAAATGTGGTGAAAAGTTTCAAAATCAAAGAAATATTTTTCTAATGATAAATTAGATACATTTATGAAATGTGTTGAAAAATTTCAAAAAGAAAATCAAAAAATAAATTTCTATTGATAAACTATATACACTTATGAAATGTGTTGAAAAGTTTGAAAATCAAAAAAATATATTTCTAATAATAAACTAGAGACATTTATGAAATGTGTTGAAAAGTTTGGAAAAGAAAATCAAAAAATGTATTTCTAGTGATAAACTATATACATTTATGAAATATGTTGAAAAGTTTGAACAAGAAAATGAAAAGATATATTTCTAGTGATAATCTACCGGTAGATACATTTATGAGATGTATTGAAAAGTTTGGAAAAGAAAATCAAAAAATATATTTCTAATGTTAAACTAGATACATTTATGAAATGTGTTGAAAAGTTTGAAAATCAAAATAATATATTTCTAATGATAAACTAGATACATTTATGAAATGTGTTGAAAGTTTGAACAAGAAAATTAAAAAAATATATTTCTAATGATAAACTATATACATTTATGAAATGTGTTGAAAAGTTTGAAAAAGTAAATGAAAAGATATATTTCTAGTGATCATCTACCGGTAGTTACATTTATGAGATGTGTTGAAAAGTTTGAAAAAGAAAATTAAAAAATATATTTCTAATGATAAAACTAGATACATTTCTGAAATGTGGTGAAAAGTTTCAAAATCAAAGAAATATTTTTCTAATGATAAATTAGATACATTTATGAAATGTGTTGAAAGTTTGAACAAGAAAATAAAAAAAATATATTTCTAATGATAAACTATATACATTTATGAAATGTGTTGAAAGGTTTGAAAAAGTAAATGAAAAGATATATTTCTAGTGATCATCTACTTGTAGATACATTTATGAGATGCATTGAAAAGATTGAAATAGAAAATTAAAAAATATATTTCTAATGAGAAACTACCAGTAGTTACATTTATGAGATGTGTTGAAAAGTTTGAAAAAGAAAATGAAAAAATATATTTCTAATGATAAAACTAGATACATTTCTGAAATGTGGTGAAAAGTTTCAAAATCAAAGAAATATTTTTCTAATGATAAATTAGATACATTTATGAAATGTGTTGAAAAATTTCAAAAAGAAAAACAAAAAATAAATTTCTATTGATAAACTATATACACTTATGAAATGTGTTGAAAAGTTTGAAAATCAAAAAAATATATTTCTAGTGATAAACTATATATATTTATGAAATATGTTGAAAAGTTTGAACAAGAAAATGAAAAGATATATTTCTAGTGATAATCTACCGGTAGATACATTTATGAGATGTATTGAAAAGTTTGGAAAAGAAAATCAAAAAATATATTTCTAATGTTAAACTAGATACATTTATGAAATGTGTTGAAAAGTTTGAAAATCAAAATAATATATTTCTAATGATAAACTAGGTACATTTATGAAATGTGTTGAAAGTTTGAACAAGAAAATTAAAAAAATATATTTCTAATGATAAACTATATACATTTATGAAATGTGTTGAAAAGTTTGAAAAAGTAAATGAAAAGATATATTTCTAGTGATCATCTACCGGTAGATACATTTATGAGATGCGTTGAAAAGATTGAAATAGAAAATTAAAAAATATATTTCTAATGAGAAACTACCATTAGTTACATTTATGAGATGTGTTGAAAATTTTGAAAAACAAAATAAAAAAATTTATTTCTAATGATAAACTAGATACATTTCTAAAATGTGTTGAAAAGTTTCAATATCAAAGAAATATTTTTCTAATGATAAATTAGATACATTTATGAAATGTGTTGAAAAATTTAAAAAAGAAAATCAAAAAATAATTTTCTATTGATAAACTATATACACTTATTCAATATGTTGAAAAGTTTGAACAAGAAAAAAAAACATATTTATAATGATAAACTGTATACATTTATGAAATGTGTTGAAAAGATTGAAAAAGAAAATGAAAAGATGTATTTCTAGTGATAATCTACCGGTAGATACATTTATGAGATGTATTGAAAAATTTCAAAAAGAAAATCAAAAAATAAATTTCTATTGATAAACTTTATACACTTATGAAATGTCTTGAAAAGTTTGAAAATCAAAAAAATATATTTCTAATGATAAACTAGATACATTTATGGAATGTGTTGAAAAGTTTGGAAAAGAAAATCAAAAAATATATTTCTAGTGATAAACTAGATACATTTATGAAATATGTTGAAAAGTTTGAACAAGAAAATAAAAAAAATATATTTCTAATGATAAACTATATACATTTATGAAAAGTGTTGAATAGTTTGAACAAGAAAATTTTAAAAAATATATTTATATTGATAAACTATATACATTTATGAAATGTGTTGCAATGATTGAAAAAGAAAATGAAAAGATATATTTCTAGTGATAATCTACCGGTAGATACATTTATGAGATGTGTTGAAAAGTTTGAAAAAGAAAATAAAAAAATATATTTCTAATGATAAAACTAGATACATTTCTGAAATGTGGTGAAAAGTTTCAAAATCAAAGAAATATTTTTCTAATGATAAATTAGATACATTTATGAAATGTGTTGAAAAATTTCAAAAAGAAAATCAAAAAATAAATTTCTATTGATAAACTATATACACTTATGAAATGTGTTGAAAAGTTTGAAAATCAAAAAAATATATTTCTAATAATAAACTAGAGACATTTATGAAATGTGTTGAAAAGTTTGGAAAAGAAAATCAAAAAATGTATTTCTAGTGATAAACTATATACATTTATGAAATATGTTGAAAAGTTTGAACAAGAAAATGAAAAGATATATTTCTAGTGATAATCTACCGGTAGATACATTTATGAGATGTATTGAAAAGTTTGGAAAAGAAAATCAAAAAATATATTTCTAATGTTAAACTAGATACATTTATGAAATGTGTTGAAAAGTTTGAAAATCAAAATACGAGGGGGAGTCAATAAGTAAGTCACAAATTGATGTTGGATGGCAGGAAAATGCAGTAGGTGGTTTCTAAAGCTGTTTATAGTTGATATCATCATAGAACTTTATGTTTATGTTCGCTAGATGGCGCTAGCTGTACCTTGCGCATGCGCAGCACAAAAAACAAAATGGCTACTGTACTTACAGAGTGTACAATCAATGAACAACGTGCTGTTGTGCGTTTTTTATGGGCAAAAGGACTGCCTGCAAAAGACATTCATAAAGAAATGCTTCCTGTTTATGCTGACAATTGTTTGTCCCGTAAAGCGGTGCACAGCTGGGTAAAAAAATTTTCTCGCGGACGCTCTAAAATTGTTGACGAAATCCGATCTGGTCGTGCTGTTGAAATTGCAACAGACGCATCTGTGCAGCGGGTTGAGGAGATGATTCGAGGTGACAGACGAGTAACGATAGACGCTGTAGCAGCTGCAATAGGGTGCTCACATGGTTCAGCATACAGCATCATGCATGACCGATTGAAATTTAAGAAAGTGTGTTCAAGGTGGGTGCCCAGACAATTGACGGACGAACACAAAATGAACCGATTAGGCTTGTCATTGGAGCATCTCTGTCAATACGCAAATGAAGGAGAAGACATGATGAACAGGATTATTACTGGGGACGAATCATGGGTGCATCACTACCAGCCTGAATCAAAGCGTGCTTCAATGCAATGGAAACATCCTTCTTCGCCTTGTGTCCAAAAATTCAAGGTTACACCATCAGCAGGGAAGGTTATGCTGACAGTGTTCTGGGATTGTCAAGGAGTGCTTTTAACCAATTTCAAAAAGAAAGGTGACAATGTGAATTCTGAATCATACTGTGAAGTTCTATCAGTGCTTCGGGATGCAATTCAAAGAAAACGTCCAGGGCTGCTGACTAGAGGAGTGCTACTCCTTCATGACAATGCTAGACCACATACGGCTCGATTAACTCAGGAGAAAATAAAAAATCTTGGTTGGAAAATTCTGGAACATCCCCCTTACAGCCCCGATTTAGCCCCTAGTGATTTTCACCTTTTTGGTCCACTAAAAACCCACCTTGGCGGGAAGCATTTCGCGACTGACGCAGAAGTTGAATGTGAAGTGAAAATGTGGCTTAAAAAGCAGAGCTCGCAGTTCTACGCAGCAGGTTTGGGAGGACTCATAAAACGATGGGATAAATGCATCAATGTTGGTGGAAATTTTGTTTTGAAGTAAAGGGATAATGTATGTGTAAAAATAAACAGTTTTCAGGTTTTTATCGTCTTCAGTTTTTTTCTAAAGAGCCATTTGTGACTTACTTATTGACTCCCCCTCGTAATATATTTCTAATGATAAACTAGATACATTTATGAAATGTGTTGAAAGTTTGAACAAGAAAATTAAAAAAATATATTTCTAATGATAAACTATATACATTTATGAAATGTGTTGAAAAGTTTGAAAAAGTAAATGAAAAGATATATTTCTAGTGATCATCTACCGGTAGTTACATTTATGAGATGTGTTGAAAAGTTTGAAAAAGAAAATTAAAAAATATATTTCTAATGATAAAACTAGATACATTTCTGAAATGTGGTGAAAAGTTTCAAAATCAAAGAAATATTTTTCTAATGATAAATTAGATACATTTATGAAATGTGTTGAAAGTTTGAACAAGAAAATAAAAAAAATATATTTCTAATGATAAACTATATACATTTATGAAATGTGTTGAAAGGTTTGAAAAAGTAAATGAAAAGATATATTTCTAGTGATCATCTACTTGTAGATACATTTATGAGATGCATTGAAAAGATTGAAATAGAAAATTAAAAAATATATTTCTAATGAGAAACTACCAGTAGTTACATTTATGAGATGTGTTGAAAAGTTTGAAAAAGAAAATGAAAAAATATATTTCTAATGATAAAACTAGATACATTTCTGAAATGTGGTGAAAAGTTTCAAAATCAAAGAAATATTTTTCTAATGATAAATTAGATACATTTATGAAATGTGTTGAAAAATTTCAAAAAGAAAATCAAAAAATAATTTTCTATTGATAAACTATATACACTTATGAAATGTCTTGAAAAGTTTGAAAATCAAAAAAATATATTTCTAATGATAAACTAGATACATTTATGGAATGTGTTTAAAAGTTTGGAAAAGAAAATCAAAAAATATATTTCTAGTGATAAACTAGATACATTTATGAAATATGTTGAAAAGTTTGAACAAGAAAATAAAAAAAATATATTTCTAATGATAAACTATATACATTTATGAAAAGTGTTGAAAAGTTTGAACAAGAAAATTTAAAAAAATATATTTATAATGATAAACTATATACATTTATGAAATGTGTTGCAATGATTGAAAAAGAAAATGAAAAGATATATTTCTAGTGATAATCTACCGGTAGATACATTTATGAGATGTGTTGAAAAGTTTGAAATTAAAAAAAAATATATTTCTAATGATAAACTAGATACATTTATGAAATGTGTTGAAATGTTTGAAAATCAAAAATAAATATTGCTAATGATAAACTAGATACATTTATGAAATGTGTTGAAAAGTTTGAAAATCAAAAAAATATATTTCTAGTGATAAACTAGATACATTTATGAAATATGTTGAAAGTTTGAACAAGAAAATAAAAAAAATATATTTCTAATGATAAACTATATACATTTATGAAATGTGTTGAAAGGTTTGAAAAAGTAAATGAAAAGATATATTTCTAGTGATCATCTACTTGTAGATACATTTATGAGATGCATTGAAAAGATTGAAATAGAAAATTAAAAAATATATTTCTAATGAGAAACTACCGGTAGTTACATTTATGAGATGTGTTGAAAAGTTTGAAAAAGAAAATAAAAAAATATATTTCTAATGATAAAACTAGATACATTTATGAAATGTGTTGAAAAATTTCAAAAAGAAAATCAAAAAATAAATTTCTATTGATAAACTAGATACATTTATGAAATGTGTTGAAAAGTTTGAAAATCAAAATAATATATTTCTAATGATAAACTAGATACATTTATGAAATGTGTTGAAAGTTTGAACAAGAAAATTAAAAAAATATATTTCTAATGATAAACTATATACATTTATGAAATGTGTTGAAAAGTTTGAAAAAGTAAATGAAAAGATATATTTCTAGTGATCATCTACCGGTAGATACATTTATGAGATGCGTTGAAAAGATTGAAATAGAAAATTAAAAAATATATTTCTAATGATAAACTAGATACATTTCTAAAATGTGTTGAAAAGTTTCAAAATCAAAGAAATATTTTTCTAATGATAAATTAGATACATTTATGAAATGTGTTGAAAAATTTCAAAAAGAAAATCATAAAATAAATTTCTATTGATAAACTATATACACTTATGAAATGTGTTGAAAAGTTTGAAAATCAAAAAAATATATTTCTAATGATAAACTAGAGACATTTATGAAATATTTTGAAAAGTTTGAACAAGAAAATAAAAAAATATATTTCTAATGATAAACTATATACATTTATGAAAAGTTTGAAAAAGAAAATGAAAAGATATATTTCTAGTGATAATCTACCAGTAGATACATTTATGAGATGTATTGAAAAATTTCAAAACAAAAAACTAAAAATAAATTTCTATTGATAAACTATATACACTTATGAAATGTGTTGAAAAGTTTGAAAATCAAAAAAATATATTTCTAATGTTAAACTAGATACATTTATGAAATGTGTTGAAAAATTTGAAATTTAAAAAAAATATATTTCTAATGATAAACTAGATACATTTATGAAATGTGTTGAAAGTTTGAACAAGAAAATTAAAAAAATATATTTCTAATGATAAACTATATACATTTATGAAATGTGTTGAAAAGTTTGAAAAAGTAAATGAAAAGATATATTTCTAGTGATCATCTACCGGTAGATACATTTATGAGATGCGTTGAAAAGATTGAAATAGAAAATTAAAAAATATATTTCTAATGATAAACTAGATACATTTCTAAAATGTGTTGAAAAGTTTCAAAATCAAAGAAATATTTTTCTAATGATAAATTAGATACATTTATGAAATGTGTTGAAAAATTTCAAAAAGAAAATCATAAAATAAATTTCTATTGATAAACTATATACACTTATGAAATGTGTTGAAAAGTTTGAAAATCACAAAAATATATTTCTAATGATAAACTAGAGACATTTATGAAATATTTTGAAAAGTTTGAACAAGAAAATAAAAAAATATATTTCTAATGATAAACTATATACATTTATGAAAAGTTTGAAAAAGAAAATGAAAAGATATATTTCTAGTGATAATCTACCAGTAGATACATTTATGAGATGTATTGAAAAATTTCAAAACAAAAAACTAAAAATAAATTTCTATTGATAAACTATATACACTTATGAAATGTGTTGAAAAGTTTGAAAATCAAAAAAATATATTTCTAATGTTAAACTAGATACATTTATGAAATGTGTTGAAAAATTTGAAATTTAAAAAAAATATATTTCTAATGATAAACTAGATACATTTATGAAATATGTTGAAAGTTTGAACAAGAAAATTAAAAAAATATATTTCTAATGATAAACTACATACATTTATGAAATGTGTTGAAAAGTTTGAAAAAGTAAATGAAAAGATATATTTCTAGTGATCATCTACCGGTAGATACATTTATGAGATGCGTTGAAAAGATTGAAATAGAAAATTAAAAGATACATTTCTAATGAGAAACTACCGGTAGTTACATTTATGAGATGTATTGAAAAGTTTGGAAAAGAAAATCAAAAAATATATTTCTAATGTTAAACTAGATACATTTATGAAATGTGTTGAAAAGTTTGAAAATCAAAATAATATATTTCTAATGATAAACTAGATACATTTATGAAATGTGTTGAAAGTTTGAACAAGAAAATTAAAAAAATATATTTCTAATGATAAACTATATACATTTATGAAATGTGTTGAAAAGTTTGAAAAAGTAAATGAAAAGATATATTTCTAGTGATCATCTACCGGTAGTTACATTTATGAGATGTGTTGAAAAGTTTGAAAAAGAAAATTAAAAAATATATTTCTAATGATAAAACTAGATACATTTCTGAAATGTGGTGAAAAGTTTCAAAATCAAAGAAATATTTTTCTAATGATAAATTAGATACATTTATGAAATGTGTTGAAAGTTTGAACAAGAAAATAAAAAAAATATATTTCTAATGATAAACTATATACATTTATGAAATGTGTTGAAAGGTTTGAAAAAGTAAATGAAAAGATATATTTCTAGTGATCATCTACTTGTAGATACATTTATGAGATGCATTGAAAAGATTGAAATAGAAAATTAAAAAATATATTTCTAATGAGAAACTACCAGTAGTTACATTTATGAGATGTGTTGAAAAGTTTGAAAAAGAAAATGAAAAAATATATTTCTAATGATAAAACTAGATACATTTCTGAAATGTGGTGAAAAGTTTCAAAATCAAAGAAATATTTTTCTAATGATAAATTAGATACATTTATGAAATGTGTTGAAAAATTTCAAAAAGAAAAACAAAAAATAAATTTCTATTGATAAACTATATACACTTATGAAATGTGTTGAAAAGTTTGAAAATCAAAAAAATATATTTCTAGTGATAAACTATATATATTTATGAAATATGTTGAAAAGTTTGAACAAGAAAATGAAAAGATATATTTCTAGTGATAATCTACCGGTAGATACATTTATGAGATGTATTGAAAAGTTTGGAAAAGAAAATCAAAAAATATATTTCTAATGTTAAACTAGATACATTTATGAAATGTGTTGAAAAGTTTGAAAATCAAAATAATATATTTCTAATGATAAACTAGGTACATTTATGAAATGTGTTGAAAGTTTGAACAAGAAAATTAAAAAAATATATTTCTAATGATAAACTATATACATTTATGAAATGTGTTGAAAAGTTTGAAAAAGTAAATGAAAAGATATATTTCTAGTGATCATCTACCGGTAGATACATTTATGAGATGCGTTGAAAAGATTGAAATAGAAAATTAAAAAATATATTTCTAATGAGAAACTACCATTAGTTACATTTATGAGATGTGTTGAAAATTTTGAAAAACAAAATAAAAAAATTTATTTCTAATGATAAACTAGATACATTTCTAAAATGTGTTGAAAAGTTTCAATATCAAAGAAATATTTTTCTAATGATAAATTAGATACATTTATGAAATGTGTTGAAAAATTTAAAAAAGAAAATCAAAAAATAATTTTCTATTGATAAACTATATACACTTATTCAATATGTTGAAAAGTTTGAACAAGAAAAAAAAACATATTTATAATGATAAACTGTATACATTTATGAAATGTGTTGAAAAGATTGAAAAAGAAAATGAAAAGATGTATTTCTAGTGATAATCTACCGGTAGATACATTTATGAGATGTATTGAAAAATTTCAAAAAGAAAATCAAAAAATAAATTTCTATTGATAAACTTTATACACTTATGAAATGTCTTGAAAAGTTTGAAAATCAAAAAAATATATTTCTAATGATAAACTAGATACATTTATGGAATGTGTTGAAAAGTTTGGAAAAGAAAATCAAAAAATATATTTCTAGTGATAAACTAGATACATTTATGAAATATGTTGAAAAGTTTGAACAAGAAAATAAAAAAAATATATTTCTAATGATAAACTATATACATTTATGAAAAGTGTTGAATAGTTTGAACAAGAAAATTTTAAAAAATATATTTATATTGATAAACTATATACATTTATGAAATGTGTTGCAATGATTGAAAAAGAAAATGAAAAGATATATTTCTAGTGATAATCTACCGGTAGATACATTTATGAGATGTGTTGAAAAGTTTGAAAAAGAAAATAAAAAAATATATTTCTAATGATAAAACTAGATACATTTCTGAAATGTGGTGAAAAGTTTCAAAATCAAAGAAATATTTTTCTAATGATAAATTAGATACATTTATGAAATGTGTTGAAAAATTTCAAAAAGAAAATCAAAAAATAAATTTCTATTGATAAACTATATACACTTATGAAATGTGTTGAAAAGTTTGAAAATCAAAAAAATATATTTCTAATAATAAACTAGAGACATTTATGAAATGTGTTGAAAAGTTTGGAAAAGAAAATCAAAAAATGTATTTCTAGTGATAAACTATATACATTTATGAAATATGTTGAAAAGTTTGAACAAGAAAATGAAAAGATATATTTCTAGTGATAATCTACCGGTAGATACATTTATGAGATGTATTGAAAAGTTTGGAAAAGAAAATCAAAAAATATATTTCTAATGTTAAACTAGATACATTTATGAAATGTGTTGAAAAGTTTGAAAATCAAAATACGAGGGGGAGTCAATAAGTAAGTCACAAATTGATGTTGGATGGCAGGAAAATGCAGTAGGTGGTTTCTAAAGCTGTTTATAGTTGATATCATCATAGAACTTTATGTTTATGTTCGCTAGATGGCGCTAGCTGTACCTTGCGCATGCGCAGCACAAAAAACAAAATGGCTACTGTACTTACAGAGTGTACAATCAATGAACAACGTGCTGTTGTGCGTTTTTTATGGGCAAAAGGACTGCCTGCAAAAGACATTCATAAAGAAATGCTTCCTGTTTATGCTGACAATTGTTTGTCCCGTAAAGCGGTGCACAGCTGGGTAAAAAAATTTTCTCGCGGACGCTCTAAAATTGTTGACGAAATCCGATCTGGTCGTGCTGTTGAAATTGCAACAGACGCATCTGTGCAGCGGGTTGAGGAGATGATTCGAGGTGACAGACGAGTAACGATAGACGCTGTAGCAGCTGCAATAGGGTGCTCACATGGTTCAGCATACAGCATCATGCATGACCGATTGAAATTTAAGAAAGTGTGTTCAAGGTGGGTGCCCAGACAATTGACGGACGAACACAAAATGAACCGATTAGGCTTGTCATTGGAGCATCTCTGTCAATACGCAAATGAAGGAGAAGACATGATGAACAGGATTATTACTGGGGACGAATCATGGGTGCATCACTACCAGCCTGAATCAAAGCGTGCTTCAATGCAATGGAAACATCCTTCTTCGCCTTGTGTCCAAAAATTCAAGGTTACACCATCAGCAGGGAAGGTTATGCTGACAGTGTTCTGGGATTGTCAAGGAGTGCTTTTAACCAATTTCAAAAAGAAAGGTGACAATGTGAATTCTGAATCATACTGTGAAGTTCTATCAGTGCTTCGGGATGCAATTCAAAGAAAACGTCCAGGGCTGCTGACTAGAGGAGTGCTACTCCTTCATGACAATGCTAGACCACATACGGCTCGATTAACTCAGGAGAAAATAAAAAATCTTGGTTGGAAAATTCTGGAACATCCCCCTTACAGCCCCGATTTAGCCCCTAGTGATTTTCACCTTTTTGGTCCACTAAAAACCCACCTTGGCGGGAAGCATTTCGCGACTGACGCAGAAGTTGAATGTGAAGTGAAAATGTGGCTTAAAAAGCAGAGCTCGCAGTTCTACGCAGCAGGTTTGGGAGGACTCATAAAACGATGGGATAAATGCATCAATGTTGGTGGAAATTTTGTTTTGAAGTAAAGGGATAATGTATGTGTAAAAATAAACAGTTTTCAGGTTTTTATCGTCTTCAGTTTTTTTCTAAAGAGCCATTTGTGACTTACTTATTGACTCCCCCTCGTAATATATTTCTAATGATAAACTAGATACATTTATGAAATGTGTTGAAAGTTTGAACAAGAAAATTAAAAAAATATATTTCTAATGATAAACTATATACATTTATGAAATGTGTTGAAAAGTTTGAAAAAGTAAATGAAAAGATATATTTCTAGTGATCATCTACCGGTAGTTACATTTATGAGATGTGTTGAAAAGTTTGAAAAAGAAAATTAAAAAATATATTTCTAATGATAAAACTAGATACATTTCTGAAATGTGGTGAAAAGTTTCAAAATCAAAGAAATATTTTTCTAATGATAAATTAGATACATTTATGAAATGTGTTGAAAGTTTGAACAAGAAAATAAAAAAAATATATTTCTAATGATAAACTATATACATTTATGAAATGTGTTGAAAGGTTTGAAAAAGTAAATGAAAAGATATATTTCTAGTGATCATCTACTTGTAGATACATTTATGAGATGCATTGAAAAGATTGAAATAGAAAATTAAAAAATATATTTCTAATGAGAAACTACCAGTAGTTACATTTATGAGATGTGTTGAAAAGTTTGAAAAAGAAAATGAAAAAATATATTTCTAATGATAAAACTAGATACATTTCTGAAATGTGGTGAAAAGTTTCAAAATCAAAGAAATATTTTTCTAATGATAAATTAGATACATTTATGAAATGTGTTGAAAAATTTCAAAAAGAAAATCAAAAAATAATTTTCTATTGATAAACTATATACACTTATGAAATGTCTTGAAAAGTTTGAAAATCAAAAAAATATATTTCTAATGATAAACTAGATACATTTATGGAATGTGTTTAAAAGTTTGGAAAAGAAAATCAAAAAATATATTTCTAGTGATAAACTAGATACATTTATGAAATATGTTGAAAAGTTTGAACAAGAAAATAAAAAAAATATATTTCTAATGATAAACTATATACATTTATGAAAAGTGTTGAAAAGTTTGAACAAGAAAATTTAAAAAAATATATTTATAATGATAAACTATATACATTTATGAAATGTGTTGCAATGATTGAAAAAGAAAATGAAAAGATATATTTCTAGTGATAATCTACCGGTAGATACATTTATGAGATGTGTTGAAAAGTTTGAAATTAAAAAAAAATATATTTCTAATGATAAACTAGATACATTTATGAAATGTGTTGAAATGTTTGAAAATCAAAAATAAATATTGCTAATGATAAACTAGATACATTTATGAAATGTGTTGAAAAGTTTGAAAATCAAAAAAATATATTTCTAGTGATAAACTAGATACATTTATGAAATATGTTGAAAGTTTGAACAAGAAAATAAAAAAAATATATTTCTAATGATAAACTATATACATTTATGAAATGTGTTGAAAGGTTTGAAAAAGTAAATGAAAAGATATATTTCTAGTGATCATCTACTTGTAGATACATTTATGAGATGCATTGAAAAGATTGAAATAGAAAATTAAAAAATATATTTCTAATGAGAAACTACCGGTAGTTACATTTATGAGATGTGTTGAAAAGTTTGAAAAAGAAAATAAAAAAATATATTTCTAATGATAAAACTAGATACATTTATGAAATGTGTTGAAAAATTTCAAAAAGAAAATCAAAAAATAAATTTCTATTGATAAACTAGATACATTTATGAAATGTGTTGAAAAGTTTGAAAATCAAAATAATATATTTCTAATGATAAACTAGATACATTTATGAAATGTGTTGAAAGTTTGAACAAGAAAATTAAAAAAATATATTTCTAATGATAAACTATATACATTTATGAAATGTGTTGAAAAGTTTGAAAAAGTAAATGAAAAGATATATTTCTAGTGATCATCTACCGGTAGATACATTTATGAGATGCGTTGAAAAGATTGAAATAGAAAATTAAAAAATATATTTCTAATGATAAACTAGATACATTTCTAAAATGTGTTGAAAAGTTTCAAAATCAAAGAAATATTTTTCTAATGATAAATTAGATACATTTATGAAATGTGTTGAAAAATTTCAAAAAGAAAATCATAAAATAAATTTCTATTGATAAACTATATACACTTATGAAATGTGTTGAAAAGTTTGAAAATCAAAAAAATATATTTCTAATGATAAACTAGAGACATTTATGAAATATTTTGAAAAGTTTGAACAAGAAAATAAAAAAATATATTTCTAATGATAAACTATATACATTTATGAAAAGTTTGAAAAAGAAAATGAAAAGATATATTTCTAGTGATAATCTACCAGTAGATACATTTATGAGATGTATTGAAAAATTTCAAAACAAAAAACTAAAAATAAATTTCTATTGATAAACTATATACACTTATGAAATGTGTTGAAAAGTTTGAAAATCAAAAAAATATATTTCTAATGTTAAACTAGATACATTTATGAAATGTGTTGAAAAATTTGAAATTTAAAAAAAATATATTTCTAATGATAAACTAGATACATTTATGAAATGTGTTGAAAGTTTGAACAAGAAAATTAAAAAAATATATTTCTAATGATAAACTATATACATTTATGAAATGTGTTGAAAAGTTTGAAAAAGTAAATGAAAAGATATATTTCTAGTGATCATCTACCGGTAGATACATTTATGAGATGCGTTGAAAAGATTGAAATAGAAAATTAAAAAATATATTTCTAATGATAAACTAGATACATTTCTAAAATGTGTTGAAAAGTTTCAAAATCAAAGAAATATTTTTCTAATGATAAATTAGATACATTTATGAAATGTGTTGAAAAATTTCAAAAAGAAAATCATAAAATAAATTTCTATTGATAAACTATATACACTTATGAAATGTGTTGAAAAGTTTGAAAATCAAAAAAATATATTTCTAATGATAAACTAGAGACATTTATGAAATATTTTGAAAAGTTTGAACAAGAAAATAAAAAAATATATTTCTAATGATAAACTATATACATTTATGAAAAGTTTGAAAAAGAAAATGAAAAGATATATTTCTAGTGATAATCTACCAGTAGATACATTTATGAGATGTATTGAAAAATTTCAAAACAAAAAACTAAAAATAAATTTCTATTGATAAACTATATACACTTATGAAATGTGTTGAAAAGTTTGAAAATCAAAAAAATATATTTCTAATGTTAAACTAGATACATTTATGAAATGTGTTGAAAAATTTGAAATTTAAAAAAAATATATTTCTAATGATAAACTAGATACATTTATGAAATATGTTGAAAGTTTGAACAAGAAAATTAAAAAAATATATTTCTAATGATAAACTACATACATTTATGAAATGTGTTGAAAAGTTTGAAAAAGTAAATGAAAAGATATATTTCTAGTGATCATCTACCGGTAGATACATTTATGAGATGCGTTGAAAAGATTGAAATAGAAAATTAAAAGATACATTTCTAATGAGAAACTACCGGTAGTTACATTTATGAGATGTGCTGAAAATTTTGAAAAACAAAATAAAAAAATAAATTTCTATTGATAAACTATATACACTTATGAAATGTCTTGAAAAGTTTGAAAATCAAAAAAATATATTTCTAATGATAAACTAGATACATTTATGGAATGTGTTGAAAAGTTTGGAAAAGAAAATCAAAAAATATATTTCTAGTGATAAACTAGATACATTTATGAAATATGTTGAAAGGTTTGAACAAGAAAATAAAAAAAAAAATATTTCTAATGATAAACTATATACATTTATGAAAAGTGTTGAAACGTTTTAACAAGAAAATTTTAAAAAATATATTTATAATGATAAACTATATACATTTATGAAATGTGTTGAAAAGTTTGAAAATCAAAATAATATATTTCTAATGATAAACTAGATACATTTATGAAATGTGTTGAAATGTTTGAAAATCAAAAAATATATTTCTAATGATAAACTAGATATATTTATGAGATGTGTTGAAAAGTTTGAAAAAGAAAATAAAAAATATATTTCTATTGAAAAGTTTGAAAAAGAAAATAAAAAATATATTTCTAATGATAAACTAGATACATTTATGAAATGTGTTGATAAGTTTGAAAAAGAAAATCAAAAAATATATTTCTAATGTTAAACTAGATACATTTATGAAATGTGTTGAAAAGTTTGAAAATACAAAAAATATATTTCTAATAATAAACTATATACATTTATGAAATGTGTTGAAAAGTTTGAAAAAGTAAATGAAAAGATATATTTCTAGTGATCATCTACCGGTAGATACATTTATGAGATGTATTGAAAAGTTTGGAAAAGAAAATCAAAAAATATATTTCTAATGTTAAACTAGATACATTTATGAAATGTGTTGAAAAGTTTGAAAATCAAAATAATATATTTCTAATGATAAACTAGATACATTTATGAAATGTGTTGAAAGTTTGAACAAGAAAATTAAAAATATATATTTCTAATGATAAACTATATACATTTATGAAATGTGTTGAAAAGTTTGAAAAAGTAAATGAAAAGATATATTTCTAGTGATCATCTACCGGTAGATACATTTATGAGATGCGTTGAAAAGATTGAAATAGAAAATTAAAAAATATATTTCTAATGAGAAACTACCGGTAGTTACATTTATGAGATGTGTTGAAAATTTTGAAAAACAAAGTAAAAAAATATATTTCTATTGATAAACTAGATACATTTCTAAAATGTGTTGAAAAGTTTCAAAATCAAAGAAATATTTTTCTAATGATAAATTAGATACATTTATGAAATGTGTTGAAAAATTTCAAAAAGAAAATCAAAAAATAATTTTCTATTGATAAACTATATACACTTATGAAATGTCTTGAAAAGTTTGAAAATCAAAAAAATATATTTCTAATGATAAACTAGATACATTTATGGAATGTGTTTAAAAGTTTGGAAAAGAAAATCAAAAAATATATTTCTAGTGATAAACTAGATACATTTATGAAATATGTTGAAAAGTTTGAACAAGAAAATAAAAAAAATATATTTCTAATGATAAACTATATACATTTATGAAAAGTGTTGAAAAGTTTGAACAAGAAAATTTAAAAAAATATATTTATAATGATAAACTATATACATTTATGAAATGTGTTGCAATGATTGAAAAAGAAAATGAAAAGATATATTTCTAGTGATAATCTACCGGTAGATACATTTATGAGATGTGTTGAAAAGTTTGAAATTAAAAAAAAATATATTTCTAATGATAAACTAGATACATTTATGAAATGTGTTGAAATGTTTGAAAATCAAAAATAAATATTGCTAATGATAAACTAGATACATTTATGAAATGTGTTGAAAAGTTTGAAAATCAAAAAAATATATTTCTAGTGATAAACTAGATACATTTATGAAATATGTTGAAAGTTTGAACAAGAAAATAAAAAAAATATATTTCTAATGATAAACTATATACATTTATGAAATGTGTTGAAAGGTTTGAAAAAGTAAATGAAAAGATATATTTCTAGTGATCATCTACTTGTAGATACATTTATGAGATGCATTGAAAAGATTGAAATAGAAAATTAAAAAATATATTTCTAATGAGAAACTACCGGTAGTTACATTTATGAGATGTGTTGAAAAGTTTGAAAAAGAAAATAAAAAAATATATTTCTAATGATAAAACTAGATACATTTATGAAATGTGTTGAAAAATTTCAAAAAGAAAATCAAAAAATAAATTTCTATTGATAAACTAGATACATTTATGAAATGTGTTGAAAAGTTTGAAAATCAAAATAATATATTTCTAATGATAAACTAGATACATTTATGAAATGTGTTGAAAGTTTGAACAAGAAAATTAAAAAAATATATTTCTAATGATAAACTATATACATTTATGAAATGTGTTGAAAAGTTTGAAAAAGTAAATGAAAAGATATATTTCTAGTGATCATCTACCGGTAGATACATTTATGAGATGCGTTGAAAAGATTGAAATAGAAAATTAAAAAATATATTTCTAATGATAAACTAGATACATTTCTAAAATGTGTTGAAAAGTTTCAAAATCAAAGAAATATTTTTCTAATGATAAATTAGATACATTTATGAAATGTGTTGAAAAATTTCAAAAAGAAAATCATAAAATAAATTTCTATTGATAAACTATATACACTTATGAAATGTGTTGAAAAGTTTGAAAATCAAAAAAATATATTTCTAATGATAAACTAGAGACATTTATGAAATATTTTGAAAAGTTTGAACAAGAAAATAAAAAAATATATTTCTAATGATAAACTATATACATTTATGAAAAGTTTGAAAAAGAAAATGAAAAGATATATTTCTAGTGATAATCTACCAGTAGATACATTTATGAGATGTATTGAAAAATTTCAAAACAAAAAACTAAAAATAAATTTCTATTGATAAACTATATACACTTATGAAATGTGTTGAAAAGTTTGAAAATCAAAATAATATATTTCTAATGATAAACTAGATACATTTATGAAATGTGTTGAAAGTTTGAACAAGAAAATTAAAAAAATATATTTCTAATGATAAACTATATACATTTATGAAATGTGTTGAAAAGTTTGAAAAAGTAAATGAAAAGATATATTTCTAGTGATCATCTACCGGTAGATACATTTATGAGATGCGTTGAAAAGATTGAAATAGAAAATTAAAAAATATATTTCTAATGAGAAACTACCGGTAGTTACATTTATGAGATGTGTTGAAAATTTTGAAAAACAAAGTAAAAAAATATATTTCTATTGATAAACTAGATACATTTCTAAAATGTGTTGAAAAGTTTCAAAATCAAAGAAATATTTTTCTAATGATAAATTAGATACATTTATGAAATGTGTTGAAAAATTTCAAAAAGAAAATCAAAAAATAAATTTCTATTGATAAACTAGATACATTTCTAAAATGTGTTGAAAAGTTTCAAAATCAAAGAAATATTTTTCTAATGATAAACTAGATACATTTATGAAATGTGTTGAAAAATTTCAAAAACACAATCAAAAAATAAATTTCTATTGATAAACTAAATACACTTATGAAATATGTTGAAAAGTTTGAACAAGAAAAAAAAAATTATTTATAATGATAAACTGTATACATTTATGAAATGTGTTGAAAAGATTGAAAAAGAAAATGAAAAGATATATTTCTAGTGATAATCTACCGGTAGATACATTTATGAGATGTGTTGAAAAGTTTGAAAAAGAAAATGAAAAAATATATTTCTAATGATAAAACTAGATACATTTCTGAAATGTGGTGAAAAGTTTCAAAATCAAAGAAATATTTTTCTAATGATAAATTAGATACATTTATGAAATGTGTTGAAAAATTTCAAAAAGAAAATCAAAAAATAAATTTCTATTGATTAACTATATACACTTATGAAATGTGTTGAAAAGTTTGAACAAGAAAATTTAAAAAATATATTTCGAATGATACACTATATTCATTTATGAAATGTGTTGAAATGTTTTAAAAAGGAAAATAAAATAAAATATTTCTAATAATAAACTATATACATTTATGAAATGTGTTGAAAAGTTTGAAAAAGTAAATGAAAAGATATATTTCTAGTGATCATCTACCGGTAGATACATTTATGAGATGCGTTGAAAAGATTGAAATAGAAAATTAAAAAATATATTTCTAATGAGAAACTAGATACTAGATACATTTATGAGATGTGTTGAAAAGTTTGAAAATCAAAAAAATATATTTCTAATGATAAACTAGATACATTTATGAGATGTTATGAAAAATTTGAAAATCAAACAAATATATTTCTAATGATAAACTAGATACATTTATGAAATGTGTTGAAAAGTTTGAACAAGAAAATATATTTCTAATGATAAACTAGATACATTTATGAAATGTGTTGAAAAGTTTCTTCTTTTTTCTTCTTTCTGTCCTCATGTACCTTTCGGTGTTGAGGGGAGAGTGAGTGTACGGTCTTTTGCCCTTCTATTTGCCTCCTCTGCTGTTATATTTGCGAGTGTCTCTAATACACTATCTATCCACCTTTTATGAGGACGTCCAATAGGTCTCCTGTTTTCGTATCGTTTGTTAAGTGTTTTTTTGATAATAATTTCCTCTTTCTGTCTGGTTATGTGGCCGTACCATTTAACTTGTTGTTTCTGTATGTATTCTATTGTTGGCTTGATCCCTAATTGTTTCCTTAGTGCTTCATTCCTGATTTTGTCTCTCAAGCTAACTCCAATCATAAGTCTCACACATTTCATTTCAGTGGTGTTAATCTTATGTATTGTTCTAGAATCTAATGTACAAGTTTGACACTGATAACACAATGTTGGTAAGAAAATGGTGTTGAAAAGTGCTTTCTTTATTTCTAGTGTAATATCTTTGTTTCTTAGTAAAGGTGTTAATTGACCAATGATCTGACAGGCCTTGTTACATCTTGCGTTTATTTCTGCTTCTTGTTTGTTGTCATATCTCAATGTGCTGCCCAGATATTTGAATTCATCTACTTGTTTTAGTTGTTTATTACTTATCTGTATGTTGATGTTCTCCTTTTCTCTTGCAATATTGATTACTTCTGTTTTGTCTATGTTGATTTTCATTCCAAATTGCTTGCCTGCTGTGTCTATTATGCTTAGGTGGTCTTGCAGGCTTTTAATGCTGTTGTGGAATAAAACCTGGTCATCTACAAGTTTGGTCATTTAAGTTGAAAAGTTTGGAAAAGAAAATCAAAAAATATATTTCTAGTGATAAACTAGATACATTTATGAGATGTGTTGAAAAGTTTGAAAAAGAAAATCAAAAAATATATTTCTAGTGATAAACTAGATACATTTATGAAATGTGTTGAAAACATTGAAATTTTAAAAAATATATTTCTAATGATAAACTAGATACATTTTTGAAATGTGTTGAAAAGTTTGAACAAGAAAAAAAAAAATTATTTATAATGATAAACTGTATACATTTATGAAATGTGTTGAAAAGATTGAAAAAGAAAATGAAAAGATATATTTCTAGTGATAATCTACCGGTAGATACATTTATGAGATGTATTGAAAAATTTCAAAAAGAAAATCAAAAAATAAATTTCAATTGATAAACTATATACACTTATGAAATGATTTAAAAAAATTTTGAAAATCAAAAAAAAATATTTCTAATGATAAACTAGATACATTTATGGAATGTGTTGAAAAGTTTGGAAAAGAAAATCAAAAAATATATTTCTAGTGATAAACTAGATACATTTATGAAATATGTTGAAAAGTTTGAAAAAGAAAATGAAAATTTTTTTTCTAATGATAAACTAGATACATTTATGAAATGTGTTAAAAAGTTTGAAAAAGAAAATCAAAAAATATATTTCTAATGTTAAACTAGATACATTTATGAAATGTGTTGCAATGATTGAAAAAGAAAATGAAAAGATATATTTCTAGTGATAATCTACCGGTAGATACATTTATGAGATGTGTTGAAAAGTTTGAAATTTTAAAAAAATATATTTCTAATGATAAACTAGATACATTTATGAAATGTGTTGAAATGTTTGAAAATCAAAAAATATATTTCTAATGATAAACTAGATATATTTATGAGATGTGTTGAAAAGTTTGAAAAAGAAAATAAAAAATATATTTCTATTGAAAAGTTTGAAAAAGAAAATAAAAAATATATTTCTAATGATAAACTAGATACATTTATGAAATGTGTTGATAAGTTTGAAAAAGAAAATCAAAAAATATATTTCTAATGATAAACTAGATATATTTATGAGATGTGTTGAAAAGTTTGAAAAAGAAAATAAAAAATATATTTCTATTGAAAAGTTTGAAAAAGAAAATAAAAAATATATTTCTAATGATAAACTAGATACATTTATGAAATGTGTTGAAAAGTTTGGAAAAGAAAATCAAAAAATATATTTCTAATGTTAAACTAGATACATTTATGAAATGTGTTGAAAAGTTTGAAAATCAAAATAATATATTTCTAATGATAAACTATATACATTTATGAAATGTGTTGAAAAGTTTGAAAAAGTAAATGAAAAGATATATTTCTAGTGATAATCTACCGGTAGATACATTTATGAGATGCGTTGAAAAGATTGAAATAGAAAAAAAAAATATATTTCTAATGATAAACTAGATACATTTCTAAAATGTGTTGAAAAGTTTCAAAATCAAAGAAATATTTTTCTAATGATAAATTAGATACAGTTATCAAATGTGTTAAAAAATTTCAAAAAGAAAATCATAAAATAAATTTCTATTGATAAACTATATACACTTATGAAATGTGTTGAAAAGTTTGAAAATCAAACAAATATATTTCTAATGATAAACTAGAGACTTTTATGAAATATTTTGAAAAGTTTGAACAAGAAAATAAAAAATTTATTTCTAATGATAAACTATATACATTTATGAAAAGTTTGAAAAAGATAATGAAAAGATATATTTCTAGTGATAATCTACCAGTAGATACATTTATGAGATGTATTGAAAAATTTCAAAACAAAAAACCAAAAATAAATTTCTATTGATAAACTATATACACTTATGAAATGTGTTGAAAAGTTTGAAAATCAAAAATATATATTTCTAATGTTAAACTAGATACATTTATGAAATGTGTTGAAAAATTTGAAATTTAAAAAAAATATATTTCTAATGTTAAACTAGATACATTTATGAAATGTGTTGAAAATTTTGAAAATCAAAATAATATATTTCTAATGATAAACTAGATACATTTATGAAATGTGTTGAAATGTTTGAAAATCAAAAAATATATTTCTAATGATAAACTAGATATATTTATGAGATGTGTTGAAAAGTTTGAAAAAGAAAATAAAAAATATATTTCTATTGAAAAGTTTGAAAAAGAAAATAAAAAATATATTTCTAATGATAAACTAGATACATTTATGAAATGTGTTGATAAGTTTGAAAAAGAAAATCAAAAAATATATTTCTAATGTTAAACTAGATACATTTATGAAATGTGTTGAAAAGTTTGAAAATACAAAAAATATATTTCAAAATAAAAAACTATATACATTTATGAAATGTGTTGAAAAGTTTGAAAAAGTAAATGAAAAGATATATTTCTAGTGAACATCTACCGGTAGATACATTTATGAGATGCGTTGAAAAGATTGAAATAGAAAATTAAAAAATATATTTCTAATGAGAAACTACCGGTAGTTACATTTATGAGATGTGTTGAAAATTTTGAAAAACAAAATAAAAAAATATATTTCTAATGATAAACTAGATACATTTCTAAAATGTGTTGAAAAGTTTCAAAATCAAAGAAATATTTTTCTAATGATAAATTAGATACATTTATGAAATGTGTTGAAAAATTTCAAAAAGAAAATCAAAAAATAAATTTCTATTGATAAACAGATACATTTCTAAAATGTGTTGAAAAGTTTCAAAATCAAAGAAATATTTTTCTAATGATAAACTAGATACATTTATGAAATGTGTTGAAAAATTTCAAAAACACAATCAAAAAATAAATTTCTATTGATAAACTATATACACTTATGAAATATGTTGAAAAGTTTGAACAAGAAAAAAAAAATTATTTATAATGATAAACTGTATACATTTATGAAATGTGTTGAAAAGATTGAAAAAGAAAATGAAAAGATATATTTCTAGTGATAATCTACCGGTAGATACATTTATGAGATGCGTTGAAAAGATTGAAAAAAAATAAATATATATTTCAAATGACAAACTACCGGTACTTACATTTATGAGATGTGTTGAAAAGTTTGAAAAAGAAAATAAAAAAATATATTTCTAATGATAAAACTAGATACATTTCTGAAATGTGGTGAAAAGTTTCAAAATCAAAGAAATATTTTTCTAATGATAAATTAGATACATTTATGAAATGTGTTGAAAAATTTCAAAAAGAAAATCAAAAAATAAATTTCTATTGATAAACTATATACACTTATGAAATGTGTTGAAAAGTTTGAACAAGAAAATTTAAAAAATATATTTCGAATGATACACTATATTCATTTATGAAATGTGTTGAAATGTTTTTAAAAGGAAAATAAAATAAAATATTTCAAATGATAAACTTGATACATTTATGAAATGTGTTGAAATGTTTGAAAAAGAAAATGAAAAGATTTATTTCTAGTGATAATCTACCGGTAGATACATTTATAAGATGTGTTGAAAAGTTTGAAAAGAAAATCAAAAAATATATTTCTAATGATAAACTACATACATTTATGAAATGTGTTGAAAAGTTTGAAAATCAAAAAAATATATTTCTAATGATAAACTAGATACATTTATGAAATGTGTTGAAAAGTTTGAAAAAGAAACTAAAAAAATATATTTCTAGTGATAAACTAGATACATTTATGAAATATGTTGAAAAGTTTGAACAAGAAAATAAAAAAAATATATTTCTAATGATAAACTATATACATTTATGAAATGTGTTGAAAAGTTTTAAAAAGGAAAATAAAATAAAATATTTCAAATGATAAACTTGATACATTTATGAAATGTGTTGAAATGTTTGAAAAAGAAAATGAAAAGATTTATTTCTAGTGATAATCTACCGGTAGATACATTTATAAGATGTGTTGAAAAGTTTGAAAAGAAAATCAAAAAATATATTTCTAATGATAAACTACATACATTTATGAAATGTGTTGAAAAGTTTGAAAATCAAAAAAATATATTTCTAATGATAAACTAGATACATTTATGAAATGTGTTGAAAAGTTTGAAAAAGAAACTAAAAAAATATATTTCTAGTGATAAACTAGATACATTTATGAAATATGTTGAAAAGTTTGAACAAGAAAATAAAAAAAATATATTTCTAATGATAAACTATATACATTTATGAAATGTGTTGAAAAGTTTTAAAAAGGAAAATAAAATAAAATATTTCTAATGATAAACTATATACATTTATGAAATGTGTTGAAAAGTTTGAAAAAGAAAATGAAAAGATATATTTCTAGTGATAATCTACCGGTAGATACATTTATGAGATGTATTGAAAAGTTTGGAAAAGAAAATCAAAAAATATATTTCTAATGTTAAACTAGATACATTTATGAAATGTGTTGAAAAGTTTGAAAATCAAAATAATATATTTCTAATGATAAACTAGATACATTTATGAAATGTGTTGAAAGTTTGAACAAGAAAATTAAAAATATATATTTCTAATGATAAACTATATACATTTATGAAATGTGTTGAAAAGTTTGAAAAAGTAAATGAAAAGATATATTTCTAGTGAACATCTACCGGTAGATACATTTATGAGATGCGTTGAAAAGATTGAAATAGAAAATTAAAAAATATATTTCTAATGAGAAACTACAGGTAGTTACATTTATGAGATGTGTTGAAAATTTTGAAAAACAAAATAAAAAAATATATTTCTAATGATAAACTAGATACATTTCTAAAATGTGTTGAAAAGTTTCAAAATCAAAGAAATATTTTTCTAATGATAAATTAGATACATTTATGAAATGTGTTGAAAAATTTCAAAAAGAAAATCAAAAAATAAATTTCTATTGATAAACAGATACATTTCTAAAATGTGTTGAAAAGTTTCAAAATCAAAGAAATATTTTTCTAATGATAAACTAGATACATTTATGAAATGTGTTGAAAAATTTCAAAAACACAATCAAAAAATAAATTTCTATTGATAAACTATATACACTTATGAAATATGTTGAAAAGTTTGAACAAGAAAAAAAAATTATTTATAATGATAAACTGTATACATTTATGAAATGTGTTGAAAAGATTGAAAAAGAAAATGAAAAGATATATTTCTAGTGATAATCTACCGGTAGATACATTTATGAGATGCGTTGAAAAGATTGAAAAAAAATAAATATATATTTCAAATGACAAACTACCGGTACTTACATTTATGAGATGTGTTGAAAAGTTTGAAAAAGAAAATAAAAAAATATATTTCTAATGATAAAACTAGATACATTTCTGAAATGTGGTGAAAAGTTTCAAAATCAAAGAAATATTTTTCTAATGATAAATTAGATACATTTATGAAATGTGTTGAAAAATTTCAAAAAGAAAATCAAAAAATAAATTTCTATTGATAAACTATATACACTTATGAAATGTGTTGAAAAGTTTGAACAAGAAAATTTAAAAAATATATTTCGAATGATACACTATATTCATTTATGAAATGTGTTGAAATGTTTTTAAAAGGAAAATAAAATAAAATATTTCAAATGATAAACTTGATACATTTATGAAATGTGTTGAAATGTTTGAAAAAGAAAATGAAAAGATTTATTTCTAGTGATAATCTACCGGTAGATACATTTATAAGATGTGTTGAAAAGTTTGAAAAGAAAATCAAAAAATATATTTCTAATGATAAACTACATACATTTATGAAATGTGTTGAAAAGTTTGAAAATCAAAAAAATATATTTCTAATGATAAACTAGATACATTTATGAAATGTGTTGAAAAGTTTGAAAAAGAAACTAAAAAAATATATTTCTAGTGATAAACTAGATACATTTATGAAATATGTTGAAAAGTTTGAACAAGAAAATAAAAAAAATATATTTCTAATGATAAACTATATACATTTATGAAATGTGTTGAAAAGTTTTAAAAAGGAAAATAAAATAAAATATTTCTAATGATAAACTATATACATTTATGAAATGTGTTGAAAAGTTTGAAAAAGAAAATGAAAAGATATATTTCTAGTGATAATCTACCGGTAGATACATTTATGAGATGTATTGAAAAGTTTGGAAAAGTAAATCAAAAAATATATTTCTAATGTTAAACTAGATACATTTATGAAATGTGTTGAAAAGTTTGAAAATACAAAAAATATATTTCTAATGATAAACTATATACATTTATGAAATGTGTTGAAAAGTTTGAAAAAGTAAATGAAAAGATATATTTCTAGTGATCATCTACCGGTAGATACATTTATGAGATGTATTGAAAAGTTTGGAAAAGAAAATCAAAAAATATATTTCTAATGTTAAACTAGATACATTTATGAAATGTGTTGAAAAGTTTGAAAATCAAAATAATATATTTCTAATGATAAACTAGATACATTTATGAAATGTGTTGAAAGTTTGAACAAGAAAATTAAAAATATATATTTCTAATGATAAACTATATACATTTATGAAATGTGTTGAAAAGTTTGAAAAAGTAAATGAAAAGATATATTTCTAGTGAACATCTACCGGTAGATACATTTATGAGATGCGTTGAAAAGATTGAAATAGAAAATTAAAAAATATATTTCTAATGAGAAACTACCGGTAGTTACATTTATGAGATGTGTTGAAAATTTTGAAAAACAAAATAAAAAAATATATTTCTAATGATAAACTAGATACATTTCTAAAATGTGTTGAAAAGTTTCAAAATCAAAGAAATATTTTTCTAATGATAAATTAGATACATTTATGAAATGTGTTGAAAAATTTCAAAAAGAAAATCAAAAAATAAATTTCTATTGATAAACAGATACATTTCTAAAATGTGTTGAAAAGTTTCAAAATCAAAGAAATATTTTTCTAATGATAAACTAGATACATTTATGAAATGTGTTGAAAAATTTCAAAAACACAATCAAAAAATAAATTTCTATTGATAAACTATATACACTTATGAAATATGTTGAAAAGTTTGAACAAGAAAAAAAAAATTATTTATAATGATAAACTGTATACATTTATGAAATGTGTTGAAAAGATTGAAAAAGAAAATGAAAAGATATATTTCTAGTGATAATCTACCGGTAGATACATTTATGAGATGCGTTGAAAAGATTGAAAAAAAAAAAATATATATTTCAAATGACAAACTACCGGTACTTACATTTATGAGATGTGTTGAAAAGTTTGAAAAAGAAAATAAAAAAATATATTTCTAATGATAAAACTAGATACATTTCTGAAATGTGGTGAAAAGTTTCAAAATCAAAGAAATATTTTTCTAATGATAAATTAGATACATTTATGAAATGTGTTGAAAAATTTCAAAAAGAAAATCAAAAAATAAATTTCTATTGATAAACTATATACACTTATGAAATGTGTTGAAAAGTTTGAACAAGAAAATTTTAAAAATATATTTCGAATGATACACTATATTCATTTATGAAATGTGTTGAAATGTTTTTAAAAGGAAAATAAAATAAAATATTTCAAATGATAAACTTGATACATTTATGAAATGTGTTGAAATGTTTGAAAAAGAAAATGAAAAGATATATTTCTAGTGATAATCTACCGGTAGATACATTTCTAAGATGTGTTGAAAAGTTTGAAAAGAAAATCAAAAAATATATTTCTAATGATAAACTACATACATTTATGAAATGTGTTGAAAAGTTTGAAAATCAAAAAAATATATTTCTAATGATAAACTAGATACTTTTATGAAATTTGTTGAAAAGTTTGGAAAAGAACATCCAAAAAAATTTTTATAGTGATAAACTAGATACATTTATGAAATATGTTGAAAAGTTTGAAAAAGAAAATCAAAATATATATTTCTAATGATAAACTAGATACATTTATGAAATGTGTTAAAAAGTTTGAAAATCAAAAAATATATTTCTAATGATAAAGTAGATATATTTATGAAATGTGTTGAAAAGTTTGAAATTTAAAAAAAAATATATTTCTAATGATAAACTAGATACATTTATGAAATGTGTTGAAATGTGTGAAAAAGAAAATCAAAAAAAAAATTTCTATTGATAAACTATATACATTTATGAAATGTGTTGAAAAGTTTGAAAATCAAAAAAATACATTTCTAATGATAAACTAAATACATTTATGAAATGTGTAGGAAAAGTTTGAAAGTGAAAAAAATATATTTCTAATGATAAACTAGATACATTTATGAAATGTGTTGGGAAAGTTTGAAAAAGAAAATCAAAAAATATTTTTCTAATGATAAACTAAATACATTTATGAAATGTGTAGGAAAAGTTTGAAAAAGAAAAACAAAAAATATATTTCTAATGTTAAACTATATACATTTATGAAATGTGTTGAAAAGTTTGAAAAAGAAAATCAAAAAATAAATTTCTATTGATAAACTATATACATTTATGAAATGTGTTGAAAAGTTTGAAAATCAAAAAAATACATTTCTAATGATAAACTAAATACATTTATGAAATGTGTAGGAAGAGTTTGAAAGTGAAAAAATATATTTCTAATGATAAACTAGATACATTTATGAAATGTGTAGGAAAAGTTTGAAAAAGAAAAACAAAAAATATATTTCTAATGATAAACTAGATATATTTATGAAATGTGTTGAAAAGTCTGAAATTAAAAAAAAAATATTTCTAATGATAAACTAGATACATTTATGAAATGTGTTGAAAAGTTTGAAAAAGAAAATCAAAAAATAAATTTCTATTTATAAACTATATACATTTATGAAATGTGTTGAAAAGTTTGAAAATCAAAAAAATACATTTCTAATGATAAACTAAATACATTTATGAAATGTGTAGGAAAAGTTTGAAAAAGAAAAACAAAAAATATATTTCTAATGTTAAACTATATACATTTATGAAATTATTTGAAAAGTTTGAAAAAGAAAATCAAAAAATATATTTCTAGTGATAAAATAGATACATTTATGAAATGTGTTGAAAAGTTTGAAATAGAAAATCAAAAAATATATTTCTAGTGATAAACTAGATACATTTATGAAATGTGTTCAAAAGTTCGAAAAAGAAAATCAAAAAATATATTTCTAGTGATAAACTACTGGTATACATTTATGAGATGAGTTGAAAAGTTTCAAAATCAACAAATATATTTCTAGTGATAAACTACCGGTAGATACATTTATGAGATGTGTTGAAAAGTTTGAAAGAGAAATTCAAAAAATATATTTCTAATGTTAAACTATATACATTTATGAAATGTGTTGAAAAGTTTGAAAAAGAAAATCAAAAAATATATTTCTAGTGATAAAATAGATACATTTATGAAATGTGTTGAAAAGTTTGAAATAGAAAATCAAAAAATATATTTCTAGTGATAAACTAGATACATTTATGAAATGTGTTGAAAAGTTCGAAAAAGAAAATCAAAAAATATATTTCTAGTGATAAACTACTGGTATACATTTATGAGATGAGTTGAAAAGTTTCAAAATCAACAAATATATTTCTAGTGATAAACTACCGGTAGATACATTTATGAGATGTGTTGAAAAGTTTGAAAGAGAAATTCAAAAAATATACTTCGAGTGATAAACTACCGGAAGATACATTTATGAGATGTGTTGAAAATATTCAAAATCTACAAATATATTTCTAATGATAAACTAGATACATTTATGAAATGTGTTGGGAAAGTTTTAAAAAGAAAATCAAAAAATATATTTCTAATGATAAACTTGATACATTTATGAAATGTGTTGAAAAGTTTGAAAAAGAAAATCAAAAAATATATTTCTAATGATAAACTAGATACATTTATGAAATGTGTTAAAAAGTTTGTAATCAAAAAAATATATTTCTAATAATAAACTAGATATATTTATGAAATGTGTTGAAAAGTTTGAAATTAGAAAAAAATATATTTCTAATGATAAACTAGATACATTTATGAAATGTGTAGAAAGATTTGAACAAGAAAATAAAAAAAATATATTTCTAATGATAAACTATATACATTTATGAAATGTGTTGAAAAATTTGAAATTAGAAAAAAATATATTTTTAATGATAAACTAGATACATTTATGAAATGTGTAGAAAGATTTGAACATAAAAATTTAAAAAATATATTTCTAATAATAAACTATATACATTTATGAAATGTGTTGAAAAGTTTGAAAATCAAAATAATAGATTTCTAATGATAAACTAGATACATTTATGAAATGTGTTGAAAAGTTTGAAAAAGAAAATCAAAAAATATATTTCTAGTGATAAACTAGATACATTTATGAAATATGTAGAAAGATTTGAACAAGAAAATAAAAAAAATATATTTCTAATGATAAACTATATACATTTATGAAATGTGTTGAAGAGTTTGAAAAAGAAAATGACAAGATATATTTCTAGTGATAATCTACCGGTAGATACATTTATGAGATGTGTTGAAAAGTTGGAAAAAGAAAATCAAAAAATATATTTCTAATGATAAACTACATACATTTATGAAATGTGTTAAAAAGTTTGGAAAAGAAAATCAAAAAATCATATTTCTAATGTTAAACTAGATACATGTATGAAATGTGTTAAAAAGTTTGAATAAGAAAATCAAAAAATATATTTCTAATGATAAACTAGATTCATTTATGAAATATGTTGAAAAGTTTGAAAAAGAAAATAATTTGAATTTAAATATCTGTGAAGAATATAAAAATTCTACCTCCATTAAAACGAAGAAAAAGAAAGTCCCAGAAGATTTAGAAAAAAGATTAAATGAAATAATGTATGTAGAAAAAAATAAAATATATTTTTCATGAAAAAAGTCAAAATCATGAAATTATTGATATATGTGATAGAATATTAAATTATTTAGATGATTTAGAAAAAGGAAATATGCATGTGGTTGCGTCTGTTGGTCTCACCAAGGCCCACTAGACAAACCACCCATGCAACAGAAAACCTTAGGGAATGACATGCCATTATATTGAGGTTATCTTCTTAGAGAAGCTTCATGGTACGTCATCTATACAATTGTGCATTTATTTTGTTGTTGAAATGTGTTTCATGTTTGCCTGAATATATATGTATGCACCCCCTGTGGCTGGGAGGGAGCCAGAGATGTACTATGCAGCACTTGGGAGGAGGAAACTGACAGCACTGTTTTTTCCTATGGCGTAGACCCATCATAGAGGCACAGTGACTCAAGACGTTACAATCCTTTTGACTTGAACATTTGGTTACATGCCTGGAGCAATAAAGAAGTTCGGCTTAACTAGTAGTCAATTGGTGGCGGGGAATGAGTACAGTGAACCCTATCTTGGCTACAATGGCTGGGAGCAGCGCATAGGTTGAAACCTACCTTCCTGGAGGTGTGATAGTTATTCTCTGGCTCTGTCCCTGGGTGGACCAAAAATTCACATACTTCCCAGCAATATAATGCCATTTAATGGCATTAGGTCAAAGGGCATGATCCCATGGACCGCTGGATCAGCAATCAACCAACCAACCAGAAAATATAAATAAAACATATTATTATACACTTGGAGAATTATGATTTATGCTTAAACGTAGATATAATAGTGAAAAAGTAGATATAATAGGGAAAAAGTAGATATAATAGTGAAAAAGTTGATATAATAGGGAAAATTGATATAATAGTGAAAAAGTAGACACATTACGGAAAAAGTAGATATAATAGTGAAAAAGTAGATATAATAGGGAAAAAGTATATATAATATTGAAAAAGTAGTTATAATAGGGAAAATGTAGATATAATAGTGAAAAAGTAGATATAATAGTGAAAACAGAATTTCTTGCTTTTGCTAAAGAAAAATTTAATAGATGTAAATCAACTAATAATGAATACATAAGATTTTATAGTATTTGTAATGATTATTCTATCTTATTAAATTGTAATTTATCATAATAGAGAAATTATGAAAAATTTACATGAAATAAAATAATAGGATGACAGTCAACTAATTTGACCTCTATTTACTTTTTTATTCTCTTATAAATGGATTTAAACGATTTAAAACTTTTAAGTGAAATGACTCCTGAAAATATGAATAATGCATATAAAACAAATATGATTATTAAATTGATGAAAATATGAATAATGCATATAAAACAAATATGATTATTAAATTGATAGATTGCGAAATGAATATATCAGGGAAAGAATAGGTATAATATCTTGTACAGATTACATAGAGAGAGAACAGATCAAGTGGTTTGGCCACATTATGAGAATGCATCATGAAAAGTTGCCCTTACAAATCATATAACCAAATGAGATCAGGGTACAAGGCCAGAGGAAGACCATGGAAAAGATGGATAGAAAACATCAGGGACATCCTTAACAGACACGGTCATAGCACAGCCAAGGCCACACATCTGGCTTTAGAACGCAAGATCGAGCTCCAATCACCCCTACGCTTAACTGCAAGAGTGGATCACAAACCACCTAGGGAAAGACAATAGACAATAGATAGATTATTAAATTTATGAATATTAAAACCGAACAACCTAATTTATCACAAGATCAGATTTGTAGTAAATTAGGTATTTCTTCTTCTACAATAAAAAAGAATAAGACAAGATTTAAATGTAAAATTTCCATATAAATATGATATTCCTTTTAAAAAGTAACAAGAATAAAAAAATATTGAAATTAGTAATAAAGAAACATTAAAAATAAATAAAGAAACAAGGAAATTAAAAGTTAAAAAGAGAAAATTGGTAATGGAAGGGATAATAATAAATTATTTAATGTTAATAAAGCAATAGAAGAAGTGTAAATAATTTATTGTTATATTTGATGTTGAGAATTTCATTCTCTAAAAATGGAAGAACTAAAATTATTTGTTAAAAAAAATAAAATTGATGAAATTAAAGAACAAATAAAAAAAACTTGAAAAACAAAATTATAAAACAAAAGATTATTTATTAAAACAATATATTGTAAAAAATACGATTAATAAAGAAGTTTTAAAAATAGTTGGTGAACAAATGATTGAGTATGAAGAAGAATTAGAAGAAAAACAATGTTTAATGAATGAATATGAAACAATAATTGGTGGTGATAAATTAATGAAATAATTCAGAAATATAATAAAAAAATATATCAAACAAATTGATCCTAGTAAAGTTACTTATAAAGATAAGAGTGTGTAAAAGATTATTATATAAATTAAACAACAAAATAAAAGAATTAGAAAAGTATAAATAATTACTGATAAAATATATATTTTAAATTCGTATTTTAAAATTATGATTTATTTTTATATCTATTTCTTCACATATTTTTACCACCCGTGTGTTGTTGGGGCCCGAAAGGGGAGAAAAGAATAGCAACACAGTGTACCTTTCATGCATGTCATACGAGGTTTTTGTTTGTTTGTTTTTCGTTCGCTCCATCACGGATATCCGTGCGATTTCCGCCGGGAGCGTGATTACGTTGTGCCACCGTTATGCGCCTTGTAGGCCTAGCACATCCGATTTCGGCATGCCTTGACAATTCGGGTGGGCTACCCTTAGCCTGTGACAGCCTCTATATCTGTCTCCAGGCACGCGTAGTGGAGACTCTTCGCCCAGACTATTTTCTTGCTCTTAGTCTGACTCAAACGAGGTGTTCCACTGTCTATGAACTTGCCTCGTGTAATTGGGCGTGCTGTGCCTGTGCCCATTGGGTACTGAACCGTTTCTCATCCGTGAGCCTGGTTCCTTAAGGGGAAGAACTCAACAGAGGAGTTGGACACTGGCTCTTTCGCCCTCTTAGCCGAGGTGTCATTCACCGACATCGTGTACCCCTTGTCCAAGTTCGAGTCTCACACCACTCGTTTGAGAGCAAGGCGTTCTCGAGCTGAACGTCCTTGTCCCAATAGCGCCTGAGCCCATCAGGTACTGAACCCTTTCTCTCTTCAAGTGTATTTCCGGTGTAGGAAAACCTGACAGTAGAGCTAGGCCAGGGCTAAAATCGTTGTCCCTTTTGTGCCTGAGCGAATCGAGTACGGAACTCTTTCTCTCTGCAAGTGTACTTCCGGTATAGGAAACCTTGACAGTAGAGTTGGGCTAGGACTACCATCGTTGTCCCTTTCTTGCCTAAGCCCATTGGGTACAGAACCCTTTCTCTTCGCGAGCATATTTCCGGTTTAGGAAGGCTCGACATTAGAGTTGGGTTAGGTCTTCTTGCTTTACCAAACGCCAGTCTGGGTCTCTGCCTGTAAGGAACTAAGGTAACTAGAAGCCCGTCTCGAGCTGACGGAGCTTGTAGCTCCCCTTGCATAGGAACTTTTCACTTTCTATTTGCAGTTCGCGCTGCCCTCTAGCGCTGTTCTGCCCTTTCATTGTTTCATTGTACTCAGTATGAAATCTATGTCTCTCGCCATGTATCTACCTTTACGTGCATTTTACATTGGCCGCCCCTCCAATGTTCGGACTGGACTGACTAGCTTCACTGTATGTCGACAGTGTTGCTATATGTGGTGATGCTGGTAGTGTCGGAGATATTGTCTGTCTCTTGTGCAGTCAAATCTCTTTCCATCTGCTACCTCCACATTCTCGGACACGATCCCCAAATGATTTGGCCAGAATCAGCACGAGCTGCTGTATTTCTGTTTCCAGGGTGCACCACGTGGAGGTACATTTGGGATCTTGGTTATCTGCTAACCCTGGGTCCGCCTAGAGCAATGCGTTCCCTTTGCACCCCTCATACGAGGTGACTAAGGAGGTTATGGGATGGAGTTGGCTGTCCCATTAAATAGGGTCAGTGACCCAAAGCCATGCTGAAGTTGAATGTATCAGGCCGAAAGGTGCAGATATCGCAGCTTTGCTGTAAACCATGACACAACACATTCCATTCTCCGGACTACATCCTGCTAATCTGAAGGAGTTTGAGAACGAATGCAGAAGAAGAAGAAATGTACAGATGAAATGAGATGGGGTCATTCACAAGTAGAAATCCTCATTATATTGGCATGGCTTCTATTGTTTCTTCATTGTTCATTCTCAAACTCCCACTGGAACTCTCTTGTTGCAGGACAATGATCCATCCTACTAGGTTACATAATTTCTCAAACTCCCACTGGAACTCTCTTGTTGCAGGACAATGATCCTACAAGATTTCAAGTAGGATGTAGTCCAGAGAATGGAAATGCATTGTGTTTCGGATTTATTTGCGCTAATGGCCTAATACATCAGACTTTTACTGTATTGCTAGTTTACTGTTGCATAATGGTTAGTCTGATAAGCAAATAGTGCGACCTTCAAACCTTCCACATTCAGGAACCATTGTCATTAAGTTAGCACAGACTTGAAACACTGTGTTCCTGTGTGACTGCACAACAAAGGTGATCCTTAGGATTTAACTCAACAGTTGTGAAATATGATATTGTTTACAATAAATCTAAGAAGTATTTACATGAATGATACTGTCCACAGATATTTGGGAAGGAAACGTTTACGCAAAGACTTAGAGACAATGGTAGAGGGCAGCGATCGGTTGGCGTGGCCACACTATTCCTATTGGACAATCAGTTACATATATTGTCTATCCGGGGTGCACGAAAACTGCTAGATCAGAAACCTTTGTCAAAGATGGTGCCTGTGGATGAGTACCTTCCAATCATGTTTGATAGGCATCCAGAGTGAGTACTTGTTTAATTGTCAGCTAAAAGACATAATATCTTAGTGTTAAAGGTGATGTTGAGTTCTTGTTTAATTGAGAGCTAAAAACAAATTATGCCTTAGTGTTAAAGGTGGTAAGATAAATTATAACACCCACCATCCAGTGGGGTGGAACAAGGTATTAAGTTAGAGCTTGGAATCACATGTGCTGTGGGGTTCTGGGAAGGATGTATAGAATAATATTGTGACGGACTTGTATGACAACTGACTTTCTTGAACTTCTAGTTAATGGCAAAGAATAGGGCCAGTGTCTTATTTTAAAGCATGTCGTTGAAGGCGACTAAGTACAGTTGGGGCACAGTAGAGGCGACTAAGTACAGTTGGGGTACAGTAGAGGCGACTAAGTACAATTGAGGTACAGTAGAGGCTACTAAGTACAGTTGGGGTACAGTAGAGGTGACTAAGTACAGTTTGGGCACAGTAGAGGTGACTAAGTACAGTTGGGGTACAGTAGAGGCGACTAAGTACAATTGAGGTACAGTAGAGGCAACTAAGTACAGTTGGGGTACAGTAGAGGCGACTAAGTACAGTTGGGGTACAGTAGAGGCGACTAAGTACAGTTGGGGTACAATAGAGGCGACTAAGTACAGTTGGGGTACAGTAGAGGCGACTAAGTACAGTTGAGGTACAGTAGAGGCGACTAAGTACAGTTGAGGTACAGTAGAGGCGACTAAGTACAGTTGGGGTACAGTAGACTGACAAGTTGTCACCTGCGGAAAAATCGTCACATATTGTCACAATTTTGTCTTCCAACAAATCAACCCCCATGGATGATGAAGAGATGCCGGCCAGGAAATTGCACCTTTTGTGGCAGACTCCAATGTGATGGAGACTATGTGACTGAGACTGTGTGACGGGGACTGTGTGACAGGGACTATGTGACGGAGAATGTTAGTTGTGTCATCACTACTGATGGGTCAATAGATCTGACATAAGAATGACAACATAGTTGGCCCAGATTTGTGTGGTGTGCTCCTGGCTCCTGGAATGCCTGCCTTTGGGGACTAAACATGCATTCAGAAACCTCCATGATGCAGCAATGCCTTTGAGACAACCTTATAGAGTCTAGGTTACACAAGAGCCTCAGTTACACAACTGAGAAGAAGCTGTGCTATTGTCAGAAAGGCTATGGGCTATCAAATATAGCTCATATATATAGCTATATAGCTACCACCTCAAAACTAAAGGGATTCTTCTTCTTCGTTCATTCTCAAACTCCTGCAGATTAGCAGGTTGTAGTCCGGAGAACGGAATGCGTTGTGTCATGGTTTACATCATTGCTGTGATATATGCGCCTTTCGGCCTGACACATCTGACTTCAGCATTACTAAAGGGATTATTTCATAATCATCATTATAATACTGTGACTTGCAATGTATGTTGTAAGAGGCAACTAAGGAGGGCTTGGAGTGTGGTTGGTTACTCCATTTCATAGAAAGACACACAAAAATAGTAGCATACCATGTATAAACTAATTTGATTATAAACCGAGGACATGATTTTAATGTCTGAAATTTGACACAAGTCTAGAATCCATTTATAGGCCGAGGTGTAGAATTCCATTATTATAATAATGAAGGGGCAAGTGCCACATGGTTTGCATCTGTGGGTATCACCAACTAGACAAACCATTAATGCAAAAGAAAGTCTTAGTAGATGACATGCCGTTATATTGAGGTTCTCTTATAGAAGCTTCATGGCACATCATATATACAGTTATGCTTTTATTTTATTGTTGCAATGTATTTTATGCTTTATTTGTATATATGTATGCACCTTCTGTGGTTGGGATAAATCCAGAGATGTACTGTGCAGCACTGGGGAGGGGAGGAGGAAGCTGACAGCATTATATGTTTCCTATGCTGAGGCCCATCATAGAGGCGCAATGACTTAGGAAGTGACAATCATTTTGACTTGACCATTTGGTTGCATGCCTGAAGCAATAGAGAAGTCTGACATAACCAGTAGTCAATTGGTGGCTGGGAATGAACATAGTGAACCCTACCTTAGCTCCAGTGATTTGAGCATTATTTAGGTAGAAAACTCACAAACCAAATTAGACAATTACCAATTTATTATAATTATATTTTTTTTTTCATCGCATTTATTGTTTTTCATGCCATGTGCATCTTCGCTTGCGAAGGAGGAACATCATCAGGTATCCTCTGGCTCTAACCGGGTTGGACCAAAAATCCACAGACCTCCCATCAATATAATGCTAGCACAACAAATATTATTTACAGACGAGCAGATACAAGATCGTCATAAAACAAAGTCTTCGCTTAACATCCTACAACTGAACATGGTATAGGAAACTCTTCTTCTTCAGCGTTCATTCTCATACTCCCGCGAGATCTCTCTTGTAGCAGGACATATGTTTGCCAAATGTTGCATGAGTTTTGGCTAAATGTTGTTATGTATTTGGTTAAATAATAATGGAGGGCAGAGCACCAGGGCAGTGGAGGAAAGGCAGACCAAGAAGATGATGGACTGACAACATTAAATATAACATGAATATGTCATTGGAGAATGCAAGCCGCATCGCCCACGACAGAGAATGGTTCAGGGAGTTCATTAGAAAGACAACGTTCTGGAGAGAATATGTCACTGACAGTGTGACTAAATTTTATATGTGTTTGACCAAATGTTGTATGTGTTTGACCAAATGTTGTATATGTTTGACCAAATGTTGTATGTGTTTGACCAAATGTTGTATGTGTTTGACCAAATGTTGTATGTGTTTGACCAAATATTGTATGTGTTTGACCAAATGTTGTATGCGTTTGACCAAATGTTGTATGTGTTTGACCAAATTGTGTATGTTTGACCAAATTTTCTATGTGTTTGACCAAATTTTCTATGTGTTTTACCAAATGTTGTATGTGTTTGACCAAATGTTGTATGTGTTTGACCAAATGATGTAGATATCAAAGCCAAATGGTAAACTATGATGTAACATATTATCTTTTCCGGACTACATCCTGTTCAGTCCTTTACAATGCCAAAGTCATATGTGTTTGGCCATTGAGGCAAATAAAACTGTGACAAAACATTTACGTTCTCTGGTGTATGTCCTGCTGGAAATCTAGTACGAACATCCTGCTACAGGAAAGATCTTATGGGAGTATGGCAACGAGCGTAAAGAAAAGAGAAATAATATAGCCTGACATGCACGGTGTAAGAGGCAACTAAAGAGAGGAGGCAAGGTGTCTACCCTGTGTTGAATTCAAAAGTCAAGCAAAAAATAGAAACAATGTGACCCAACATGCATGATGTAAGAGGCAGTTAAGATGGAATTGACTGTGTCAACTCATAGGTTAAAGTGACCCACAAACAGTGCTTATTCTATATTTTCATGTTTATGTAATTATTGCTTATTATAAATTTGGGCTTATAAATTTTTGCTTATTATTAATTTTTACTTTTTAATAGTTTACTTATTATAAATTGTTTGCTTATTATAAATTGTTCCTTATTATGAATTGTTACTTATAAATTTTTGCAGAACAATACGGGATCAAGGGTCCATGTATATACTATCAATTAGCGGGATTTTAAACAAACTTACAAATATTTCACACGATCAATATTTGTGTTCTTTGGTTCACACACATTTAGCGAGCTCAATGAAATTACATCATTTACAGATCTTGTCACTGTAATTCAAAATAGCTAATAGTAGTTACGCGCGGAGATTAAAACTTGCAACGATTTAATGGTTTTTGTATTTTCAAGATATGAGGTACTGTTAGAATTTAGATGTTGTGTTGGGGGGGGGGGGGGATTAGACTCAGTGTTAGGACTAATTCTAACGCAAACCCCCTTTCTGATTTAATCAATTCAAGTTGGTAACTACATTGAAAGGGAGACAAATGATTTCTGCTTACTCTTTGTTTATGTATTCTCTCGCCGAAGACGGATGTGTCTGGCCATTGGCGCAAATAAAATTGTGACACAACGCATTTCCATTCTCTGAACTGGAAATCTAGTAGGACTATGGTCCTGCTACAAAGAAGATCCAACGAGAGTTTTAGAATGAACGCTGAAGAAGAAGTATTACCTCCCATGCGAATATTTGAGCGACAATTATTGGGCAGGTTTTACATATATAAATATGCCAAGACAATAAATGGGGGAGTATTTAATTGGAAGGTTGTATGAGTGGAAACATGATTGGGTTTGAATGCAGGGTATTATTTTGTTTCGGATAGTGAATTTGATTGTCACAATAGAAGTTAAATGTCATAGTCTGACACTGTGCGCATTTCCCGTTTGCAAGTACTCTTCGTGACTGCAACAATTGTACTGCGTCTTTGTCAGTCAAAGGCAAATTCAACATACATACGGCAGCCATTTTACTAAAGATATGTAGTGGAAGAGTGACGTAACGGAAGTGTGAATGGCATTACCAAGTTCTAAAAAATATGACAGCAGCTCATTAAAAAAAAAAAGTGTAAGCAGGAAATGCTAGATGTACACTTGATCCTGTATTGTTCCATTTTTGCTTATAAATTGTTACTTATTGTAAATTGTTACTTATTATAAATTGTTACTTATAAATTTAGCGTATTATAAGTTGTTACTTATTGTAAATTGTTACTTGTAATTTTTTTTTAAATTATAAATTATCTTTTAGAGAACAGTGGAAACAGCATTTTTCTCCACGGGACCTAGTTGGCCTATCAGCGGAGCCTTACTTTCTATATCCAACACATTACACTGGAGAACCATATTACATCTCTGACACTGAAGATTCAATCATCATTGACAAGGGTCATGCTCGTAAAGGTGCTGCAGACAGTGAACTGCTGGTAGACACAAACATAGCAAGACCTGATGAGACAGAAACACAGATTGACGGTGTTATAAAGCTGGAAGGGCCAGTTGTCAAGGATGAGTTTTAATCAAGTATGGGAATAATTAATTAATCGCTGTGTAATTATGAGAATAGGCATATAGATGAACTCTATTACTAAGCTGGAACTTAGCTTGCTAAATTAGATATGGGTTTTGTAGCAAGACAGTTAGATCTCCTTACCTACAAGTAATCAATCAAGTGCCATGTCAATTGGTATAGGTCATCATGCTTCTCCACAACTTTCTGCCTCTTGTGTTGTTAAGTAATTAAATTGATGACTTCATTTTGTACCACACTGACAACCCATCCAGAAATTTATCTCTTTGTCTTCCTCTGTCTCTTCTCCCCTTGATCTTTCCAGTTGTTATTAAATGTTGAAGTTTTACTTTTCTCATCGCACGTCTAAGACCATCGGAAAACACATATGAAGTAGCAACAAAAATAATTTTTAAATTTTGGGACAGCTACAACATGAAGAACTGTATTAAAGGGTTGGGGGATTAGGAAGGCTGAAGGATAGAGGGATTACACTACATGGAGTTTATTATCTGAATCCTGTATTATTTGTGTGTTTTATTTTCTGTGTTTTTTTATCATGAACTATTTGAAATAGATTTATGTTTTCTGTAATATTGTTGATTTTTCTCTTGTTGTTCCAGCTGACCATTTATATTTCTTATTGTGACGTAATGTAGTTGAGTATAACTACATTAACTGTCTAGTTTACAGAAAAGCTGCAATATGTATGCATTTTGGCCTGGTATATTTAATTTTATGTCGCAATATTGTTGATATAGACATGCTATTTGTATCTCGAGCATTTTTCTGTGATCAATTATTATACATCCAGTTTGATATTGTTCACGGATGATAATGATGACATAATCCCTTTACCCGTGAGCAAGTAGCTCTTGACACTTGATAATGATAAAATAATCCCTTTAGCTGTGAACAGGTAGCTCTTTACACATGGTGATGATTAAATAATCCCTTTAGCTGTGAACAGGTAGCTCTTTACACAGGGTGATGATGAAATAATCCCTTTAGCAGTGGACAGGTAGCTCTTGACACATGATGATGATGCATCCCGTTATCTGTGAGCAGGTAGCTCTTGACACATGATAATGATGCATCCCGTTATCTGTGAGCAGGTAGCTCTTGACACATGATGATGATGATGCATCCCGTTACCTGTGAACAGATAGCTCTTGACACATGATGATGATGCATCCCGTTACCTGTGAACAGGTAGCTCTTGAAAGTCCATAGCCTTTTTTGACATAAGCACAGGTTCTTCTCAGTTGTGTAACTGAGGTGCCTGCCAGACTCACGTAAGGTTGTCTCAAAGGTATGGATGGTTAGGGGGAGTTTATAGATGCATATGTTTTGTCCCCAAAGGGAGGCATTCCACTGTGGCAGTATCTTAGGATTATCACATCCTGCTAGGAGCACAGCACGCACATCTGAGCCAACAATCTCATCATTCTTCTGTCAGATTTGTTGACACATCCGCAGTGATGCACATTAAGTATTCCTCTGCCACAACTGGACAATGGTGCAATGTCTGCTGGTCGGTAGCTCTTCAGCATCCATGATCAAAGATTATTTGATAGAAAACAAAAGTAAGAAATTGAAACAAGATGATTTTTTTCACTCAACTTTCCTTAGTAACCTATTACAACATTCCTGGAAAGAAGACAGTATCCTTATTCTTTGTACCCGGAACCAGCAGTCCAGGCCCAAGTTACTATATGGGCAATTGGTCCTGTATAGAATAGTTTGTTTAGGTTGCCATGAGTCTCCCACAGTTTGTTTTGTAGAGATATTCCTGTGGACCAGGATATTGCTCTGTCAACAAATTCTCTGGGTTAATACTGTAGTATATATTCTGGGTAGGTGTTGTTATTCTGCACATGTTGTTTGCAGAGTCGCTAATACCGATTCGGGGTAAGTGTGCTTTTAGATGGCAATGTTCCATTTTCAGTCGAAATACCCTGACTTGTTCCTGTCAGTTGAATTTGTTCATGCTGTCTTGCTCGGGGCTGTAGTTTCCATTTAGTTCTCTCCACTAAAGTCTCATAGATTATTTTAGCGGAGACGCTACTTCCCTGAAATTTTGAAGTACGTGGGATTGAGGGAGATTATCTGCCATTTTTGACAATTCGTCTTTGCTTTCAGGCATTCATTTAGCATCTAATTATTCTTTATATTTGTACAATATCTTTACTTTTTCTAAATACTCTATTTAGCTGAAAGGGAAAATAGCTGTGTTTGAATTTCTAAACCACCACCCCATACTTCCTTATTTACAGATCTGGTGCTATGCCATTATTGGAGCTAGTTTTCAAGTAGTAATGTTAAAGTTAACCATAGCATTTATTAAATGCCGTAGGGGTGTAAGATGTTAATGACCTCACATTTCAGTGGCTCTGCTATATGAGGGTGGTAGCCATCTCCTCTCCCTCGCAGTCTTTACTTCCTGGATTAATCCGGTACCCAATTAAGGCTGGGTTGACCCGGGAGCCTTTGTGATTTGAAAAATGTTTCCACCTCAAACTGGGGAATGAACCCAAGACCACTCATATGCGAAACCAGCCCGCTAACCACTGCCCTACCCAGCTCCCTGTAGTTTTCAAGTACATGTTTTATCAGAAGATTAAGATTGTGAACTTCATCACGTTTTATCCTAGGGTTAAGATTGTGAACTTCAGCCCATGTTTTATCTTAGGGTTTGCTTCTCACGTATATTGTTGACTGGAATTTCTCTGTGTAATGTTGTTCTGTTAGTTTGCAGTACAGCTGAAATATTTGTACTTTCAACTTGGCATATCCATTTTTCTGCATGTCCCCAATATATATCATTGTCTTCCTCTCACCTGTGTGTTGCCAGGGCACGAAAGGGGAGCAAAGACAACAACTTACCTGCCATGTAGTAAGTGGCAACTAAGGAGGTTTGTGGGTGTTATTGACATTTCCAATCCATAGGTCAAAGTGACTCTTCTTCTTCAGCGTCCATTCTCAAACTTCTGCTGAATCTCTCTTGTAGCAAGACAATGGTACTACTAGATTTCCAGCAGGACGTAATCCAGAGAAAGGAAATTCATTGTGTCCCCATTTTATTTGCATCAGTGGCCTGACTCAAAAGTAAATCAACCATGCTCAATCTGGATCTTTCAGGTCAAAAGGTACAAATATTGCAGTCATGCTGTAAGCCAAAACAACAGAATCTATTCTCCAGACTACTTCTAGATAACCATCAGAGGATTTGGGGGCATTCATTCTCAAACTCTCACTTTATCTCTTGTATAGCAGAACACTGGTCTTACTAGATTTCCAGCAGGATGTAATCTAGAGAACACAAATACATTGTTTTGCAATTGTATTTGCGCCAATACATTCGACTTCGGTGTTAGTAACTAATACATTCATTATTTTTACTACTTTGACTGAACAGTAAATGTCTGTAACTTTATTGATAGTATAGTAAGCAAAGGGTGTGATTTTTCTACATTCGTCCGAATGATGGAGGACAGGTGTATGGAGGGCTTTGAAGGGCTTTTTGTGATAGGGGTGTTGGGAGAGCTTTTTGTGATAGGGTGTTAGGAGGACTTTTTATGATAGGATGTTAGGAGGGATTTTTGTGATAGGGTTTTTTGGTGTGCCTTTTTTTCTAACATCGCCAGAGTGGAATCCCTACAACCCTGATAGGTTATGGGTCATTATTATTATACGCCAGACGTACGAAAGAACTGGTTCTCATACTTGTTGTCATAGCCACAGACACACCACAGAGTTTTAGAATGAATGCAGATGAAGAACTTTACATCAGCGATGTTGTCATTTGTTTTTGTATTATAAATATGTTTTTTCACTTAATGATTTTTCATATTATGTGATACTAATTGGTGCTAATTAGTCATGTACAGAGCTGCAGATTATGTAATATATTTTCACAAACATATATTTTGATATTAATTGGTGCTATTTAGTCGTGTACAGAGCTGCAGACTAAACAATATATTCATATTTGATATATCAACATTGTAATCATTTAAATATATTTGTACTTCACTAATGAAGATAGAAATCTTTTGAGCAGACATCAAATATTTTTTTTATTGTAGGAGTGTACAAACAATTCGATATGATTTTTGGAGCTTTCCCTGAATGTGTGCCTACCATAATATTTTTATTATTTCTCTTGGTTATGTTTGTCAGATAATGGGTATTTATTAGCCCAAATGCTAACCCTAACTCATACAACTCTCCTAACCACTCATATGATCATCTTAAATAAATAAATATTTAAGTTAATAAACATAGATAAACAAATGTATAAACATAATCAGGGAAATAATCAAAATACAATATTATTGGGTAGGCACGCATTCGGGGACAGATCCTGATTGTTTCTAAAATAAATCCTCAATGTTTCATCTTCAGCATTTTTTTAATCAAACTTCCACTAGATCTCTCTTGTAGCAGGACAATGGATGGTCCTAGATTTTATCTCTCTTGTAGCAGGACAATAGATGGTCCTAGATTTTATCTCTCTTCTAGCAGGACAATGGATGGTCTTAGATTTTACCTCTCTTGTAGCAGGACAATGGATGGTCCTAGATTTTATCTCTCTTGTAGCAGGACAATGGTCCTAGATTTTCTCTCTTGTAGCAGGACAATGGTCCTAGATTTTATCTCTCTTGTAGCAGGACAATAGATGGTCCTAGATTTTATCTCTCTTCTAGCAGGACAATGGATGGTCTTAGATTTTACCTCTCTTGTAGCAGGACAATGGATGGTCCTAGATTTTATCTCTCTTGTAGCAGGACAATGGTCCTAGATTTTATCTCTCTTGTAGCAGGACATTGGATGGTCCTAGATTTTATATCTCTTGTAGCAGGACAATAGTCCTAGATTTCATCTCTTGTAGCAGGACAATGGTCCTAGATTTTCAACAGGATGTAGTCTAGAGAATGGAAATGCGTTGTGCCAAGTGTTTTATTTGTACCAATGGCCCAACACATTTGTCTCAGTGCTCTATATTATATTATCCATGTACTAAGGGAAATTTTCAGCACATTGTGTGGTTTCCTGATGATTTATCTCTACAAATTTTGCTGTGTCAAATATTTGCTTTATAACAGTAATTAACAGACTGCCAATCTACATACTTTGAAAGTTTATGAATGACCAGTGTTGCCATGTGATTCGTATCTTTAGTTTCTTCCAACCTCTTGGATATCACAGGGATCTCTTCCCTGCACATGATAGTGCTGGTGGTAATGACAGAACAGTTCGACTTGCTTAAAACGTGTCGAGTCTGTGAATGATCTTTATGAAGGGAAATTGAAGTGTAAAATAATGACTTTGTAACAGGACTTTTAAAAAAGTCCCACCAAAGATGGATGTGTCGAGCCATTGCGGAAAAATAACGGCGACATAATTTATTTCCATTTTCTGGACTACACCCTGCTGGAAATATAAGACTATTGTCCTGCTACAAGAGAGAACCAGCGGGAGTTTGAGAATGAACGCTGAAGAGGATGAAGTAAAGAATGTGTACATGCATTGAGAGATTATAAATGGCTGATGCTGCTGTGAGTCATTGATATCTCTAGTTTCTTCCAACCTCTTGGGTAGGGTATCTCATGGATATACTTCTCTGGACATGATAAGCTCTTCCATCTTCTTGGGTATCTCATGGATATACTTCCCCAGACATGATAAGCTCATCCATCCCCCTGGGTATCTCATGGATACACTTCCTCGGTCGTGAGGGCATTTGATGGCTGGTCACATTCTATAGAAAGTCGTATTGGCTCAGAAGTCATACTGAAGTGGGATGAAAATATCAGATGTACCTTTAGATGTACGCAGGTAGCTTTAGATGTATGCAGGTAGCTTTAGATGTACGCAGGTAACTTTCGACAGTCCTTCTAGAAAAACCACATGTCCTCATCGGTTGAGTAACTGAGGTGATACACAAATTCACATAAGATTTACTGTTTCTTCTTCTTCAGCATTTATTCTCAAACTCCCATTGGATCTCTCTTATAGCAGGACAATGGTTAAACTATATTTCCAGCGGGATGTAGTCCAGAAAATGGAAATATGTTGTGTATCCGTTTTATTTGCACCAATAGCCCGACACATCCATCCTCTGCAGTATTTGCCATTTCAAAATTTATGGTTGTCTTAGGGAGTTTTATGGATACATGTTTAGTCCCTGAATGGAGACATTCCAGTGTGGCAATATCTCAGTATCATCACATCGTTCTAGGAGGGCAGAATTATATGTCTGGGCCAACTAGTTCATCCATTCTTCTATCAGATCTGTTGACCCATCAGCAGTGATGCCACCTAGTCTTCCCTGCCATGTGGGATTGTACCACCTAGTCTTCCCCGCCATGTGGGATTGTACCACCTAGTCTTCCCCGCCATGTGGGATTGTACCACCTAGTCTTCCCCGCCATGTGGGATTGTACCACCTAGTCTTCCCCGCCATGTGGGATTGTACCACCTAGTGTTCCCCGCCATGTGGGATTGTACCACCTAGTCTTCCCCGCCATGTGGGATTGTACCACCTAGTCTTCCCCGCCATGTGGGATTGTACCACCTAGTCTTCTCCGCCATGTGGGATTGTACCACCTAGTCTTCCCCGCCATGTGGGATTGTACCACCTAGTCTTCCCCGCCATGTGGGATTGTACCACCTAGTCTTCCCCGCCATGTGGGATTGTACCACCTAGTCTTCCCCGCCATGTGGGATTGTACCACCTAGTCTTCCCCGCCATGTGGGATTATACCACCTAGTCTTCCCCGCCATGTGGGATTGTACCACCTAGTCTTCCCCGCCATGTGGGATTGTACCACCTAGTCTTCCCCGCCATGTGGGATTGTACCACCTAGTCTTCCCCGCCATGTGGGATTGTACCACCTAGTCTTCCCCGCCATGTGGGATTGTACCACCTAGTGTTCCCCGCCATGTGGGATTGTACCACTTAGTCTTCCCCGCCATGTGGGATTGTACCACCTAGTCTTCCCCGCCATGTGGGATTGTACCACCTAGTCTTCCCCGCCATGTGGGATTGTACCACCTAGTCTTCCCCGCCATGTGGGATTGTACCACCTAGTCTTCCCTGCCATGTGGGATTGTGCCACAAAGGTGCAATGTTTACTGCATCTCTTCATCATCTATGATGATTTTTCACAGGTTGTCATCCTCGAGACAAGACATGCAGCAACAATGATGATTTTTCATAGGTTATCATCCTCGAGACAAGACATGCAGCAGCAATGATGATTTTTCACATGTCATCCCATCCCCCCCCCCACTTTCTTGTCATCTCTCTATGACATGCCTGAAAAGAAGAGTTCCTATTTTGTGCTCCTTGAGCTAGAAGTCTAGGCCAGGGTTATCACACAAATAAAACCATGAAGGAGTATGAGGTTGCCTAGATTCTTCCTGTGCCGGGTGGTGAAGTTTTGCTTTCATCTCCTGAAGGGTGTTTCTCGTAGCATTTTTTAAGGGAAGTTTTCCAGGACTTTTTCAAGTCCCAGATGAATCGTTTACTCTTCATCAGCTGTTATTCTCAAACTCCCACTGGATCTCTCTTGTAGAAGGACAATGGTCCTACCAGATTTGCAGCAGGATGTAGTCAATCATCGGCTGTGGACCAGATGAGCGTGGTGATGTGTCATTAGCTAGACAGTATTCTACTCCAGCAGAAATCTCAACAGTTCAAGCATGGATCATATAGACATAGATCTCAGCATGGAGATATTAGTCTCAACAGACTTCATCACAGTGAACACCAATGTTTTCTCTTGATCCCAAAAGAGGAGCAAAGAATAGCAACACTACCTTCCATGCCTGTCATAAGATTCAACTATGGAGGTCATGGGGTGAAGTTGGCTTTTCCATTCCATATAGGGTCAAAGTAACTCAGAAGCCATGCTGAAGTCAGATGTGTCAAGCCAAAAGAAGCAGAATGCTATTCTTTGTTCCCATTTTGGGCCACAACAACAGTGTGGTGGATCGTTCAGACACAGATCTTCTTCGTTCTTTCTCAAACTCCTGCAGATTAGCAGAATGTAGTCCAGAGAAGGGAGTGCGTTGTGTCATGGTTTCCAGCAATGCTGCAATATCTGTGCTTTTTGGCCTGACACATCCAGCTTTAGCATGGTTTTGGGCCATGCTGACCCTATATTGGATGGGACAGCCAACTCCATCCCATAACCTCCTTAGTCGACCCATGACATGCATAGAATATAAACAGTGGTGCTATTCTTTGCTCCAATTTCGGGCCACAACAGCACACCACATGTGCAATGGATCGTTCGGACACAGGTCTTAAGCAGAATTCATCGCTGCGAAGATTATGAAGTGGAGGTAAACAAGCCAAAGTTCAGCACCGTAACCACTTATTATGACATACGTACGTAGGTAACATTGTTACTATTCTCTGCTCCTCTTTTGTATGTCCTTGTAACATATGGGTGTGTGAATCTCATTCATAATCACATGTATATTAGTTTCCAAACGATATATTTATATCTACCGCTATATGCCATTAAATACTTTTTTTTTTGTAAACTCATGTTGCACAATATAATCTGCATGCATTTTTTGTGTCACAATGAAATGTATATCATTATTCTATGCTTTATTTTGGTAATTCAGAATGTTATATTGAAAATGTTTTTGGTAATTTGGAATGTTATATTGAAGATTATAGGGGTACCGGATTGATAGCATCAACACACAGAGTCAGGATTATATTTTTAGCAAGTATTTTCTCTGTTTCGAATGAAACATTTCCCGCCAAAGGCGGATGTGTTGGGCCATTGGCGCAAATAAAACGGCAACACAACGCATTTCCATTCTCTGGACTACATAACTGGAAATCTTGTAGGATCATTGTCCTGTTACAAGAGAAATCCAGTGGGAATTTGAGAATGAACGCTGAAGAAGAAGAAGAATGAAACATTTGAATACAGCTTCTATTTTGAGCAAATATTTTCTCTGTTTAGAATGAAACATTTGAATATAGCTGATATTTTGAGCAAATATTTTCTCTGTTTCGAATATTATGTTTATACTTTATTAATAAACAGTTTTCTAATAACATTTGTTATTTGTTTTTCAACTGTGTGTTGCTGGGGGCCTGAAATAGCAGCACAGAATAGAAACACTGTTTACCATTCCATGCGGGATGTAAGAGGCTGTTATGGAGGTTATGGGGTGAAGTTGACTGTCTCATCCCATATAGGGTCAAAGTGATCCAAGCCATGCTGAGGTCAGATGTCGCAGACCGAAAGGAGCATATATCCATTCTCTAGGCTACATTCTGCTAATCTGCAGTTTGAGTTTGAGAAAAATGCAGAAGAAGAAGTACTTGCTTATATCATTTTATTGGCAGGCAATGCAGCAATAGACAGCACAATACTGAGAAGAGATGAAGCAGACTTGATCAAGGCAGTAATAAATTCATTTCAAGATGAAGATGATGTCAATGAGGCTGAGATCGTACACATACAGAGAATGTCAGTAATGGAAGTATCTAGAGGGAGGGAAGGAAAAGTAAATTTTTTGGAAAGTCCCAAAGGTCACACAAGCAAGACCTGACTGGGACTCTGAGTCTACATACACTGGGATGGCTGCTGGAATGGAGAGTGGAGCACTTATGGAAGTGCCCCACGTGCTGTGATGCTAGATTCTAATCAAGAATCTGGAGACTGCCTTTTTGTATGCCTCATATATGTTTGTTTTTGTTGACTCATTTATTTCTGTAATCCATTGTTTGCAAAGGTTTGCCCCTGGTTTGTATCCATCTTGTCGGTATAGTAATGCTTTTTTGAGGGGGCCCTGTCTGATGGTAGTCTGGAAGCATGTGAGAACCTCTTAATCTATTGTCTTCTGGTGTAATCGTGAATTGGCATTGTGTTTGTTACTGATGTTGTCATTTCTGATTCTGTAGTTTATTATTACTGTGAGAATTTCACACGGCACAGAAGCACAGACAAACATCATGATAAATAGGCATAAATTTGAGGACGTGAATATTTTCAAATACCTCGGATCCTGCGTATGCAGCGACGGAAAACGCAAAACAGACTTAAAGATATGCCCCTAAGGCTGGAGAAATATAACTGATATGTCAAGGTTAACTTTAATTTGGAAAAGATAAATCAGTGTTAGTGTGAAAAACTAACATTGAATCTGACTTATGTTGTTTATTGTGTTGTGTTGGTGTGTAAGCTGAACACTCGCTGCAGTCATGGAGAAAGGATACAGACCTTCGAATACAAATGTTACAGACAAATTCTGCACATCTCCTATAGAGAGCATGAGAAAAATATGTCAATCAAGTGCCATGCCGAATGGCATAGGCGATCATGTTTCTCCACGACTCTATCTCTCTTGTGTTGTCAATGAGCTCGGTTTGTGAAATTTTACCGTGCCACAATACTAGTCCATCTAGCGACAAATGTGTACATTAGAAATAAAATAGATTCATACAAGAATCATTACTTTCAATAGTAAAGCAACAAATATACCTACTTGCATGGTTTATAGGTCTGTTGCTTAGGTGGAGGTGGGTGTTCAACTCCCCTCTTCCACCCTTAGGAAATCATGTTTTTTATTTGCTAGGAATTTAGCCAAAAGTTGGGTGAAATCCCTACATTAACGATTTTTCACAAAAAATTCATCAGCTTACTCATCAAAAAAGTCATCAGCTTTCTCATTTAAAAAATCTACTTTCTCATCAAAAAAGTCATCAGCTTTCTCATAAAAAAGTCATCAGTTTTTTCATCGACAAAGTCATCAGCTTTCTCATCAAAAAAAATCATCAGCTTTCTCATCAAAAAATCAACTTTCTCATCAAAAAAGTCATCAGCTTTCTCATCAAAAAAGTCATCCGCTTTCTCATCAAAAAAGTCATCAGCTTTCTCATTAAAAAAGTCATCAGCTTTCTCATTAAAAAATCAACTTTCTCATAAAAAGTCATCAGCTTTCTCATAAAAATTCAACTTTCTCATCAAAAACGTCATCAGTTTTTTCATCAAAAAAGTCATCAGCTTTCTCATCAAAAAAGTCATCAGCTTTCTCATCAAAAAAGTCATCAGCTTTCTCATCAAAAAAGCCATCAGTTTTCTCATCAAAAAAGTCATCAGTTTTCTCATAAAAAAGCCATCAGTTTTCTCATCAAAAAAGTCATCAGCTTTCACATAAAAAAAGTCATCAGCTTTCTCATCAAAAAAGTCATCAGCTTTCTCATCAAAAAAGTAATAAGTTTTCACATCAAAAAAGGTATCAGCTTTCTCATCAAAAAAGTCATCAGTTTTCACATCAAAAAAGTTTTCAGCTTTCTCATTAAAAAAAAGTCATCATCTTTCTCATTCAATAATTCATCAGTTTTCGCATCAAAAAAGTCATCCGTTTTCACATCTAAAAAGTCATCACCTTTCGCATCAAATAAGTCATCAGCTTTCTCATTAAAAAAGTCATCAGTTTTCTCATAAAAAGGAAGGAATTACATTTAAAAATTTAATAATTTATTATTTTATAGGTAAATCCCTTTCCTCAATGAAAACTTGTCTGCGGCTCTGATGGTTTTTTTGGATGTGTGATGATATGATTATTCGTTATAAACTATACTACAGGGAACAGTCGAGGTTGGAAGAAGCAGACGAAGACTAAGAAAATCATGGACAGGCAGCATCAAGGGCTGGATAGGTCAAGATATTTTCACACTCATCTGCGTCGCTGAAGAAAGAATTTGCTGGAGAACTCTGGGTGTTGTTTCATCCCATGTGGTACTACTGTGAACCTAGCAGGTTATAGCAGTTTTACCCAACCTTTTCTTTAAACCTTTCCCCACCCTCAATCTTTCACAAATTCTGATGCCACCCCCCCCCCCCCTGACCTACATTTTTTATAGGTCTATTCAAAAAATGACTTATTCCATAAATGAAACCTAATTATAACTTGTTCAGGACACAAGACTTGCGTTTTAGGAAGAAAACACTAGAAAATTATTAAAAGAAAAAAAAACAGTTAAGTAGGCTAAATTTTCAAAACATATAATGGACAACTAAATCTCAAGAACACAATTTTTTTTAAGTGTCCCCCAAACAATGAAATTCCCCCCCCCCCTTTTCACCTTTGGGGCGTGTGCCACAACACCGGGTTATAGGCTTATAGTATGGTGTGATAGCAGGGAGACGAACATGAGGTAAATGGGAACTGTCGCTGACCTTTCGTGCGAAGACGGTTCCTCATCTGTAATGAATAGGCTATTGTAATGTTAAACTTCTGTCATGTTTACGGGGAAATGTCACTTTATAAAAAAAAAAAAATAACGTGCCAACTCTGATTAAGAACCTCGAATAAATAGGTCAGACTTAGGCCTGTTCAATCAATCGTCTCATTTTATCCTCACGCTAAACCCCCCCCCCCCCACCACAAAAACCCAACGACCGAGAAATACAGGAATACTCACAAACGTATACACTGTAAACTAATAACGACATACACAGTCACGTGACATTTACAGTGTATGAATAAATGTCTTCTTAGTTGATGATTGGTCGATAAGGGATTACAACCTTTTGGTTAAGGTATGTTGACATCATGGACTTGGAATATCATGGCCTGTCAGAAAAACTAATGTGGAAGTGTTGAAAGAGTCAAATGCGAAACGGACCCTAATAAATAATATAAGAAAAAGACAATCTTCATATTTTTGGCCACTTCATGAGACAAGGAGGTTTGGAGAATATAGTCACAACAGGCAAGATTGAAGGCAACAGAGACAGATGGCTACAACGTGAAAATATATTAGACAGTTTGACAACATGGCACGGCAGGGAAACAACAACGAGCTTGATACATAATACTGGAGACAGGGAGATATGGAGAAGCCAGCCGGCATGGCACCTGATGATGATGTTGATATCGTCTTAGCGTAAATAGGCTTCAATTTCTAGCAAGTGTACTTGCGTTACAGCAAACACACACGTCGTTAGGCTGTTTGGCGAGGGCTCTACCTGCTTCGTGAACTGTTATTCCACGTGATCTGGTGGTAAAAGTCCATTCGAACCACAGATTGTATATTATTTTGATCGTCTGTGTCATACAACATCTGTGTCATGAAAATGTTCGGAGATGAACTCCGTGAACACAGCATTCATTCACATTCATATGTTTATCAATGAACTCTCTAGTGATTGCAAAGATAGTCTTGAAAAGATAATCCATTCTTCACCAAGATCGATGCCTTCTGGTGCACACATCTGTTCAAGATAGATGCCATCTGGTGCACACATCTGTTCAAGATCGATGCCATCTGGTGTAAACATCTTTTCAACTTCTTGTTTCATCTTCTGTATCCATTTTCAAGCTCCTGCAGATCAGCAGGATATAGTCCAGATAAACGTTGTTCCATAATTGACAGCTTAAATGACAAATCGAACTTCAGCATAGCCTCTAGGTCAATTTGACACTGTTGAGTGAGACCAGTGTTATAAATATGTTATAGGTCATATAAGTAGGGGGATGGGGGAGGAGTAATTCCCTTTAAAAAGTCATTCGTGTGTTTTCGTGTATCAGATCTTCTTCATGTGATGTTCCTTTTGTGAAAATCTCTACGGGGGGGGGGGGGGGGGGGAGAAGAGACGTTTTACCCGCATTTTGGCCAAATTTCTAATGCTAAAAGGCATAGACCTATTCTGATTTGCTAAAGAACGGGAAATTGAATATCTCAACCCTACAACCTCTTTATCTACGGGCCTTTGTGGGACAACAAACTCCACCTTAAATTCCTCTTAGTTGCTGCTTGCGATATGCTTGACAGGTAACAGTTTAGACCCGCTTTCAGACCCGCCAACCAAGGACGATTTCTATTGGAAATTAAGTTTATCTAACTATCACTACGTTCAGATTTTTGTTTACTAGAAACAGATTCTTGAAGAGATTCTTTCTTTTTAATTATATCAAAGAACATAGGTCAGCTGTGATGGAAATTTAATTTATTTATTGGATAATCTCCGTGACAGAAGACACATGGCAATCACATAATACTGTGAATTAATTAATACTTCTACAGAAAATACCTTATGACCACTGATCTATGTATAAATAAATCAAAGTCTTCACGCTCTACAGCATTTAGGATTACCAAGCGTGTTTATTCGCTTGAACAAAGCAAGACCAAGTGTGTTGATTTGAACAAGTAACATATTTGTTGTATTTGTAAACTGTTATAGAAACTGGGACATAGGCAAAACAGGGCGAGATATAAGTCAGTGTTATAAAACCAAGACAATCTTGGTGAGACCTGGACACATCTTTGCACTCAATACATACAATTACAATACATACGTGCCATTAACATAAACAAATGTATATTTCCGCAATTTTAGTAAGCAATGTATCAAGTCAAAATATTTTGAGTTTACATTTTTTTAAAACTCAGCTGACACAGGTGGATGTCGTTATATTGTGGAATTGTGTTATTGTTGAAAGTAAATTTTCTCTCAAAAATGAAGCGTTTTAAAACTCACAAATTGCAATCCCATTTTTTTTTCTCGTGAATACTAAATTTATTCTCTTGTGTTAATGAAATTATAATTAGATCTTTTAAATTACGAATGGCCATAAAAACTGTTTTTATTATTACTTTATTACTTTGTATCAAAATTGTTTATTCTTTCCAATAAATAACAGTATCAAAAATACACAAAAATACGTTTAAGTGTAACCGTGTAAATACAAATAATACTAAAATTTAGATAATTTCATGACAAAAAAGTCGAGTGAAGCACTTTCTAAGCAGCTCTCCTATACCCCCGTAATCCTCTTTCGAGGCGGTATGACATAGCAGGCGCCGACATTCGAAAGCCACTCGGACGCTAAGTATAGCTCACCACTTAGCTGAGCACGTTTATGCTGTTAACATTCCGTACGACCGAAAACTTCACCCCGGTGACTTCGTCCTGTCTTAACATGTCATATGGGGAGGAACCAGCCTAGATCCCAAGCGGTACTGTGACGAGCGAGCTGACTCGACACTGGCTGAACCTTGACCCCGCGGTGGAGTCTAAGACATGTGAACGGACTACTGACACTAGTTCCCATACAAAGTCAAGAGCCAACTTTTGCATGTAAAGTTCCGCGGGGAACTTGAACCTTATACGGACATTATCCCTTAACATCCAAAAGTTTATGTGCCACACTTTTGTTCACCATGTCAACAGTTAGGGAAGAATGTCGTGCATATTGCTTTCAAAAAAACGTTTTTATAAATAGTAGAACGGGGAAGAGTTACATAAAATCACTCAAGATAAATGAGAGTTGTTTATTTAAATTATATTACCACATGATCAGATCAAAATATTTGTGTTCTTATGATTTATTAATATATTTGCACATATTAATACATTTCACATGTATTACATCCCCTTAACTGATAGTATATGCGGGGTTATGACCCTTAATGAATAATGGAAATGTCCACTCTCTATAACCTTGCTATCCTAGACAGAGCCTCAAAATATATTTCACAAAATTATTTTTCCATACAGAGCCTCAGTTTTTATCCCATTGTTCCATTGCAATCGCATTTTTATCTTCTTAAAACTTCAAGTACAAAAAGATCCATGTTTTTATGTTATGAGTTTAATTCAAGTACAATTAGTTTTCGCAAAAACAAAACACATGACATTTGTTTGGACAATCATTCAATCATGACTATTACATTTTTGTTTGTAAGGTGTCTTTTGCTAGGTCATATCGACTTACTGTACCGTGTCTCTCGTCAAATACAGTCACGTGAACTCATTCTTCTAAATGACTTTACTTGACGTTGATTTGTCATTGGCTGTCGACACAATGTATACAAAAGTGACCAATTAAAATCACTGTAATGGTTAAATAATGTGACTTCAGATGGATTATTTTCAAATAGTCCACACAACTAATTGAGAGACAAGATTATACAGTGTAGTAAACAATGTGTAATGGGGAATTTTTGATACCACATCGGTATATTCCGGTAATTTCTATTTGTACTGGTGTCTTTCAGCAGACATGGGTTACATGCGATCTGTTGCATTCTTTATCTTTATAATAACTAATGAAACCAGTATTCTAGTTTTCACACTTTTCTTTTATTAATATATGATATGCAAGTTGTTTGGGAAAATTAGCAGTATATTGCCCTGAATGATAGATGCACAAAATAACCAACATTTAACACGTATTGTGTTTAGGCAAGTGCCACCAACTCGTTCCGTCAAAAGCACTAGACAACACAAATTGTTTTTAAAAAGTCACACACCATTAGTGTTTTTTTTTAAATCTCGAGAGGGGAACAAATAATAGCAATACTGTTTGCTTTCCATGTATATTTTAAGAAACGACTAAGGAGGTATATGGTGGAGTTGGCTGCCCCCTCCTATATAAGGTCACAATGATACAGTGTCATTATAAAGTCGAATGTGTTAGGTCAAAAGCGAAGATCTCGCATCAATGTTGTGAACAATGACAAAACGCTAATTTGCAGGAGTTTGAGAACAAACGCAGACTCAATTATCCAGAGTGAAAACTAAGATGGAAAGCATCTATGTCTTGTTGACAAGATCTCAATTTTCTTTTTATCTCCTGTTACCAGGGTTGATCACATCATCCGTAATATCACTCCCTTAATAATCACTTGTGCTTGTGCTTCTTTCTCTCCCACTTTCATCATCCCTTGCCTCCCATTTCGTCATACGTGTGTTTCTATTCATTGTTAGTCAGCTATAGTTTGTCCTGATGATGGTTTCTTTTTCAAAACTTCGTATGTCTTTGCGTCTATTCGCTAGTATGTCGTGTGTATACATATTGACAACATTTGTATCTAAATCCGTTTTTCCTTATATTCCACTGTGTTGCCCCAGCCCTCGTATTTCCAGCCGATGTGTTGTTCCCGGCACTAGAGATTAATTCCAATAGACCAGAGAAAAAATCTTGTCATCTTTCCTCAAGGATTATTACTATAGTATATCTTATGCGTCGCATAATTCTTTTCTCCTTCTTCCTCGTTTTCCAGCAGGTCAGATGCTGATATGGATTCCATCAAAGAACTGTTCTGTAGTTAGAAGCTCCAGTGCAGTAGTTAGTGCAGTAGAGCTTTCCGCCAGAATTGTTTCAGATAGCCATCGTTTCCCCCTTGTGATGTGATATAGTGGGCAGTTTTGTAAAAAGAATAGAAGCATTCAAAAACTTATTTTTGTGTCGCAGATCTGGAAGAATCTGCGCCATAGTTTCATTTTTGGGTGAAATTACCCCCCTCCCTTCAAATATATAGCCCCAAACGTGGACCTAATTACAATTTGAGAACCACTGATCTTTATCTGCTTTATCTTATTATGTGTACGTCCTCAAACTCCTGTATGTTATCAGGATGTAATCCGGAGAATGGAATGTGGTATGTCATGATTTACATCGTGGTTGCGATATCTGCGCCTTTCGATCTGACACACCCTATTCAGCATGATTTCTGGATAGCATGATCCTCTATTGAATAGGAGAGCCAAATCAACCCCCCCCCCCCATAAAAAAAACCTTCTTAGTCACATTTTACGATGTGCATGGTAGACAACAATAACAGTACCACTAACTTTGCTTCTTTTTCCACACCACATTGGCAACACTGATGTAAACCACATTCACTGATCTAAACCACATATTACAGTACACACCACGCATTGTTTGTGTTTTGGTTTTTCTTACTAGTCCTAATGTTGACATCTTAAGAGCACTCTAACTTTCGTGAACTGTGTTCACGAGATAGAAATCGGGCTCTGTTTACTGGAAGAAAACTTGACTATTGTGTCTTAGATAGTCACACTGACTAAACATAATGCTTCATTAATAAAATATAATTTAGTCACAGTAAACAGAGAACTTCCCACTTTATAGAAAGTGGTGTTCACTTTATAGAAAGTGGTTTTACGTTTGCAATGAAGGGGAGATAATATGTACGGTTGTGAACATATTTGTTTTAATTAATTATTGTGTCAAAACAAAGTTGAGAAATCTATTCCTGATGTACTTTCACTTTAAACTTGCATTTACCAATTAGTGTGTTCTTTTTTTTAAATTGTATGCATCTGTCTAAAATATTTTTAAAAATTATTATGAAACTCTCACACTTAGGCTGACACATTAAGTGTTTCCTATATACAAAAACGATAAATTTGGATGAGATCCCCTTGTTCTATCAATTTTTAAAATATCATAGGGTTACTGTTTCATTGTTACAGTTACTCTTACTGTAACTCATTGGAGCACCTGCCATCTGATGTTAAAATGGTGCCAAGATACTTGACTTTATCCCCATGATTTAATGTTGAATCATAGATAGTATATATCTTCCTTCATTAGACAAAGGCGTTGGACTTACATCAGCCATGTTCTCAGAATGAACAGCCTAAATATTCCCCAGCAGTCACTATATTGGGTGCCACCTAGAGTAAGAAGAGGGAGACCTAGAGAAACTCTACGAAGGTCCATTAATAGAGAAGGCATGTCAATGAACCTAAACAACACGCAACAATTGAAAGACCTGGCAACACAGACAGAAATGGAAAGCTATGGTTTCTGCCCTATGCGCCGCCTATGGCCCTGGAGGAACATAACATAACATAGATAGTAATGCTGTATTCTGGCGGTGTGTATTTCTTGAAACAGCCATTACTTCTAGTTTCTTCTTGTTTAGACTGAGAGCTTTGTTTTCACTTTTTTGTACTACCATGTCTAACAAACTTTAAATTTCTTTTTCTCCCCCTGCAATCAGACCTGTATCATCAGCATATGTTACATTATTCAGATTTTGTAACCTCTAGCTGCTATTCCTAGCATGCTTTCTAAGTTTCATATAATATCCTCTGTATACAGGAAGAAAATATCTGGTTACATTACACATCCTTGTCTGATGCCCATCTCTATCTTTTGAAATTCTCCTACATTGCCGTCAACACTCGACACAGCTGTTTGTTTCCAATACATGTTTCTTACTATCTTTAGATCTTTTCCATCAACATAGCTGTCATCTTATTTTTACATACAGTCATATGTATTAGAATTTATATGCGTATTCTTATACAACTTCTGATTTATGAAACAACAGAGAATGAACAACGTAAAAACAAACTCAATGAACTGCTTTTTGCTGACGATAAAAACATCATGTATGATGACGAAGAAAAACTGCAAACTCACATCAACTCACAATCAAGAATATGCAATAAATACAACATGCGGATCAACCGACAAAAGGCAGAAACTATGCAAATAACGAGATCAACAGACAAAAAGCAGAAACTATGCAAATAACGATATTAACAGACAAAAAGCAGAAACTATGCAAATAACGAGATCAACAGAGCATTTAAACATTCAAATAGAGAACACAAAAATAATACAAGTCAAAGAGTTCAAGTACCTACGAAGTATCTTTACAGAAGACGGATGAGTCAATTGAGAGATAGAAACAAGATGTAAAAAAGGCAAATATTGTGATATACCAGATGTCACTTTTGCTATAACACCCAAAAAACAACACGGAAGTAAAGAAACACATAAGTAAGATCATCGTTCTGCCAACACTATGCTACCAATGTCAGACTTGGCAACTAACACCCACACATAAATAAGAGCATCTTTGTACCAACACTATGCTACCAATATCAGACTTGGCAACTAACACCTACACATAAGAGAAAGATCAAACATGCGAAATTTCTAAGTAAGACTATTTGAGTCACCAGATTCGACAAGGTGCGCAATTAGAACATCAGACTGATACTAAGTATAACATAGTGCATCAAGTATATAGAGAAACAACCGATAAAATTGTTTGGACGTCTTATGAGGATGAACGGTCCCATTAGAGTGTATAACAAGATTTAACTAATGATAAAAAGCCAAGGGCAGACCAAGGAAAAGATAGACAACATCAAGGCCATCCTGAATAAACATGACTACACTACAACCATAGCAACACACCTGGCTCTGGAACACAGACGACATCTTCTATACAAACCTCTACCTCAGCGGCAAGTGTGGACGTTACGACAATAGACAATTCTTATAAAAACGTCCGCATTAGTAATAATTACTGAAATTTAAACCCCCTCCCTCCATTGTCCAAACTATTTTATCTGTTGTTTCTATATATATTCTATGAATGGTGTTATATCTATTATCTTTCTGGTGTTCTCATTGCGCATTTTGTTGAGTCTGGTGATTCCAATGGCCTTCTTCAGACATTTCATTTTGCAAGTTTTGATCTTAAATACATCAAAAATTCTGTACACCATTCAACATAACTGCAGAATGTTCAGAGTGCTCAATAATTACATACTTGGGTTATACATTGTTCACTTTCTCTTGGATTCACTAGACATTTGGGGTACAAAGGGAACGCATTGCACTAGGCGGACCCAGGGTTAGCAGATAACCAAGACCCCAAATGTACCTCCTCGCGGTGCACCCTGGAAACAGAAATACAGCAGCTCGAGCTGATTCTGGCCAAATCATTTGGGGATCGTGTCCGAGAATGTGTAGGTAGCAGATGGAAAGAGATTTGACTGCATAAGAGACAGACAATATCTCCGACACCACCAGCATCACCACATATAGCGACACTGTCGACATACAGTGAAGCTAGTCAGTCCAGTCCGAACTGCAAATAGAAAGTGAAAAGAACTGCGTGAACTGCAAATAGAAAGTGAAAAGTTTCTAGGAAAGGGGAACTACAAGCTCCGTCAGCTCGAGACGAGCTTCTAGTTACCTGTGCTCCTTACAGGCGGAGACCCAGACCCATTCATTGGCGTTCGGAAAAGCAAGAAGACCTAACCCAACTCTAATGTCGAGCCTTCCTATACCGGAAGTACACTTGCAGAAAGAATTGGTTCCGTACCCGATGGGCTCAGTCACAAAAGAGGCAACGATTTAGCCCTGGCCCAACTCTACTGTCAGGTTTTCCTACACCAAAACTACACTGGCAGAGAGAAAGGGTTCAGTACCTGATGGGTTCAGGCGATATTGAGACAAGGTCGCTCAGCTCGAGAACGTCTTGCTCTCAAACGCGTGGTGTGAGACTCGAACTTGGACAAGGGGTACACGATGTCGGTGAATGACACCTCGGTTAAGAAGGCGAAAGAGCCAGGGTCCAACTCTTCTGTTGAGTTCTTCCCCTTAAGGAGCCAGGCTCACGGATGAGAAACGGTTCAGTACCCGATGGGCACAGGCACAATACGTCCAATTACACGAGGCAAGTTCATAGACAGTGGAACACCTCGTACGAGTCAGACGAGAGCAAAAATCGTCTTGGCGAAGAGTCACCACATACACGCGTTCCTGGAGACAGATATGGAGGCTGTCACAGGCTAGGGTAGCCCACCCGAATTGTCAAGGCATGCCAAAATCGGATATGCTAGGCCTACACGGCGCATAACTGTGGCACAACGTAATCACGCTCCCGGCGGAAATCGCACGGATATCCATGCTGGTTACAATGGAGCGAACGCAAAACAAACAAACAAACTAGACACTTATGGATCACATTTATGGATTTAGAAGTTATTCATCTGACATTGGACTATTTAACAATCTCAAAAGCATTAATCTATTGTTTCTTTTGAACCCTGTGCTCACTTTTATTGCGGCGTTCTTTGCCAGAGAAACTTCTACCATTTATTCATTTTAACACAGGTGGGAGAGTTGTAAGGAATATCAATGTAACACATGTGGGAGAGTTGTAATGAATATAATTTTAACAGTGTGTTGTCTAGTATTATTATGTATAAGAGTTAGTCATGGTCGCTGTAAGTTACTGAGTAATGGATGATAAGTTTGGGTTTTCTGTAACGTGATACACTGACAAATTATCACTTTCATTTATTCCAAAGACAGTAAGTGAGAAAATGAAGCGTGGATGTTAGAGTGTGAGGTCTATGGCACCATCTTTGTCCTTAGGTGGTATGCTAGTCATGTTAAGCACCTACGATTCAAAGTACACAGATTGAGTAAACTGTAGATTATAGGGACATCATATATATTGTTAGTTTCTTTGACATTCCAACAATACGAAAGTTATAAATATATTTCTGAATATATATTATATTCACAGTTTACTGAAATAATCACCATTCTTCAGTTTTTCTTTTTAAAAAATGAAGAAAGTATCTTATGGCGAGGTATGCGCCTTTCAGCCACAAAAAAAGGTACTGTTTCAGATCATCCAGTCACCATGATTCCAATATTAACATTGTGATGACAAAAACGTATTGAATATATAACTCGGCGGTTATGGTTTTGCAGCACTCCCTGAAATACATACTCTCGAATTCATGGTGGCTGGATTACCCAAGGGTGGCTCTATTATTATTTTATGGTTAAAAAAACTATTATATAACCAAATTGGTGCCCTTGTGTTGCCAGAGGACAGAAGGGGGGGGGGTAAAGAATTGCAACATTATTACCCGCCAATTATGTTGTAAGAGGGTAGTAAGCAGGTCTTGGGCTCGCGTTGGTTGTTTCATCCCCAAAAAGGTCAAAGTAGTAGGATGTGTCAGACCGAAAAGCGCAGATATCGCAGCTAAGATATAAGCTATGACACAATGCACTTCGTTCTCCGAACTACATAATACTAATATTCAGGAGTCTGAAGAAGAGGAGAGAAATTGGACAATGTACGCGTTTGAAAGAAGTGCGCCTCACCATAAGGTTACTTTAAATAAAATTAATTATAATAATAACATAGTTTGTAGTACAAACAAGAGTTAGGTAATAACGAAACATGAGGATGACAAAACAGAGGTTCATTACATAAACATATTGTGATCAAAAGTATTCCTTGATCACACACACACACACACGCGCACGCACGCGCGCATATATATATATATATATTTTCAAATGTGAATGTAAAAATGGTCATCATACACACACACGCACGCATATATATATATATATATATGCGTGCGTGCGTGTGTGTGTGTGTGTGTGTGTATGATGACCATTTTTACATTCACATTTGAAAATTCAATTAGAATTATGACCATGTCTAATAGTTCGTAGATGGCTAATGAGCCATATTCGAGCTGTAAATATCCGTGCACAGTACGAACATGGAATTACCACTGTAGACAGATTTTGATCTATCCGTGACTTTCTAGTTACTCTCGGCTGTTAGGCTGCAACATTTCTCCTCTTTTCAAAAGATGATGCGCTTTTTTTTGACTGTAGAGCGCCATATATATACATACATACATACATACATACATACATACATACATACATACATACATACATACATACATACATACATACATACATACATACATACATACATACATACATACATACATACATACATACATACATACATACATACATACATACATACATACATACATTAAGTGGTTTTTTTTTCTAGGAAAAAAGAAGGGTATACGGCGTTTACAGAAGTGGATGGTCAATACTTTAACATGAATGGCCACCACCCATTCCCCTACCCCCTCCATTTGGCCGTAATAATTTGCATATTGGGAACTTTGAAAATAACAACAACAAGCTTACGTATGAAACATTTTGAGTAATCATATAATTTTCTTATAGTTCTACTGTCATAATATAAAACGGGCGGCGATGTGGTTTGTTGTGTATTCTCCGTAACGTTAATTATGAGGTTGCGTTATCTAAAGAGGAAGGGTTCAATCATTTCGTGTTTTGACAGTGTCAGAAGGAGGAGCGAAGAATATTAACACTTTGATCTGCCATGCATGTCATAAGAGACTACTAATAGGTTTGAGGTTAGTGTTGAGTATGCGAACGAGCAACAAAAAGAACCACTCAAACCTTTCCATATATATATGGCCCTCACAACCTCCACACAAAAATACATTAATATAAGACTTACTGTAGCCAGATTTATCATAATGGCCATAATTTATCCATGCCTTTAGAAAGTTCAATATTTCTATTTCTTTCCTTGCTTTTGTAATCTGTTGCTGCGTGGTGCCCAAAAAGCAGCCAGTATTCAGCACATTTTGTAGGATCAAATTGACAGAGAGTGGAGTCAACTATCTTGATAAACATAACTGTTGATATAATCTTAATCAGTAATGACGATTTTAAAGGTGTTGCAATCATGTTCAGCTGTGAGAAACCTCTTGCAAGTTTACTTGAGAAGATCGGAGTGATGTCAAGATTGTGAATTGAAGGTTTGAAAGTATTTTTTCTCCTTTTATTCCAAGATTCTATGTATTATATTTCTGTCGTTCAAACGAAACCGCATTGACAAATGTCTAATTGCTTCTTCGTCATATATTACAAAATTGTGTGTTTCTTCAGACCACTGTTTTTCGTCAAGCACAAAGGGCTCACTTGAGAAAATCAGCTTCTTTATATTCGAGCTGTCGTTGTTTTAGTGAAGTCTCCAAGTTATCATAAAAGGAAACAGGGCATATTAGTTGGTTATCTTTTCTATCTATTTTGTAAATAAGAATTTCTTGAACTAGAGACTTTGCAGCTTGGGCGGTTTCCGTATAGTACTGTCCGGGATATGATCGCATATCTACAAACAACTGTATGGTGCGTTTAATTGCTTTATTGGCACAATTAAAAGTTATGTTTCGTTTTTGCGATGTCAGGCTCTGTTCAGAGAGCTTTTGAAGTGTATCGCACATCACTCCTAAGTCTAAAATAAACTAAACAATAGTAATCTTCTTCATCAATCCCTCATATGTGCATCTATCTTCTTTTTTTTATCTCTGGAATTATCATCTTTAACATTTCTAAAATGACAAACTAAGTCTTTCCCGCCGATGACGGATGTGTCGGGCCATTGGCGCAAATAAACCGGCGACACAACGCATTTCCATTCTCTGGAATACATCCTTCTGTAAATCTAATAGAGCCATGGTCCTGATACAAGAGATATCCAGTGGGAGTTTGAGAATGAACGAAGAAGAAGAAGAAACTAAGTCTTTATAATCCTACTAAACTGCAGATACTGAGCGAAAGCTGGATTCTACCCAACGAATGCTTAATATTCGTTGAATTTTCAACAACTTCGCTTCCAGTGAACTGGCACATACATGGAGTTCGCAATTATTCTTTGGGCGATGCGTGATGAAAACGTATCACTTGTCAATAAATTATTTGAATCTATTAATTCCAGAAACATTCTTACCAGCATCGTGGACAGATAATTCCAGATTATGCTTAGCACAGTGTCAAACAATTAATGATGGACATTTATCTTTTAATAACATTTTTTTTTCTACGAGAACCCAACATTACCACTGTCATCATCATCATCAGGTGCCATGCCGGGTGGCGTAGGCGGTCATGGCTCTCCACAGCTCTCTGTCCACAGTATTATGTATCAAAGTCGTTGTTGTTTCTTTGCCGTGCCAGGTTGTCAAACTGTCTAATATTTTCTCACGTTGTCGCCCTCTGTCTCTGGTGCCTTCAATCTTGCCTGTTGTGATTATGTTCTCTAAACCTGCCTGTCTCATGAAGTGGCCAAAAAAAGAAGATTGCCTTTTTCTTATATTGTTGATTAAGGTCCGTTTCGCATTTAACTCTTTTAATACCTCTACATTAGTTTTTCTGGCAGTCCATGGTATTCTCAGCATTCTTCTGTAGAACCACATCTCTGTTGCCTCCAATCTCCCACTTTCCAGTTTGTTTATTGTCCAAGACTCGCACCCATATGTTAGTATAGGGGTTATATAGCACTGCAGAACTCTCTTTCTCACCTCTAATGACAAGGTCATATTACACAGTATATTTTTCATTTTTCTGAATGTTGTTTTTGCCTGTCCTATTCTGCATCTTATTTCTGTTGAACTTCTTCCATCTGCTGTTATAATTGTACCTAGATATTTGAATTGGTGGACCTGTTTTAATACTATATCATTCACTATGATCTTGCAAGGTGTGTTATTTTCTTTCTTTGAAATAACCATTACTTCTGTTTTCTTGATATTTAGGAAGAGACCTTTCTCTTTGCTTTCTGTGACTACTACTTTAATTAATTTTTGAAGGTCTTCCTCACTTTTTGCAATCAGAACAGTGTCATCCGCATATCTCAAATTATTTATGTAATGTCCTCCCACTGATATTCCTGGGATATCTACTATTGCACGCAATATGTTTTCACTGTATAGAGAGAACATGACTGGTGAAAGCACGCATCCCTGTCTGACTCCTTGTTTTATTTGTTGAAAAGGGCCAAATTGCTTTCCTACTCTTATTGCTGCTGTTTGTTGCCAGTACATGTTCTTGATTATTCTTAAATCCTTGCTGTCAATGTTCAGATTCTCTAGCATGTGTATAATTTTGCTATGTTTAACTTTGTCAAAAGCTTTAGTGTAGTCTATAAAACAGAGGTACAGATCTGTTTTTACCTCTATAGACCTCTCTATTAGTGTTCTCAATATATAAATCGCATTGTTGGTGCCTTTGCCTTCTACAAATCCACATTGTTCTGGACTTATTCTGGTTTTATTTTGTTTCTCACTCTCTTCATGATGATTCTGAGCAGTATTTTGGTTATTTGGCTCATGAGGCTGATTGTACGGTGTTCTTCACATTCGGTGGTCCCTGGTTTCTTAGGTAATGCTATGAATATGGATCTCATTAAGTCATCGGGTACGTTTCCGCTGTTATATATGTCATTCAGCAATTTTGTGATTATTTCAACTCCAAAGTCATCTAAAGCTGCTAATTCTTCTAATGTGATATTGTCTGGACCTGGGGCTTTGCCATATTTCATGTGTCTTAGTGCCTCCCTTACTTCTGCTGTGAGTATTGATGGACCCTCGCCGTTATCTTGTATGTTTATTTCTGGTCTATTGTCCTCATAAAGTTCTTTGATATATTCTGACCATCTCTGTACTATGTGATCTATTCCCATTAATACCTGCCCTGTCTTAGATTTTAGACACCCTGTAACTGTTTGCGTTCTCTTTCCTGTTATCATCTCAATTTTCTTATATAGTAATGTTGTATCTTGGTTGTAATGCAATTCTATTTCTGTGATTTTCTTGTTCAGCCAGCTTTCTTTTGCTATTTTGCATTTCTCTCGTATCTCCTTATGTATTTTCTGATATTCCACTATCTTGTGTTTATTTTTCCTTCTGGTGCTCATCAATTCTAATATTTCTTCTGTCATCCATTTTTGTTTTGATGTATGTTTTACTTTTGGTATTATCTCTTTAGATGTTTGGTTTATCGACTGTTTTAGCATGTTCCATTGATCTTCAATACTCTGAATCTTTGCAATGGCATTGTATCTATTTTGTACAATTATGTTGTATCTTTCTTTAATGTCAGCATCTGATTTCAATAAAGCTAAATCTAATTTCATATTCCTCGGTGCTCTCTTGATCTTCTTTAATCTTATACACAATTTCGCTACCAGTAGTATATGATCACTGTTGCAGTCAGCACCTGGCCTTGTTTTCATAGATCTAATGCTGTTTCTATGTCTTTTAGAGACTAAAATGTAATCAATTTGGTTCCGAGTATTATCACCTGGGCTAATCCATGTACACAGCCTTCTTGGATGTTGCTTGAACCATGTATTCCCTATTATTAAATTATGTGCCTGTGCCCACTCTATTACCACTGTACCATCACAAAAAACAGAAATTAAACATACATTCAAGCACTCCTCTGTCAATCCAATAGAATGAAGACATCTAATCAAAGCGGAGAAGATTCCGACGGATGATATATCCTCTAGTTCAGCTAAGTCAATAAATTAATTAACTAGTCTGATCATTTCACAACCTGAAATTATTACATAAAATGACAACAGATTAAGCGGTTTTTACATGCTTCCAGACTACCGTCAGACAGTCTTCCTTGAAAAGAATTACTATACAGGAGTGAAGACTGATGGTTACAAATCCAGGCGCTGACCATGCAAACGATGAATTACAGAAATAAATGAGTCAACGAAAATAAACATATGAAGCGCACAAAAAGCCACCTCCAGAGAACTATTCTACCTCTGACGCTGCAATGCACAAAGGGGTATACAACGAAACGAAAACTTATATTGTCGAGTGTCACGAACAAATACATTTTTTCTGGGCTTTTTGTATTTTTTAGAGAACATAGTCACAAGAGACAAATTTTAAGGCAACAGAGACACCTCCAGAGAAAATATTAGAAGTTTGACAACCTGGCACAAGGAAACAACAACGACTTTGATGCAGCAAGGCACCTGATGATGATTTGTCTTCTGAACAAGTTCTTGTCTAAAATATTGAGTGGTAACCTTGGACAGGAAGAAGAGTTCCGGTTGTTGAAATAGCGCGAAGTTTGCCTACTTTCTGAATAATTCCATTAGCATTTGTTTGTTAGATATTCTGCAGTTTTTAAATAAAATTGCATTGCATATCTTCGTTCGCCATGCCCGGGTCAATTGTGCGGTTGTCTTCTGCCACAGAAGTTATTATTGATGCAGATTGTATGAGCAGGCAAGTCTGATAAAAATGTGAAGTTTGGCATAAAAATAACATTTGATTTGATTTAACTCTTTCAGCACGTAATTTAGGCATTAGCAAATGGGTTACAGCATTATAAATACCACAGTTAGATAGCCCTTGAAAATTGCAATTCAATGATACCTCAATCAAGTCTGTACGTCAATTCTGAAAAAAGTTATGAATTTTTTTGAATTAATTTTGCATCAAAAAAATTTACATGGAACATATAAGGAAATATAAGCTGATTAGTGCACAAAGTTGTGACTTAGAATTGTAGTTTAGCCAATAATTCATGATAATTCATGACATATCAGAGTTACTAATGATAAAAAATAGAACAAACTATACATTTTTGTGTTCGGGAAGAAAAGACGAATCTGGGGAGTACATTATGCTAATTTTCAAATTCAATCAAAGCTAATTAATATTCAAAAATGGCGGTTAATTTACATAATTAAAATTGAATTGAATAGCCTAATTATTAAACATTTCTATTATTTATGATAAAATATGTTGCAAACTATACATTTCTGTGTTCGGGAAGACAAGACGAATCTGCGGATCACATTGACATAATTTTCATATGCAGCCAAAGGTTAATATTCAAAATGGCAGCTAATTTGCATAATTAAAATAATTATTCAATATATTTGTGAATTATGATAAAATATCCTACAGGGTTTTTGTGCTACAAACAAATGTGATAAAACTTTCATGGATTATTCATGTACATAGTGATTTGTGTTTAGTTTTGTGAACTGCTTGTTTAGGGAAATGTTCCTAGAATGGTAAGAATAAAGTAGACATTTTTTATATTTTTCTTTCTCATGTCATACATGTCTTCCCCCATATAAATCCCATTGTATATATAATTTGTATTATTATGCATAGATCATGTTCTAGCAAAGCTGCTACTTGCAGGCAATGCAATACCAATAGTCCAAAGAGTGCACATTGTAGCACATCAGTAGTGTAGTCACAAACCAAGTCGGACAGTTGTCATGACAACACACAACCTTTTGTAAGGCTTGTAAGCAGGCAAATAAACAAACAAACTCCCATTCATATGCTTTGGCTTAGTTTTTTAAAGAAATTAACAATTTTGTAAATACATAAACACACAGAGCATTTAATATTTTAAATAGATGGCAATTGTATTTCTTGTTAACCAATATGTCTGAAAAACAATATGGCGGACAAGCAGCATGGACATGGTGAACATTTTTAAAACATTGGATGAGACAGAGAGCTCCTCATAATGTCTTTCATACTTGGTATACAACTGTATAAATGGTTAATATAACATTTAGACAGGAAATAAAGTTGAGTGTAATAGTAGATTAAAAATGGATAATGAAAATACACAATAAGTGACAATACCTAGTGTTAAAATACAAGTTACTCAAACAATATCCGCTGTTTTTGTCAGATAGATGCCCAACTGTGTACAGAAAAGACTTGATGTCACAAAAATGTCCACTTCTATATGCCAAATAGTATCAGGGACACTGGAAATCTAATTAAAACGTGGTCACTGCCTACTTGCATGGTCAGGAAATAGACTAGTGGCCATTTTCTTCAAGGGACATAATTTGATAAAAAAATTTGGACACCAAAGAGCTCCTTTGTGCTAATGCCTACGTAATTATACCTGGTGTTTTTACGTAATTAATTTTAGGCTAACTTTTTGGACCGCATCATGATTCAGGCGCAAGCTTCCTGAAGACAAAGTATTAGCTATGGAAAGTCATATAAGGTATCAAAAGAAAGATAATTGAATGTGGAATTCAAATACAATATAAAAATGTAATAATTGTAAGAACAACATACAAAAACTGCACCAGAAACAGGAATGTTAGCTGGATAGACATTTTTTGAACATATATTTTCTTCTACTCACCCTCAATTTTACTTGTCTTGAAATGTTGATATCCATTCTTACTAAAGTACATGCATTGATAGCCAATTTACTAATCATAATTAGTTTATTTGAAGTAAATCTATCAGCTGGCTAGTGTGTTATTCTATTTTTAGTGCACATTGACAATGTCCAATTTCAGAACCGAACAAAAATATTGTGAAAATTCAGGAAATATTTCAAAGTATTTAATTTTCAAAGATGAAATTTTTATTCCACTCAATATTATCATTAGGTCTAGCTATATTTTCTGTATAACATAATACAAAATTATCATTGATGTCACTAGGCCTATCTGATTCTTCAGAAACAATATCAGTGGGAACAGTTTTATAATTTTTGAGCTCTTACCTCTAATCTATTAGGTGTAGGTCTATTTCTTTTCCGATTTTCAACAAGTCAGCAACCTCCACTGTCAAAATCGAAAGCACTGTTGTTTACCTTGAAATCACTTGAAATAATATCTCCAATTATAATACTCAGGAATAATAAAGCCCGATGTTTGCTGAAGGATTCAGCTCTCTTGCTAGTGCAACATGAAGTCATTTTGCTAATTTTGAAATCCAGGACCTAACTTGTTTGAATTATAATTTGAAATAATTTTACCATGCTTGGGATTGCTGATCAAGCTGATGGTATCCGTTTGTTAGCCAGATTTCTAAATGTTAAATGGCTAAATAAGTTAATAGTTGTCATTTACGAACCAAACAAGGCCAAAACGGAGGGTACATATGGAGCTACGTTATACCGTGCATACGTAGTCAAAGGGGGGAGACTATGCTACGTTAAAACGGACATACGTAGGAATTGAGTTAATATTTAATAATAATTATTATAATGATTATTATTAATAATACTAATGAATAATATTAATAATAATTATTATTCTAATTATAACAAAACATGCTTAGGAGCCTTGATAACTAAACTACTACTAGTAATAAATAAATAGGCATGTGTTGGGCATAGTAACTTAAGTAAGACTCAGGCCTAATGCTCAAGTTAGTCTATGCATGCCCCGTTGATTCAGATCGACTAAGTAATTAAATTAATTAGGCCCATAATTTAAAAAAACTGCAAATATGAATTTAAATTATAGTAGGCAAATAAAATGACTTTGGCGAGCACGAAAAGAAGAGCAAAGAGTCAATAATAAATATAAATTGACAATAATGTTGGCATTGTTGCCACCACCCATGTAACAATACGTTATTCATCATTAGCCTGACCATCATCAGTAACCTGTGAAGTCATCATCACCCATGGTAGGTAATGCAGAGCATGGGGTAATGAGAAGGCAGACCTTGACAGAGAAAAAGTAACCTGTTGATGGAGGACAATGCAGGGAGTAAAAAATTCAGTCAGTAAAAGTTGCTTTTGATTCTTCACTGTGCTATTCTTCTTTCGTTCACTTGAAACATGTCTATATCTGTAATTCTGTCTCCTTAATAAAACTCACCGTCTTTTGTAGTTCATACAGTGTCCCATAGAACTTTGATTCCAGTGTTGTTTCCTCTGGCCAATATGTATGCCTCAGCGTTTCATGCTCAGAACACTCTTGAAGTATATGTTTGGCACTCTGTGCTGCCTGTACACATGGCCGTGTTGCCAATCTTGAACTTTGTATACATGTGACTGCGGAGTTGGTTGTGTCCTGTTCTGAGACATAGAATTATAACTTGCTCTGATCTGTTCATAATGTGATAGTCATCTTGTGTTGGCGTTTGTGGCTTTCTTATTGACTTGATCATCTGTTTTTTCTGATAGTAGGTAATTGGTATATCTGGTTGGTCTTCGGCAGCACCTTCCTTAGCCAGTTTGTCTGCTTTTTCATTGCCTGGTATTCCACAGTGAGAGGGTATCCACTGCATGGTTACCCTATACTGGTAAGACAATTCGCTAAGTAGTTTTTTCAAGTCTGTTAGTTTTCCAGACTGGAGAGCTTGAAGCACTGACCTTGCATCTGTCAGGAATACCACAGGCTGTAGGCCAGAGTTGGAGTTCAGCAGTTTTTTAGCTGCCACACTAATTGCCTGGATTTCTGCATCATAATTATTGCAGAATTTTCCCGTCGGTGTTCTGATTGTATCTCTAGGCTTGTGTGGATATTCTATATATACACCTGCACCTCCATTCTTCACAGCACATCTGTGTACACTCTGACCCATATATCTTGTGGATATTCCTCATCCAGAAAACTAAGGGTGACTGTCATTCGCTGCACACTGTTCTGTTCGTCCTCGCTTAGTATTCCTTTCACATGGGTCTGAATGTGTATTGGCATTCCATGGCTTTCACTCCATGGGACTGTGCTATAAATATAGCACACTGTTCATTCTTAAACTTCTGCAAATTAGCAGGATGTAGTTGGGAAACCGGAGTGCATTGTGTCATGGTTTACAGCTTTGCTACGATATCTGCACCTTTTGGCCTGAAACATCCAACTTCAGCATGACTTCTGGGTTGCTTTTATCCTATTTAGGATGAGACAGCCAACTCCATCACATAACGTCTTTGTTGTTCGTCCATCACAAGTAATTATGACTATTTGTTACATCCACATGGGAAATTCAGTTAGAGATATGTCCTTGCCCATGAGTTCGTAGATGGCTAATGAGCCCTATTCGAGGCGCAAATGTGCTTGAACAGTTTGGGCATAGAATAACCACCATAGATGATTTTTGGTCTGTCCGTGACTTTCTAGCTACTCTCCGCTGTGAGCTGCTGCATTTCTCCTATTTTCACAAGATGATACACCCTTTTTGACAGGCTACCTTGAGATCATGTACCCTTCTCCAGCTGACCATAGAGAAGTTTTAGCATATGTACCACATGACCTGCCCAACGAATCTGTGTCTGCATCAGGATAGTGTCAATCCTAGGGATACCAGATCTGTCAAGGACTGTGGTAAACGGAATCTTGTCTTGCCATGTGATGTTCATAACTTTTCTGAGAAAGTTGTGTGACAGTGATTGCGTTTCCTCACATGACGTCTATACAGAGTCCATGTATCACTAGCGTATAACAGCACTGGGAGTACCACTGCTCTGTAAACTTTCAGCGTAGTCTGTTGGTTAATGCCATTTCTATGCCACACATTTGTGTACAATCTGCCGAAAGTAATGTTTGCCTTGGCAATCATTGTATACACTTCATCATCAACGTTGGCATTTTGTGATAAAGTGCTACCTAGGTATGTGAATCTATTCACAACTTTCAGGGCTACACCATTTACCTTTATGCAGGTCTCATGAGAACTTTTGCCAGGTGCTGGTCAAAGTTGTAACATGGCGTATGTTTTATCCATGTTAATAGAAAGTCCAAAGTTGGTACAAGATTTGAAGAATCTGTCTATAATACTTTGTAGATCAGCCTCAGAGTTGGCATTTAGGGCACAGTCATCAGCAAATAAGAGATCCCTGATTGTGTGTGATTTGACTTTGTTTTTTTCTCGGAGCCGCCAAAGGTTGAATAATTTTCCATGGATGCGATATATGTCTACTCCCAAGTTTAGATCTCTAAAAGCATCATCCAACATAGCAGAGCACATGATGTTAAGTATTGTAGGGGCTAATACACATCATCTACCACAGCCCCTTCCTACTTACCATGTCAAATGCTTTTGTTAAGTCTATGAATGCTGTGTTACTTTATCTACTTTGAAAACAAAAATATCACTAGCTATCATTTGTTAATTCCGGTCATGTAAACATTAAACATCATTTTATATGTTGCTAAATGAGTATACCAACTGGTTGAAAATGTCTGGCGGTCTTTTACCGCAGGAAAACCGCTGGCAACGTTTGCCTTTGGTTTGGTGGAAAAGTTTAAATGTTAAACTTTGCAATCGTTTCAAAAATAATTTTTCTGTTTTCATTCTTAAACGTTTCCTGGTTACTAGAATGTAGTCAGGATAGCAGAATGCATTGTATCATGTTTTACAGATTGGTTGCAATATCTGCTTTTGGTCTGCCACATCCAATTTCATCATGGATATTTTGGTAAATTCAACCTATGAGGTGAGACATCAAACTCTTTCCCCAAACCTTAATTGCCGTTTATGACATGCATGGGTCAAGGGTCGTGGTGTTGCTGTTCTTTGCTCCCCTTTCGGTTTCAGTAACACATGTGCTTAATGTCAATTTAATCATGACATAGTATATTCCGTTGTATGGACTATCTCCTGTATATAAGCAGGAATTTGAGAAAGAATGCAGACAAGACTAAAACTGACATTGATTTTTATGTTGTTTATATTCTTTCTAAGTCTGCGTTTGTTCTAAAATTCCTGCATGTAAGTCTGGAGAATGTAGTGCATTGGTGTCACAGTTTACAGCTTTGATGTCATATTTGTGACTTCTGTCCTGACACATCTGACTTTAGCAAGAATATTAATATTTTTTGAATTTCAGGCTAAACAAGATTGAGTCAGAGTTCAAAGATGGAGACATAACTGCGAAGGTGAGATGAATTGTTTGTAGTTGGTCATATGTCTAAATGGAAGCAGAGGTTAACTTAATATTCTTTTTTTCTTCTGCGTTCATTCTCAAACTCCTGCAGATTAGCAGGATGTAGTCCGGAGAACGGAATGCGTTGTGCCATGGTTTACAGCATTGCTGCGATATCTGCGCCTTTCAGCCTGACACATTCGACTTTAGCATGGCTTTGGGTCACTGACCCTATATGGGATGGGACAGCCAACTCCATCCCATAACCTCCTTAGTCGCCTTTTACAACATGCGTGAAAGGTAAACAGTGTTGTTATTCTTTGCTCCCCTTTCTGGCCCGGCAACACACGGGCGAACTTAATATTAGAGATGATCGTGTATATGCATTGGGTTAGTGGAATCAAACAAGAAATGATTGTGTATAGGGAGTGAGTTTGTAGAATCAGACAACAAAGATGATTGCGTGGGGTGGAGGATGTTAGCAGAACCCAACGAAATCAGTTTTCAAAATTTAGAACTTTAAATGATCACATAGTTAACTTGACTCCTGACACATCGACATTTCAGCAGACCATGTTTCTGTATTCAGGATTCTTTTGGTTGTGTTAGATCTTCAGGCCAGTGGCCAGGACGAAGCACCGTCTTCTCCATGTCATAGAGGATGTTCTAAAGTTTTTGCCTCAGTTCAGTCTAGTGAGGCTATGTCTTGCCTTGCAGTTCTTTGTATCTTACGTAAAACACAGGTTTATATATCGTCTCAATGGGACACCATAGACTATATCTAACACTAGTGGGTAATGATGGGCAATGATGATCACATAAGAAATCATAAAAATTACAATACACAAATCATATTCAACGTTTCAACCAAAAGGTCTTTATCAAGACACAAACAAAACATTAAAAGACGACGAATAGAAAAATTATCACAACGTCCAACAGAAATATGGAAATGATATGCCGGAAGGTCAGAAAGTACATAAAAACGTAAATATATGTGGAAACGAAACGAACAAAAAGGTGAGTAAATGACGGAACAAAAAGAATAAAGACAAAGACCACTTGTATTGATTGTTCTTTGTATCCTGGACAATCTTTGAGTATGTGTTCAGGGATCTGTATGCCTGCTCGGCATGGACATTGATTTGTATGGGCTACCCTGATTCGGTACAGGTGGCCCTTGAGTCGTGCAGAAGCCTTTCTAAGTCGAAAAATGATGGTCTGTTGTTGCCTATGAAAGTAGACACTGTTTACCAGCTTACAACCTCTCTGTTGAGTATACTCATAATATTTTCTTTATAATCAAAAGAAAATGAAGTTGGTAGGCGCAAATTCAGGGAAAGAAGCATTTATTACTCACTTACCAGATCCCTGTGTCAGGTTGTGGTAGGTCTGTGTTATGTTTGTGTTATAAACAGCTGTGTTATGTCTGTATAAAAGGCGTTAGTGATGGAGGGGTTTGCTGGTAACAGGAAATTTGCTAGAAATGTATGAGCTATAGAGGGATTCCACAGTACTTCCACTATTCCATCATCATTACATGTACTACCACAGTTCCATAATCATTACATGTACTACCACAGTTCCATCAGTATTACATGTACTACCACAGTTCCATCAGTATTACATGTACTACCACAGTTCCATAATCATTACATGTACTACCACAGTTCCATCATTATTACATGTACTACCACAGTTCCATAATCATTACATGTACTACCACAGTTCCATCATTATTACATGTACTACCAGAGTTCCATCATTATTACATGTACTACCACAGTTCCATCATTATTACATGTACTACCACAGTTCCATCATTATTACATGTACTACCAGAGTTCCATCATTATTACATGTACTACCACAGTTCCATCATCATTACATGTACTACCACAGTTCCATCATCATTACATGTACTACCACAGTTCCATCATCGTCACATGTACTACCACAGTTCCATCATCATATATCTTTGCAAATGTGAGAGCTTTTTAAACTTATTATGTGCTTCAAAACTTTGACAGGGTTACTGGAAAAAGAAGTGTGCCATTCTGGAACATTTGTTTAACGAGGATGTGAAAAGGAAAATTGAAGAGTTGGAGGAGGAGTTAGCCAATGCAGAAATCACTGAGGTAGTTTGCAGATATTGATGTAATAGCATGTCAGTACATTTTGTTTGTCATATTCTTCGTCTTCAAGGTTCATTCTCAAACTCCCCGCATGTTCGGAAAGCTGAAGATTAGCGAGACAGAACTGTGGACTGAGTCCAGAGACTGCAGAACACATTCTTCATATGTGTCAAATCTACCAAGAAGAGGAGAAAATATGGCCCACTGAGACTGCACTTCTTCTAGACATGAGGGGTTCCATGGATGACCTGAAGTGAACCACACAATTCATTGAAGCTATTGGTATCTGATATCTGACTGAAAAATGATGAAGAAGAAACTCTCTGCTGGATTTCCCTTGTAACATGACATTGTCCTACACAATTTCTAGTTGGATTTAGTCCAGAGAATGGAAATACGCTTTAAAACCATTTTATTTGCGGCAATTGCCCGACACATCTGCCTTTGGTGGAAATTGTGATCTAAGAGAAATATTTATGTTTTATGGCCAATATTTTAGAGCAACCAGCAGTTTCCATACTTAAATTTCATCTTCTGCTATTGTTTCTCAAGCTCCTGCAGATCAGCAGGATGTAGTTAGAATGTGTTGTCACAGTTTCCATCATTGTTGCGGTATCTGCGCCTTTCAACCGAACATATTTAACTTCAGTATCACTTTGTGTCTCTTTGATCATATGTGGGATGGGACAGCCAATTCCACCTAACCTCCTTAGTCGCCTATTACAATTTGTATAGAAGGTAAATGTGTTTTTATTCTTTGCTCTCATTTTGGTTCCCAGGTAACACTTGGGTGAGGGACTTACATATAAAACGAGTTGATGTTCTGTTAGTCGTGAAATGTCGTAATTATTTCAACACTTAGTTAGGAGCAGTGGCTGCTGAATTGAGTGTAGGACCTCATGTGTGTTGCTCGGAGTCACATATGGACAAAGAATAGCATCACTCACCTTCCATGCATGTCATATGAGGCCATTAAGGAGATTTGGGGATTGAGTTGGCTATTCCATTACACAGGCTAATGATCCAAAAGTTATATGGCAGACCAAAAGGCACAGATATCGCAGCCAAGCTGTAATCAAACTGCGCTACACACTGAGAGCTCCCCCTCATGACCTTGGCAGGAGTTTTTTTTTTTGTGTGTGACAAACACACATCTTTATCTGTACTGTAGCTGGCAAGCTCACTAAACAGATATCTCTGATTAAATTAACCGTTTTGTTTTTTTTGGCAACATTGTCTGCTGGTGACCTTAACTGCTCGTACTATAACAAACTTGGAATGAAGCTGCACATTTCGTTCACAATTCAGAAAAAAGTGGGTAGGCACATGATATTTGATTGAATAAAAAATTGTTGTATAACAGTTTTACGTGAAACAATTCTCAGAATTGATGTTTTGAACAAAAAGGTCTTTATCAAGATAAGATGTTGGGTGCAAAGGGTACAGCATTGCTCTCGGCGGACCAAGGGTTAGCAGATAACCAAGATCCCATAATTACCTCCTCATGGTGCACACTGGAAACAGAAATACAGCTGCTCGTGCTGATTCTGGCTAAAACTTTTGGGGATTGTGTCCGTGAAAGTGGAGGTAGCAGTTGGAAAGAGATTTGACAGGCAATATCTCAGACACCTCTGCATCAACACATATAGCAGCACTGTCGACACACAGTGAAGCTAGTCAGTTCTGCAGAAGCATCGGAAGGGCGGCCAATGCAGTTGTTACAAAGTGGGCAGATGTTATGTGAAATATAAAGAATGGCACATTAGTCACAATAAAAATAATAGCACAATGTGTACACTGAGAGGGAAGCACAGCGCTAGAGGACAGCAGCACGTGCAAAGAGAATGAAAAACGTTTCAAGGAAATCAGAACTATTGTTTTGTTTATTCGAGACAAGCTCCTAGATACCGGTGATCCCAGCCCAGGCCCAACTCTACTGTTGAGATTTTTCTATAACGGAATCATGCTTGCGGAGAGAAAAGATTCAGTGCCTGATGGGCGCAGGCACAGCCTTCCAGGGTGACAGCACTGTTCAGCTGTTCTAGAACAAATGCTAGTCCCTGACGCTCATAAAAATGTGTATAGACTCGGACTTAGGATGAGTGGTTCATGAAGTTGGTGAACAACACTTCGGCTAAGAGGGTGAACGAGTCTGAGTCCATTTCTTCTGTCAAGTTCTTACTAAACCGGAACCAGGCTTGAGGATGAGAAAAGGTTCAGTACCCAATGGGCCCAGTCACAATACGTCAAATTACATGAGACAAGTTCACTGGTGGCGGAACACCTCGTGCAAGATAGATGTGAAGGACAAACAGTTTCGGCGTAGAATAAGTACACATTCACTGCCTGACGACAGATAGGAAGTCTGTCACAGGCTAGGGCAGTCCACCCGAAATGTCAAGGCATGTCGAAATCAGATGTGCTGGGCCTGCAAGGCACATAACGGTGGCACAATGTAACTACGCTCCTGGCGGAAATCACATGAATATCTGTGCTGATTACAATGGAGCGAATGCAAAACAAACAAACAAGATTAAATGTTTTTCTTGTCTCTGCTGCTAACTTTATTTATGTTTAGAATAATGCCTGTGTGTTATTGGCACAGAAAGGGAAATAACACTTACCACATGTCGTAAGAGGTAATTAGGAGGTTTAGAATAATGCCTCACCCGTGTGTTGCCAGGGCCCCAAAAGGGGAGTAAAGAATAGCAACACTGTTTACCTTCCACGCATGTCGTAAAAGGCGACTAAGGAGGTTATGGGATGGAGTTGGTATTGCACTGGATCTGTTGTTGCTGGTTGTTGATTTCCTGGTGGGAGAAATCCATTTTGTTTATATTCGTTATGGTTGTTTGTTCTTAACTGTTTTTGTTGTCTTGATAAAGATCCCAATTGGACCACCACGTTGACAATTGTATTTGTTCTTTTTTAAAGAAAATTTTTTATATTGTTATTTTCTATATTTTATTATTTTATATTGATAGTTTTCTAGTAACCTATTTACTTTATTTGCATTTACCCATATAGGGTCAGTGACCCAAAGCCATGCTGAAGTCGGATGTGTACGGCCGAAAGGTGCAGATATCGCAGCAATGCTGTAAACCATGACAACACATTCCGTTCTCCGGACTGCATCCTGCTAATCTGCATGAGTTTGAGAAAGAACGCAGAAGAAGAATACTGCCTGTGTGTTATTGGCACCAGAAAGGGAAATAACACTTGTCACATGTCGTAAGGAGGTATGAGCTATTTCATCCAATGATCTTCTCTGAGCTGAAGTCTGCTGAAAACCCATTCCTATACCTCTGGGAGAAAATTAACCCTTTTATCTGCAGGATGCTTTGAGAGTGCAAGAAAATCATGACAAAATCTCATCTAGAAATAATATGTCCATTTTGTAGCATTGCAACCCACAGGTACATTGCAACCCACATGTACATTGAGTACAGCAGTCATCTGGTGCTTGCATAAACTGTGGAAAACCTTAGATAATAACAATAACAATTAGACCCAAAAACATTTAGATCGTAGGGGTGCCACACTGGTGACATCAGTAAAAGAACGCTCTCCAAATATCTCTATCCATAGCCACTTGGAGGGGTGTAGACAAAATCATGCCCAGACCATTCCTTGATGTTGTCAATCCAGGAATTTCTTTAGTATAAAGGTAAGGCAGATCCCATAACAGTGACCTGCCGTCGGAGATGAAGATAACTTTTCGTTTGCTAAGCTGCAGCAACTACAGTATTAGATGGGATGGCCAGTTTCATTCCTTGCTGTGTTTACCTTCCCAAACTCATGCGTCAGGTATCCATTTACAGCTGGGTCAACTGGAGGAGCTGTCAGGAGATAAATCTAGCCCCGATTGTTTTGTCCAGATGTTGTTTGGAACCCGGCACTGGCACGCTGTAATCCAGTAAGCAAGCTCACTATCAGCTAGGCCACCGCGTTTCTCTTTAGTATAACCTCATAAAGAATGCCAGATAAACACCATCCTAGCAGGTTTTTATCATCTTTGAACTGAATAAACCCAGTTTACAAGTATTTTTGAAATACTTTTTTTCTTTTTAATAGAAAGGTTTTTACAAGAAGATTGATGCCATCATTGGCGGTTTCCTGTTGGCAAGTGTTAACACAAACGGAACTAGCAATGGTACAAGTAGCATCGACATTGAGCATGCTCACAATGGTGAATTTTCATCAGCGACAGTAGCCAGTGGGCATATCACTAACGGATCCTCTGTTGTTGTGACATTGTCTAAATTTGCATTGGGCTCTAACATTGAAAATAACGTAGAAAATAAAGAATTTACAAACGAGAATACAGATGGCAGAAGCAAGGTCAACTGCAAAGTGGTAAGATAAATGTTTTATTTTTGTGTTTATTTTTCTTCTGCGTTCGTACTCAAACTCCTAAAGTTTAGCAGGATGTAGTTCGGAGAATGGAATGCATTTGGTCATGGTTTACAGCTTAGCTGTGATGTCTGCGCCTTTCAGCCTAACACATCAGATTTAAGAATGGATTCTGGGTCACTATGACGGGAAGGGACAGCTAACTCCACACCAAAACCTCCTTAGTTGACTCTTATGACATGATTGGCAGATAACAGTGTTTCTAATATGGTACATTGCCTTTTTCAGCATTCATTCCTAAAGTCCTGCTGGTTAGCAGGACATTGTCTGGAGAGGCGAATAAATTGTGTGATGGTTTACAGCTAGGCTGTATTATCTGCGCCTTCCAGCTCAGCACATTTGACTTCAGCATGGTTTTTGGGTCACTATGACCTATGGAATGGGACTGCCAACTCTCTCTCACACACACATGACCCCCTTCCCCCCTCCATGCATGGAAGATTAGTAATGCTATTCTTTGTTTTCTTTTTGGGAAAGGCAACACGTGTGTACATTTAACACACTGTGTACAAGATCTAGGAGTATTAGTCTAAAAAATGTACTCAGTGACCACACCAAGAGAATTGTGTTCATACAGGCCCATATCTGCCCAAACCACTGTCTGGCACATGCAGGTCAGTATCTGCCAAAATCATTGGTTTTTAAATTCAGGTCTGTAGTTGCCCAAACTGTGGTCTATTTTGCACATACATATCCGTATCTGCCCAAACCGCTGTGGTATGCATATCTATAGCTGCCCACACCACTGTCTGGTTTGCACATGCAGATGCTGAACGCAGAAGAAGAAGCTTTTTCAGAGGCTCATAGCTTTCTTCTTGTCTTTACTTACATACAGTGTGCAGTTCTGTAAAATATGTTTTGTGTTTTCTGGAACTTGTCCAAAAGGGTACATATCAGTGACACCAACTCCAAACTTCCCGTACATATGTTAGAGTATTTTCTCAATCTAAACATAGTTTGTTCCTTTCTTCCAAGCTTGTAGATAGAATTGTCCTTTTGGCTGCGATGGATGAGGTGAGCTCCATTCCATGTTAACCTTTAGCAGGCCAGATTAAAAAATACGAAACATCTCCCTGCCACCGGATTCTTTTTTGAAAATTTGCATTATTGATGGTGACTTTTGAAAATGTGATAATTTTTTGGTTGTTAGAGATATTTAAATAATATTTGCACATATAAATAAAGAATTGAATTATGCATATATTGGTGTAATTTATGTACGTGTGTGTGTGATACCAGACGTATGAGAAAGTGGTAAAGACGTATTTCACAAAAAACATATATTTTATAACAAATAAAGAGGAAAAAAATAATAAGAAAAAATAACTTACCTTACATATCGAATTCCTTGGCGACACTGTAAACTAAATCACGCAAATCTGTTGTATTTATGTTCTTTCACTGCGAAATTATCAAAATATAGCCGGGGGAACTGTATAAAACATGTAGATTTGCAGTAAAATCGTTCTTTGAGCTTAGGCCTAGAGTTATTTTTTCTGCCACTTCAAAATATTCGATATCAAACGTACAAGTCCCCAAACCAACACGGCATTCTGTATATTCACTGCTGTGAAACTAAATAACCTAATAATCCATGATTCAAGCCACGATTCAATGTTATTTTATTCGAAATACGATGAAATAAAGGTCTATAAAACCGATCCATCATATGGCATCGTACCGGTGTACAGATGTGGTCAGATTAATTGCTCTTAAACTTTTACGAATAGCTAGCCATTCTTAAAAACGATCATTTCGGAAGTGGGGGATGTACAGGCTTCGATTGCGCATGTCCCCAGATATGTGCACGGACTGTGGTACGTGTAAATCTCACGATATTATCGTTGGGTGGGCCGGGCCGCCAAAAGCGCGCGCGGCCATTTTGTTTCTCGGCGGCCGGGATTGATATAGGCTTGGTGAAGGTTAATGGATCTTTTGATGATGGACTTCATTTTCAGAATTAAAAATTGTTTCTTCATAACAATTACTACAAAATATGTAAAAATAATCCTACCTTGAAATTGTTTTATATACTATATTACTTTATGTCATCAGGATATCGCGGAGACACATAATGGTAACCAACTATTGAACGGCGATGGGGAAGTTGATCTGATTGAAGCAGAGATTGACACTAACGGAGCAGACAATGGAGATGAAGATGACTTCTCACCACCGGTTAAAAAATTTAATTGAGGTAGAAAATCCGTAGAGACACCCACTCGAAGTAAGTATAGAGGATTCATTTAATAAACAACAAATTTGTTCTCATAAGTTGTAGAAGAAATGGTTATCGTTTCTTCTTTTTCGGCGTTTATTTTCAAACTCCCACTGGGTCACTCTTGTAGCAGGACAATGGTCCTACTAGATTTCCAACACGATGTAGTTCAGAGAATGGAAATAAGCTGTGTCGCCTTTTATGCGTTCCAATGGCCCGACACATTTGTCTTTGGTAGTTTGTTTTGGTTCCAAGAAATTTACAGGCCATTGCGCTCGGGTGTTGCTGGAGCCCAAAAGAGGAGCAAAGAATAACAACACTTAAATTGTTGCAGGATGTTTGTACAAAATGTTTGATCCTATGTACAATGATGTGGTTTCTCTCCTACTTCCTGTGTACAGTGATGTGGTTTCTCTCCTACTTCCTGTGTACAGTGATGTGGTTTCTCTCCTACTTCCTGTGTACAGTGATGTGGTTTCTCTCCTACTTAATCACCCCTTTCCCCGGGCGCCTGAGAAAAAAAAATACACAAAAACGCTCCACCGTATCTGAGTTATTTTGACACAAATACGGCATAAAATTATGTTTTGTTATATCATTAACTTACCTTATGCTGTACGCTGTTCTTGCAAGTCGAAATACCAAAAAATTGGTTTCTGGGGTAACCATATTTAGTGTAAATCCTAAAGTATCGAGCTACTGGGTTCTAAGGGTAAGCATGGCATCTGGGTCACTTTGACCCCATATGAGATGGGACATCCAACTCCTAAGTGTTTAATCAATTTTTTTAAATATTGTTTATTTCCAGACTAATGTAATATGGACTGAACAAACTAATCAAACGTGAAGAAATCACATACAATGTCCGCTCGTTTAAGACTATGGACATACAATGTTTTTATTTTAAATGCTGACACGTGGCACCTCTGATACATATTGTTTTTGTGTTTTTCAATGAATAAACGAACATTCTATAACATAACAACAACTAAAACATAAAAACAGCAATTAAAACATGTAGATATCATTTTCTATGACGATCACTTTCCAATGCTACACTACATTTGATCACTTGCCAATGCTACACTATATTTGATCACTTGCCAATGCTACACTACATTTGATAGTAAAATATGTGGTCGAAAATTGACAAATTCATTTCAGAAATTTGTTGTCAAAAATTAGCCGGCTTTTTCCTTCTTGCAATCGTAATGTGTAAAGGAATTTGACCTTTAGGCTGTGACATATTTCTTTCTAGCTTCGTGTGGCGGGAATTCTACATCATATAAGCTTTACTTCGTGTGATTCAGTGCTGATGATTTGGGGCATAGCAATGGGGGTGAATGGAGACGCCTACCGACCCAAGTTACATAATGACGTCGGGGCTATAACCACCTATAGAGCCTGTAAGGTTAATTAGGTGTAATTGCTTAGTGGCATCAGAAAATATGTATATGTTTTATCTATACTCTACAGCACCTGCTCGGACTTCAGGTCGTCTCACCTCTAAGACTCCTGATGACAAACAGCCCACAATTATGTCATTGTTTTCTGGAAGGTGAGTTACTTGAACGTACATGATTATTATTGACTTTCTTTACTGCCAAAACATATTTGCATTAGTTTGATTAAAAAAATTCAAGTAAATAGAAAACTGCAGTAAAATTGTGCACCAATTGGTAAGTAAATATATAAAAAAAATTAAATAGCAGTTTACGTGGAACAATCACTGTTTGATTTTGTGGTTCCTATTCTGTGTTTGATTGATTGATTTTGTGGTTCCTATTCTGTGTTTGATTGATTGATTTGGTAGTTCCTATTCTATCAAATATTTTCACTTGATCAGGGTGTACTTTACCCTTTTGTTTGCTTTCAGTAGTTTTTTTTCACAAGGTCACAAAAATAGATATAATCAGTAATGAGACAATCAGACGGCAGGTGGGTATAACACGAGTGCGGAACTTCATCAGAAAACAGCAGGTCAAATGGTTCTGACATGCTACTAGTTACTAATACCATCCGAAAAGTGACGCTGTTTAAATAAGTGGGCTTAAAGTTAGAGAGGCACCCATGAAAATATGGACAGCATAAATAGAAGAGGTTTTTAAAACAACTTGTTTTTAGAAAGATCACGGGTCTGTTCCTGTATATCAGGGCTCCATTGAGGCAGCAAGAAATTAAGGTTATATGAAAATATAAATGATTGGGATATATTATGAATAGCATTAATTGAGTTACATTCTTCCCAAAATGCAGTATTACTTATGAGCACTAAACTTCCTCACAATTCTGAGCAAGTTGACATGATGCCGCCATGGGCACCTCTAAAGACTCTGAAATGTCTCTCGTCCGTTGTTATCTTTGCCTTGTTACCAGCAACTATGCCTTCCATTACTAGTTTTCTCATGCTATTACGTCTCTTTATATAACCAAAATAAACTTCAGCTTTCATGTTGTGATGTTGTTCAAGATTCGACCCTTATCTACATTTAATGTTCTTTACATTGATTTGTCTTTCTCTGTGCATGGACCAAGAAGACGATGGACCAGCGACATCGAAGAATGTATGCACATGTCTCTGGCCAATGCAGTCCTGCTTGCCCGGGATAGAGAAGCGCTCAGAGTATCCACGATGAACACATCGTTCTGAGAAGAATATCTCACTTGATAAATAATATGCTTGCTCTGTCCAGATGTAATTTAGCTTGACTGCTTTTGCATTGATATTTTATTATTGATATTACTTGTTTGAAACTACTATCTACGGAAACATTCATAATTTCCAAGCAGGCCCAAGTTGGAACCAAAGAAAGGTCAAGAAATAGTTGCTAATGATGTTCAAGCCAAGGAGATGACTGAATGTGACAAGTGTCCTGATGAGAGCGATGATAAGGAAAACAGTCCCAAGAGGGCCAAACTAGAAGATGAAAATAATATCAACCAACAAGAAAGGTAAGCTGATTTTTAAATTAATTACAATCTGACATATGACTCGGCATAGATTATGTTAACTGCATGTAGAGTGCCTGGTCTCGCCAGTGACATACCAGAACAACCACCATGCAACAACAAATCCCTAGTAGATAACGTGTATGTCGTGAATAGTATTATTTTTCTCGAATAATAATAAATGCTTCCTTTTGGGAAAAAACATAAACCTATAAGCCCCCTTAACACAACCATGCTTATACTCACCGGTATCACCTTAGTTGAGGAAGACCTGTACTTTTGTCAGAAAATCTGTCAATTTATCAGTGGAATGTCGAGCTATCTGCTTGCAGCTAAAGGTATTATTTCATCATCATGTATCAAGAGGTATATGCTCGCAGCTAAAGGTATTATTTCATCATCATCATGTGTCAAGAGGTATATGCTCGCAGCTAAAGGTATTATTTCATCATCATCATCTGTTTGTTTCCCCTCCCACTTGTAATCTTTTACTTCATGTTATGAACTGTTTCTTATTTACAGAAATTCCACAGTGTTGACTTTAAGTCATACGAAAGCTCTCCCAGAAAGATGTAATGAATGTTTGAAGTACATGGACGATCAGGAACTGAAGTTATTTCCTGGTGATTCTGAAGATGCTGTAAGTTGTGTTGCTCATTTGTTTGTATCTGTGGTCAGTTAAGAAAAATTTGTCTCTTCCTTTTTTTCCTTGCATCGTTCCTTGAAGGATCATTGTAGCAAGGTTAGAAGGTAATAGTCACGTCCATAAAAGTATTTTTTTTCCATTGTGCACACATTAGGCCTGCTGTCCACTAGAAGCGACTTTTGTGTAAACGAGAGACGGATCTGAATGTAAAGAATGCTACAGAACAGTGTCCTTTGTAAGTGACCGTGAGCGACCAAATTCTTACTTTTCCAAAGGCCATGGTTTCGTAACACGCTTTGCATTTGGCTCAGTTATGGGTGTACTCTAGTAATTGCTTGATCTCATTGCTTTCATTAGACGGCAGGCCTTACTTAAGCTAAAATGATTATTTGTAGTCAGGCAAGTGTTGCCGGACTCAAAAGGGGAACAGAGAGTACCAACACTAAGGCCTGCCATGCATGTTGTAGGAAGTGACTAAGAGGATTTTGTGAGTTGAATTTACTGTTTCATAAACGATCCAATGTTATACTGAAGTTGGATGTGCTGGGCTGACGGGCACAGATATTGTAGTCAAGCTGCAAACTATGGTACAACTCATTCCATCCTCTGAACTGCAGCCTGTTATATGCAGGAGTTTGAGAACAAGCTCAGAAAAAAATTTTGTAGTTGTGACATAGTCTTCTTCTTCTTTCAAACTCTGGTAACCAACACAAAAGTGCATGTGATTTCCGCCGGGAAGCATGAAGTACGTTGTAGTACTAATTTACGGCATAACTGAGTTATTTGCACCTTGGAAGGTCCTGCACATCCGATTTCGGCATGTACCATGCAGTGAATTTTTCATTTTCTCTCTTAATTAATAATTGCATCCCTAGAATTCCTGAAAACTGTCTCTAATTTTTTACTTGGTATATGCTGAAGTTGGATGTGTCAGGCCGAAAGGTGCAGTCAATCTGTAAACCATGACAACATTCTTTTCTCCAGAGTACATGCTACTAATCTGCAGTTCACTTGCTATTATATTTCTGTTGGCCTATGTGTATTTGACGCCAACAGGAACATCTCACGGCAGTGGTGAGACATCACAAAACTTGTGTGGTTTGGCCATGAGGCATGATTTCCTTTCCAAAATTATCTTGCAGGGAACAGCTGATGGTTGATGAAGAAGAGATGGTAAGAGGAAAGTATGGATTGATAATATTAAAGACTGGACGAGATTAAGATTCTTCACCTAAACAAAGAACGGAGAGGCATGGCAACATTTTTCTGTTGACATTTCAAGAGTCTCAACTCTACGACCCTGAAGGGTTATGGATATGATCATGACGTGCATTGCCAGGTCTGAAAAAGGGATAAAGAAATAACACTGCCACTTACCATGCATAGTGTAAGTGGTGACTAAGGATGTTTTGGTATGGACTGACTTCCTCATTCAATAAGTTGCCTTTGACCAAAAATGTCATGCGGAAGTTTGATGTGTTGGGCCAAAAATGCTGGATAGTGTAGCTTTAAACCATGATGTGATATATTTCATCTAGTAATTTAAAAACGAATCCCGAAGATTGATGTTTATAGCTAATTTTGTCTCTCATACACATAATAGATCTATTGTAATGTCTGTAGCGGGAAATTTCAGGCTAATGTTGGTTTTACTATTTCTAGGTTGAAGAGTTCATTGCCCTCACTGATCCAAAGTTGTCATTGTTTACTGGTAACGAAGACTTTGATAAAATAAAAAAAAGACCAGCCACAACATAAAATCACAAACTTCAGGTAAGTCTCCCTCTTTTTTTTTGAACGTTAAAAAATTATTTGTCTCCTTCCTCGTTCTCCTATCGGAGTCAGAAGTTGATATCTTCTTTTTTCAGCGTTCATTTTAACTCATGCTGGTTCTCTCTTATAGCAGGACAATGATCCTACAAGATTTCCAGCAGGGTGTAGTCCGGAAAATGAAAATGCATTGTGTCGCCGTTTTATTTGCGCCAATGGCAGACACATCCCGTCTTCAACGGAGGACACACATTAAGAAAGCTAACAGAAAGCATAGCAAAACTACCGAAGATGGATGTGTTGGGCCATGGTGCAAATAAAATGGTGACAACACAATTTAATTCTCCATTTTCATATCCATTCTCTGGACTACATCCTTCTGGAAATCTAGTAGGACCATTGTCCTAACAAGAGAGATTCAATAGGAATTTGAGAATGAACGTTGAAGAAGAAAGCATAATAATACAGGCATTACTCTAGAACCCACAGGAAACGAGAAATAACAAGTATTATCTAGAGGAAAGAAATAGATGCAGAGACGCAAAAGTAGTTTGGTGTGGTAGAGCATGGAAAGAACTGGAAGCAAGCTAAATATAGGACAAGATAGAGTTTGTTCCATGAGGTGCAAATAGTTGTATAGCCAGATAGATAGACATAATAGATGATTGAGTATTTGATTGATAGATTCATCTGCATGCACTTTAATCTTTAAAACTGTGTTCCCTTCCAGTGTTTATGATAAGAACACACACTTGTGTGCATTTGACACCGGCCTGATTGAACGTAACAAGTATCTGTACTTCAGCGGAGTCTTGAAACCCATATTTGAAGAGGATGCCAGCCCAGAAGGTATGGATGTGAAGTTAGGTTGTTTATATAGAGTTTCTGTAAAAGTTGCCAGCAGCAAATAACTTCCATATTTTTTCTGTTATTAGTTCTTCAGTGTAACATTTTTCTTCTATCGATTGTGTTTTCTCTGCTGTTACTGTTAGCTGTAGCATGGTTGAATGCTGGTCGGTTTTTGGGCAATATTACGCTTGGTTGCTTGATATGCAGTAATATTGTGAGGTCTCAGAGCGTTTGTAACTCCTTTAATCCACTTTCTTCTTGGTCTTCCTTTGCCGTTTGATGTCTTCATTTATGTTGTATGCTCTGTTGTTGGCCAATACTGGTTCATTCTCATTAAGTGGCGGAACCATTTCAGTCTCTGATTTTCAATATATTTGACCGCAGATGTTCCAGCAATTTTTTTAATCTTTATATTCCCATATGATCACTTCGTGTATTGTTTGCTTTTTTTTCATTAGAAGATTTTCTTTTTCTATATTCATTTCACATTCCAGGATTAGCAGTTGGAGGTTACAATCTGAATAATCTAAGATATGCTGACGATACAATTCTGATTGAAGGGAGCAAACAACAACTTCAAGCCCTGTTGGACATGGTAGTACAAGCAAGTGAAAACAAAGGAATTAGTCTAAAAAAGAAGAAAACAAGGAATGGCTGTTACAAAGACATACATAAAGTTAAAATTCAGATAAACAAACATGCCAGTTTTAGCATGCAGGTTTGAAGGTCTCACTAGTGTCCCATTAGACAAACTTGCTATGCAACAGCACAGATTCCCTAGTAGATCTTCTACAGTGTTCATTCTCAAATTCCCGCTGGATCTCCCTTATAGCAGGACAATGGTCCTACTAGATTTCCAGCAGGATGTAGTCCAGAGAAAAGAAATGCGCTGTGTCACTGTTATTTGTGCCAATGGTCTAACACATCCATCTTCTGCGTGGCCATAGTAAATTATATGACTACACAGTAAGCTTTTTACCTTCTGAGTGGTACATTTCTTCTCAAAGCATTGCATGCCTATAGGGAGTTGGGAGTCTATCTACATAGTATGAAATACATCTCTGGAGAAACCTCAATTGCACAAAAGGATGCAAATCCTGTATTGCTCATTATTTCCAGGGATCGAAACAAAAATGGCAACATCTTTTAGTCGTAGTACAGATATGTGTTAAAGTCCCATGGTAGCAACTATTAGGTGGTGTGGCCAGTTTCCTTCCTTGCGGTGTTTACCTTCCTCAACACATACTCCTGGTACCCAACTACAACCCCTGAACTGGAGGAATGACCGTATTAAGTGAGATCATGATTTTTTATCTGGACTTGGTTTCAAACAAATCACATTTTCTGGTGATAGTAAACCTGGCACGCTGTAATCTGGTGACAGTAAGCAAACTCACTATCAACTAGGCTAGAACCTGGCACCTCTGTAACTCAGTTACAGTAGGCAAGCTCACTATCAACTAGCCTACAAGGCTTCTCATGTGTAGAAGAAAATAAAGTGTTTTCAATGTTTGGTAGTTTTTTTCTTTAATGTGATTGTTTTATTCCAGGTGGAGTACCTTGCCGCAACATGGGTCCAATAAATGAATGGTTTGTTGCTGGCTTTGATGGAGGAGAAAATGCCTTGATTTGGTTTTCAACAGATTTGTCATTATTTAAATTAGCCTTTATTTGATTGTTTCAAGTAAGGGAAACTCTTATATCTCATGAACACATGCAGAAGAACATAATTTGTATTAAATATTTTAAATAGTGAAAATTGAAATATGCTAAGGAACAGAATGTGATTGAATTACTTAAAAACACTTGATTATATCACAGTTTTATACATTGTATCACTTGCAATTAATCAAATGATTGGTTGGTTGCTAATCCATCTTTCCATGGCTCATGCACTTTGACCCAATTGTTTGAACGCATATCTTATTTGTCTTTGGGGAGGGGGGGGGGGTTTGTGTGTAAATAGGTCAAATCATAATTCTGTACAAGAAAATTTTAAAGGTTGTAGAATTTTGTTCCCTAACCAGTTTGTCCACCGCATTCTTGCAACAATTTGAGTGTATTATTACTGCATACTCATGAATTTACAAGCATAATGCTTCTTGAAATTATGGAGGAGACGTAAAAACCTTGTATGTACATTCATCTGACAAAGTGAAACATTATTTCAAACAAATAATCCGTTTTATTCCGGTTAACCTTTAGAGCCCAGCCCTCAATTAAAATTACGCAATATCCCCTGGGGCCTGAATTCTTTTTTGGAAAATTTGCGTTATTGATGGTGGGTGTTTTGAAAACGCGATAACATTTTTGTTTTAACAGATATCAAAATAATTTTTGCATATCTAAATAAAGGAGTGAATAGTGAATATAGTTGTATTTTGTTGTTGTTGTTGTATGTATGATATGACAGTTGTGAGCCGCCCATGTGTTGCCGGGGCCTTTAGGGTAGCAAAGAATAGCAACACTGATTACCTTCCATGCATGTCGTAAAAGGCGACTAAGGAGGTTATGGGATGGAGTTGGCTGTCCCATCCCATATAGGGTCAGAGACCCAAAGCCATGCTGAAGTCGGATGTGTCATGTCAAAAGGCGCAGATACCGCAGCAATGTGTAAACCATGACACAATGCATTCCGTTCTCTGGACTACATCCTGCTAATCTGCAGGAGTTTGAGTAGAAACGCAGAAGAAGATGACAGTGGTGAGCATGATGTGAAGTTGAAAATTCGAGGAAAAATGGCAAAACACCATTTTCAAAATCGCACATATAACTTCTTAACGACCCTAATACTTGAGCAATGTGTGGAAAAATTGATAAAATCCTCCCTAATACCTATACTTGTTGTATATATATTGTTTCATATACAAACTAATATAATATGGCCTAAAAAAACGAATAAAACGTGAAGAAATCTCATAATGTCCATCCTGTCAACACTAGGTCTTGGCCGACACAGCGTAATTATTGTCCATGCACACACGTGGCACCCCTGATACATATTATTTTTGTGTTTTTGAACGAATACACATACATTCTTAACAAATAACAACATATTAAACACAAAAAACAACAATTAGAACATGTAGTCGCGATTACTTACCCATGGCAGGTGGTACTCAATTTGATAGTAAAATACTGCACCGAAAATAGCTAAAGTCGCTCCAGAAATGCGTTACAAAACCAACTGGCTTTTCCCTTCTTACAATGGTAATGTGTAAAGAAATTTGATCTTTAGACTGACGTATTTCTAGCTTCGTGTGGCGGGAATTTCTACGTCATATAAGCTTTACTTCGTGAAGTTCCGTACTCGCGATTCGGGCACTATCTGTTAAGTCGCTGCGCAATATTGAGCCAATAGGCAAGATGTGGGGCACACTTTTGTTGCAAAATTGCACCTGTAGAGTCCTAAAGGTTAAGTAAAATGTACCTCTTATGGTACATTCTTTCAACCTTAGATGTTAGTCCAATTTGGTTATATAAAAGCTTTACAACCATAAAAAAAATTGTGGTTCTGGTAATCCAGTTACTACGCCCTCTGGTTTGATTACAGTTACACATAATTTTTTTTTTCTGACTGCAGGTTTTGCCGAGTACATATTGATGCAACCCAGCGAGGCTTACAGTCCTTTCATTGAGCAGATGAGGGTCAAAGTTCATATGTCCAAGATTGTTATTGAATTTCTCATCAACAATCCAGATGCTAGTTACGAGGATTTGTTGAATAAAATTCAGGTATAATGAATAAATTAATTATTGGAAAAATAACAGTTCTTTTCTGTCAGGTATTCGTATTCACATAAAACTTCTTGTGCCCCCAGGTATCCTTCTTGTGTATTTTTCATTCCTCTGTGTCCCTTTCATCCCCCCTGTTTAGAACTGCAGCATCGATCCTAGCTCCAAGGAGACTACAGCCCTTTATCGATCAGCTTGGCACACCCGGATCACTGCCGACATCACTAAATTTGAAAAAAGAATGAACATTGCAGGCAATTTACGAGAGACAGAAGCAAACGGAAAAATCTTAGATCTGTCCTACTCTGGACCCTCTGCACAAACTGCAATAGAACTTTCCTGGCACAAATCGGACATCTGCAAACTCACAAACCAAAAACAAATTAGACAATCACAAATTATTTTTTGTTCTTTTTGTTCACACCACATTTTTTGTTTTTCATACCATGCTCATCTTTGCTTGCAAAGGAGGAACATTATCAACATCAACCCCCTCCCCTTCGTCTGCCCTGTGTGCCTTTCACATGTGTGCGCTGACACACATACACAGTGGGTTTCATCCCTCCGTGTACCTTTCATCTTCCTTGTGTACCTTCTGTTCCACTTGTGTACCTTCCATACCCCCTTGTCTTTCATCTCCACAGTCATAAAAGTGTCATTTTGGCTTTTTTTTGTGCACCAAATCAGTGAGGTTAGAAATGGCACGAACCCAATGATTGTGCATTATGAAGTTACAGAAAGTGCCAGTAATCAAATTATCAACAGTGATTGCAAGAAGCAAGCAGTCACTTCCAGAATTGCATTAATGCTTACATTTGAACATTTAAAACTTATGAACATTTACATGTGTATTTAGATCTAGACAAATTGATACAATTAATGAAAGTCATGTGGTTCTTCTTCAGCGTTTATTCTCAAACTCCCGCTGCATCTCTCTTGTAGCAGGATCATTGTCTTACTAGATTTCCAGCAGGATGTAGTCCAGAGAATGGAAATGTACTGTGGTGCTGTTTTATTTGCGGCAATGGCCCGACACATCCATCTTCAGCGGTATGTGGTTCTAAACAAGGTTTTAAATATGCACTTCAAGAGAATTTTTGATAGAAAAATTTTGTCAAAATTTGAGCAGATTTTAAAATACATTATATTTCTATAAATATTATAGTTTCTATATTTACACATGGCATAACTTTATGTTCCTCAGACTACCGTACCTCCAGCTGGGCTGACAAGTTTATCAGAAGATAGCGTGCTCCAACATGCCCAGTTTGTGGTGGACCAAGTCCAGAATTTTGATGATGCAGCAGAGGAGGATGAGTCTCTGCTCATTACTACACCTTGCATGAGGGCGCTAATCAAACTGGCTGGCGTTACTTTGGGTAAAAGGTGTGTGAAGCACAATAAATATCTTCGCAGTCAGCTGGTGTTGTATCATTTGTTTGTTCGCTTTCTAACTCCCTACTGGATCTTCTTGATTAGAAACTGACCTCACAGCACGTGGGGCATTCCCATAAGTGCACTCCCTCTATTCCAGCAGCTATCCGATTTGATGGTGTTTTGAGTCTTATGCCGCCGAAACTGACGTCGACATCAGGGCACAACTCAGGACCTTGCGACAGGTTTCTTTGTTCTGCTCACCTACACTGCCCGTCCTAGTCCAAGCACAACGTCGGCATGTCGAAACAACATGGTAACTGTTATCGAAGGTTACAACTACGGGATCCCCGCTGGATCTCCCGTTTAGCAGGAAAATGGTCAGACTAGATTTCCAGAAGGATGTCCAGAGAACAGATGCGTTATGTCATAATTTTATATGCTTCAGTTGCTCAGCATGTGCGACTTTGGCAGCGTTATATTATTTCACTAGCAGCATTTATAACTGATAAATGTTTATATAGCACACTCACTCGAGGCGTGTGTGTAAATGTGTCTCGAGAGTCAGTGATATACTAAATATGCATGTACTTAAGAAAGAAAATCATATCATTTTAAATTAAATTTGGTTTGGGTGTTGTGGAATGGCATTAATTTTAACTTTTACAACGCCCTTGTGTTGCCGGGGTCCGATAGGGGAACAAAGAATAGCAACACTGTTTACCTTCCACGCATGTCGTAAAAGGCGACTAAGGAGGTTATGGGATGGGGTTGGCTGTCCCATCTCATATATGGTCAGTACAGTAACCCAAAGCCATGCTGAAGTCGGATGTGTCAGGCCAAAAGGCGCAGATATCGCAGCAATGCTGTAAACCATGACACAGCTCATTCCGTTCTGTGGACTACATCCTGCTAATCTGCAGGAGTTGTTTGAGAATGAACGCAGAAGAAGAAGATCTTTTACAATATAAAGACTTCATTTTCTGTTTTATGTCCTTCCTGTAATTTTTCTAATATAAATATTTATGTAATGGAGTCACTCTCGTTCTCAGGAGGCATTTGAGAAAAGAGGTGGCCAGAGTAAAGGCTAAAAAAGAAAAACACAAGGACACAAAAGCCATTGTGACTCCTCTTGTCCGAAGAATCTTTGACTCCATTTTCCAAGGTCAGATTGATGAGACTTCTTAAGACTAAGAGACAGTGTTGTGGCATATGTGAGGTAGGCTTTATTTGGCATATGTAAGGTAGGCTATGATTGTGGTATATGTGAGGTAGGCTTTATTTGGCATATGTAAGGTAGGCTATGATTGTGGTATATGTGAGGTAGGCTTGATTGTGGTATATGTGAGGTGGGCTTGATTGTGGTGCTTGATTGTGGCATATGTGAGGTAGGCTTGATTGTGGTATATGTGAGGTAGGCTTTGTGGCATATGTGAGGTAGACTTGATTGTAGCATATATGAGGTAGGCTTGATTGTGGCATATGTGAGGTAGGCTTGATTGTGGCATATGTGAGGTAGGCTTGATTGTGGCATATGTGAGGTAGGCTTGATTGTGGCATATGTGAGGTAGGCTTTATTTGGCATATGTAAGGTAGGCTATGATTGTGGTATATGTGAGGTAGGCTTGATTGTGGCATATGTGAGGTAGGCTTTATTTGGCATATGTAAGGTAGGCTATGATTGTGGTATATGTGAGGTAGGCTTGATTGTGGTATATGTGAGGTGGGCTTGATTGTGGTGCTTGATTGTGGCATATGTGAGGTAGGCTTGATTGTGGTATATGTGAGGTAGGCTTTGTGGCATATGTGAGGTAGACTTGATTGTAGCATATGTGAGGTAGGCTTGATTGTGGCATATGTGAGGTAGGCTTGATTGTGGCATATGTGAGGTAGGCTTGATTGTGGCATATGTGAGGTAGGCTTGATTGTGGCATATGTGAGGTAGGCTAGATTGTGGCATATGTGAGGTAGGCTTGATTGTGGCATATGTGAGGTAGGCTTGATTGTGGTATATGTGAGGTAGGCTTGATTGTGGCATATGTGAGGTAGGCTTGATTGTGGCATATGTGAGGTAGGCTTGATTGTGGCATATGTGAGGTAGGCTTGATCGTGGTATATGTGAGGTAGGCTTGATTGTGGCATATGTAAGGTAGGCTTGATTGTGGCATATGTGAGGTATGCTAGATTGTGGCATATGTGAGGTAGGCTTGATTGTGGGATATGTGAGGTAGGCTTGATTGTGGCATATGTTAGTTAGTTATTGAATCATCGTCATTGCACTCCGGACAAGTCCATAGGTGCTCAGATCTTTCCTTGAGTGTATCCGCCATTACACGTTGACTGACAGTCCCAGTATGTCGTTGGTTGACCATCATTCTTTTTCACCCATGGAAATTCTCCTTTCTAGCGACCCCACATTTCAAACCAAGTTCCTTTATTCTAATCATGGAACAAGAGTCATCGTCACTTGTACAGTCATTTGTTCGTGCATTTTCCCATATGGCATTCAAAATGTCTGCCCGATCCATCACTCCACCAACAGCCGTGGAAGGCCAACCTATCTGCTTTCTCATTACCCCGGACTCTCGCGTGTCCCAGCACAAAAATAAAAGTCACTGTACGCACACAGGAATCTTCACTGCATCCAGCCACTGTTCTGGAACGTACCCCTCCTGAACTTTCATAATCATGTTCATGGAGTCACTGAGTATACAGGCATGCTCGCAGACAGTCTGTGACATGTGAGGTATCCTAGATTGTGGTCTATGGAAGCTACGACAACTCCACCACCTGGGGATTGACAATAGTGAAATTAATGAATATTGATAATTTGAGAGAGGTAATATTAAATTTATAAAACGGTAGCATTCTTTAAAATTCAAACTAAATAATTCAGCATGTCATAAAATCATAAAATGTCATGATCATAAAATCCGTCAGGCTAAAAAATTCAGCATGTTTGTATTAGTTTATGCACAATTTTGGCCATTTTGTAACCAACAATTTTGGCCATTTTGTAACCAACAATTTGGCCATTTTGTAACCAACAATTTTGGCCATTATGTAACCAACAATTTGGCCATAAACATTTCATTGTGTTTATGCTTTTAAATAACAGATTGGGTATTTCAGCTTATCGGATGGTAGATATTGAAGACTAAACTATCAGTCATTATACCCTGAGAGATTTACTGAAACGGAGATCTCAGCACCTATCGATATGTTCAGTGTCCAACGATGATAATCAACATACTTAAACCTCAACTTAATAACAGATTGACTTGTACGACTTATTTAAATTTAATTGTAGGTATGTCAACAACCAGATTGTGGTAAATGTGCTGCATGCAGTGACATGACCAAGTTTGGGGGCTCAGGCCGAGCCAAACAAGCTTGTAAGGAACGCAGGTAAATGTGTTTATTTGTGACTATTTAAAATAATTCTGTTGCAAAGAGATAGATTGATGGATCTGCAATGGACAGCCTGCTGCTCCTTGGATCATCTTGACCGCTAGCGTTTCAAAGTGATTTTTTTCAACGCTTTACAGTGACATCCTTATAAATGAGAAACACTATCTCATCATGAATTTGTTGTGCAGATTTACCCTGCTACAAGTGCAAGAATTTGATTACACAACCCGCCGAAGACTGATGTGTCGGGCCATTGGCGCAAATAAAACCGCGATACAACACATTTCCATTCACTGGAAATTTAGAGGACATGTCCTGCTACAAGAGAATTCAGCAGGAGTTTGAGAATGTACGCTGAAGAAGAAGAAGATTACACAAGGCTCTGTTTTATCCGTGACACAGTTTCATACACAACTGAACTAGTTTTCCGCTAATTTCTCTTTTCACGCACCGCAGCATTCGAGCTATGCACGCACGGGAATTATCAACTAGTAGTGTGTCTTTAGAATGATACACAGCAAGTCTGCCCGTCTTTATGATTACTTAGTAAAGTGCACAACTTTTCAACCACCCCTCGTATACTTGCCTTAAGTGAGAAAGAAAAGTCTAAATGATACCATTGGGTAGTTGGATAGAGAAAAACGATGTTAGCTATACTCTTGGAGACAGAATAGATGATTATCTATTGGTAAGAAAAAATGGCTACGGTTACCTCATATATACTCCGCCCATCTCGGCACCAGCATGCCAGCTGCTGTGAGTACCACATATAACACATAACCTTTTACCTTCAAGCGATAATGTCCAGGGATTCTTCCCCCCCCCCTAAATGCACGTGCAATGAAGATGTCGCAGGATATCAAACCCATGGCACTTACTGCAAATGGCTTAAACACTATGCCAACAGATATCCTCTCTTGCACAGAGAGAGGAAGAATGGTATTAAATTTAATTTTGAGTTGTCCTTGTGTTATTGAGTTCCGGAAGGAGGAAAAGAATAGCAAAATCTGTACCTACACGAATGTTGTAAGTGGTGACTAAGAAGGTTTTGGGGTGGAGTGTGCGTGTCTCATCCTACGTAGAGTAAGTGAACCAGAAGCCATGCTGAAATCGGATGTGTCAGATCAAAAGGCACATATATAGCAGCAAAGCTGTAAACCATGACACCACATTATGTTCTCAGGACTACATCCTGCTAATCTGCAGGAGAATTAATGCAAAAGAAGATTAATGCAGAAGATACTTTTGAAAATAAAATAAAATATTGTTAGGAATATAAAAAAACTTTCCTTACTACATGTTTTCCTGTGATGGAGTGCAGGGAGGTTTTCTATGGACTGTGAAAATAAAGGCCGCTTTGCCATAGCAGATGCCGCGACATGTACAAGAAGAATGTTGATTGTTAGGAATATAAAGGAAAAAAAAACATTAACAAACTTTATCACTTGTTCACGTTTGCCTTGACCTTAAAGTTCACATACTTTTTATTTTTTGTATTTTCCATTAGGTATCCAAATATGGCCATTAAGACGGCAGAAGAAGATGATGTTGAAGAGGAATCAGAAATTGAAAAAAAGGATCAAGAAAGCAAAAACTTGGTGGCAGTGACTAAACATAAATCTGCTACAAATGTCAAGACCAAAGTAGTTTGGCCTGGTCTACCAACACATGAAGAAAACAAGAGGAAATATTATACAGCAGCCAGGATTAATGACGTCGAGGTCAGTCAGAAAATCATTTATGTCGTAGATGTGATCTAATCTGAGATGTCTTAGTCAGTCTCTCTCTCTCTATCTCTCTTGTCTGTGGAGGGATGTTTGCATGTTCTAGCTGAGAGCTGTCTCCAACCATGATTGTAGATTTGTTAACATGGAAACTAGTTCTCTCACAAGAACTAGTCTAAAAAGAATATCTGAAAGTAAATGAAACATTAGAATACCAAAAACTATATGGAGGAGATCTGAAGTTTTCACAAACTATATGGAGGAGATCTGAAGTTTTCACATGATGTGAAATAATGTAGCCGTGTCTGTAGCATGGTAAGAAAATAACCAATGACATTCTTAGTGTCCAGTTATAAAAATGGAAACTGGAAGGAATCCCTATCAGAATACTGTTCTTTGTTCGGTGGCAGGAGAACATTACTAACACAGATGCATTGAAACGAACATTGAGATGCATTGAATACCGCAGTATTTTCTATGCTCAATTTGCATAGACTCAGATGGCTGGGACAATCTAAGAAGATGAAAGATGGCAGAATACAGGAGGATCCACTTTATGCAACAATCTGGGAAAAAAAATCTGGGAATTATGGGACAATCTGGAGGAAAAAAAAGGAGTTAACTTCTACTTTGATTCAAATACGTATGAAAATGTGATATGTATGATACAAGTATTGATACAGAATCATGGGTAACTAGACAAAATATTCCCAGGACAAAATATTCCAGACAAATATTCTCAGACAAAATATACCCGAGACAAAATATCACAGATACAATATTCCAAGATAAATATTCCCAGGACAAAATATCCCCAAGACAAAATACAAAGGTAATATATAAAATATTTCATACAAACTGTAATAAACACTAATGAACAATATAGCTAGTAAATAATTATAATAAAATCTTCAAATGATATGAATTGTCTCATAAATGATAGACATGAAATTAAGTTCTACACAACATTAATGTTCAAAACACGTGCTGTTTTTCAAGAAGTTGATAGGCTCTTCTGGATCTTACCTGTTCAACCATTGTTTTAATAGCATCATTGACATGTTGGTAAACTTTTCATTTCTTTGTTGTTGGTTGACCAGTGGCAATCTGACTTCTCAAAAGTGCAGATGTATGTTGTTGTTGCTGTAACTACCGGGCAAGTCGTGCTGCTGTTTTAAATTCATTGTGCATTATGATTACTTGTTATAAATAACAATGATTATGTCATGTGTATTGTTATTTGTATGATTTTAGCTTGTTTTGTGTGTATTATTTCATGTGAGCTTCAGATAATGAAAGTGTGTTAATCGTCGTGCAGTAAAACTTCATCACCTGTTTTGTAAGTACTATTTTCATACAGTTTTACTACAGTATTACCTTTTATTGATTGTCAAGATTTTCTAGTATAACTGGAATAGTTTTAAACCACAAACAACTTCTAGATCAACCCAGCCTAAGGAAATGGGTACCAGATTTTCTGGGAATGAAACGCCAAGCATGATTCTGACCACATCCCTATGTACACAATTTACGGGCAAAAATGTGGGCACAACGTAAAATTCCCTAAAATGCCTCAGTGATATGGAATGTTACCTTTGAAAAAATGTTTATGTAATCTTATCTTTCACCAGATAACCAAGGGAGACTATGTCTCCATCTCACCTGCAGACCCAACTCAGCCGTTCTACATTGCTCAAGTTCAGTACCTATTTGAAGAACGTGGCTGCAAGCAGGCACATGTCTACTGGTACTACAGAGGATGTGAAACTGTCTTAGGAGAGGTATCTGATCCTCTGGAGCTATTTTTTGTCGACGAGTGCGATGACAATGAGCTTGTTGCAGTACACAGCAAAGTGCAGGTATGGTTTGTTTTGTCTTGGCAACTGTAGGAATTATGATTCAGTCTTCTCGTGTGTTCATTGTTTTTCAGCATTCATTCGCAACCTCCTGCATGTTAGAGCAACCTCCTGCATGTTAGCAGAATATAGCCCGGAGAACAGAATATGTTGTGGCATGATTTTCAGGTTGCAAAAGGGAAGTCTGTTCAAGGATGGGAACCCCTAGCACCCAATTACCATGCTTAAGTTACAAGTCTCATTCTTCTAGCTGCAAACTAGAATGGAATATCCATTCTAAAATTTCTTCTATTTAGTAGTCTTGAGAATGGAATTCATTATGGTACAGTTTATAGCTCAGCTGCGATATCTGCACCTTTCATCGTAACACATTTGACTTCATCTTGATTTTTGGGTCACCTTGACCTACCATGGGAAGAGAAGAGTTGAGATTGGGTTGTGCCATTCTATATCTCAAAGAGATCCAAAAACTGTGCTGAGGTCTTCTTCTTCAGAGTTCATTAACAAACTCCCACTGGATCTCTCTTGTAGCAGGACAATGGTCCAACTAAATTTCCAACAGCATGTTGTCCAGAAAATGGAAATGCGTTGTCGTCATTTGTGCCAATGGTGCGACACATCCGTCTTCAGTGGTATGCTGAGGTCTAATGTGCCAAGCTGTAAGCTATGCTGAGGTCTAATGTGTCAAACTGTAAGCTATGCCGAGGTCTAATGTGCCAAGCTGTAAGCTATGCCGAGGTCTAATGTGTCAAACTGTAAGCTATGCTGAGGTCTAATGTGCCAAGCTGTAAGCTATGCCGAGGTCTAATGTGTCAAACTGTAAGCTATGCTGAGGTCTAGTGTGCCAAGCTGTAAGCTATGCTGAGGTCTAATGTGCCAAGCTGTAAGCTATGCTGAGGTCCAATGTGTCAAACTGTAAGCTATGCTGAGGTCTAATGTGCCAAGCTGTAAGCTATGCTGAGGTCTAATGTGCCAAGCTGTAAGCTATGCCGAGGTCTAATGTGTCAAACTGTAAGCTATGCTGAGGTCTAATGTGCCAAGTGTAAGCTATGCCGAGGTCTAATGTGTCAAACTGTAAGCTATGCTGAGGTCTAATGTGTAGGGGAAGTTACTCGAGTAAGTAGTGGATAATTTGACCTTTTCCGACATTATAACAAAAAGTAAAGTTTAAAAATAAACTAAATGTAGATTAGGCTCTATAAGCAAGCATTATTTGTTTATAATCTCATTATGATTTTAGTATTCTTGAATACATTTATTTGTAAACTGTGGTTTAATACTTCATTCTTGATTAGGAACCCCCGCCGAAGACGGATGTGTCGGGCCATTGGCGCAAATAAAACGGCGACACAACGCATTTCCATTTTCTGGACTACATCCTGCTGGAAATCTAGCAGGACCATGATCCAGCTAGATCCAGTTGGAGTTTGAGAATGAACGCAGAAGAAGAAGAAGATTAGGAACCAACATCATGCATGTGGGGACATTCCCATAAAGGCTTAGATTGCTGGTTCAATCATCAATGTACTTCTTTGTCAGCGTTCATTCTCAAACTCCCGCTGGTTCTCTCCTCTAGCAGGACCATGGCTCTATTAGATTTCCAGCAGGATGTAGTCCAGAGAATGGTAATGTGCTGTGTCACCGTTTTATTTGCATCACAAGTAAATTCAAGTAGGAAATTCAATTCCCATCAACTTTAAGAATTATTTGCGTCAGTAACCTGACACATCCATCTTTAGCGGGTGATTAGCCTGCTAATGATTAGCAGGTTTCAATGATTAGCCTGCTGAGCACTTATGGGAAGCCCCGTCCTATGTTGCTGGTTCATAACTCATGTTACTTTTACGTTTACTTTAGGTTGCACTTTTAAATCTGACTATGACATGTTCTTTACAAAGTGAATTTTTATCAAAGATTACTGGTGATTAGCATTTGAGCTACAGAGTTGAGTGCTATGAATGGTACTGTCTACAGATGGTGTTCTACTTCGGTGAACTAAATGACTGAAAGTATATTTATTCAGCAGAAATCGGATAATGGCAACACATTTGTTGAAAGGAATGGAGGGAAATGTACTGGGAAACCAGTACAAAGGGCTTATCATTGCTCTCATGCAGACCTAGGGGTAACAGATAACCAAAATATGGATTAGAAAGTCATCACATGTAGACGAGGCAAGTGTGTGAGAAATTAACAGGCCAAATCCCAGATTCTGAAGTTTTTTGGCAAAGTAGCACCTTGTCTAGGAAGGTATATCAACCCTGAGTCAATTCAACTGTCACATTGTCCAACACGACTCAAACAGAAATCTAGGTCTAGGCCTAGGGACACAAAGGGAGGTAATGGAATGGTCTACCTACACAAAGGATAACTCGCTGGTTGCGAAGTGCCTAGTCAGAAGAAAGATGAATGTTGGGTGACCCAGGCAAATTATCAGCTCGTCTAGTGACATATACCCCTCTAGGCTCCTTCAATAGGCACTTGTATTAAGCCGTAAGCTTAAGTCTCCTGGGTATGAAAGAAAGCTAAAAAACCACCCCACTGCACATAGGAAGTGAGAGCTAATTTCTCGCAATTCCTGGGGTTATTGACAAACAAACATAGTCAGGGTCAGAGGTGTTCCATTATCTATGAACTCATCTTGTGCATTTAGACAAACTGTGCCTGTGCCCATCAGGTACTGAACCTTTTCTCATTCGCGAGCCTGGTTCCGTATGAGGAAGAACTCGCGGGTAGTGAACGAAAGAAGAAGAAGGAAGAACTCGCCAAAAGAGATGGACCTTGGCTCGTTCGCCCTCCTACCCAAGGCGTCGTTCACCAACATTATGAACTCCTTGTCCAAGTTCGAGTCTCACACCACAAGTTTGAGAGCAAGGCGTTCTCGAGCTGAGCAACCTTGTCCCAATATCACCTGAGCACATCAGTTACTGAACCCTTTCTCTCTGCAAGTGTGTTTCCGGTATAGGAAGCTTGACAGTAGAGTTGGGCCAGTGCTATAATCATTGTCCCTTTTGTGCCTAAGCCCATCGGGTACTGAAACTTTTCTCTCTGCAAGTGTATTTCCGGTAAAGGAAATCTTGACAGTAGCATATCTGTCAACCTGTTGAGACTGAAAACCATAAAAAAAGGCATGAAAAACCGTAATTGAGCATGAAAAACCGTAAAATCATACACAATGGTGAGGGAGGCTCCATCCGCACACAGCGAAAAAAAAGGTTATTTTAAGGGTAGTTTGCCTTTGTTTAACATAGACAGTCATAGCGTGGGAAAATTATAGAGCACAAAGACTGGGCCTATGTATCTTTATGTAACTAATACGAAAAAATGAAAAAAAGAAATATGAAAAAAAAATATTACAGAGAATGGATGCTTAGATCCGTTTGAAACTATAACAACTTGTTGGAGTGCTCTACAAAGCGTTCGACAATAATTTCAACTATCCATGAATAGCGCACATCATGCATTTATGATCAGCAGAGATCGTACATCTATGACCGGCTGAGATCGTGCATCTATGACCGGCGGAGATCGTGCAACTATGACCGGCATAGATCGTGCACCTATGACCGGTGGAGAACTTGCATCTATGAATAGTGGAGATTGTGCATCGGCTAATGGCGGAGGTCGTACAACTATGACCCGTGGAGATTGTGCAGCTCTAACCGGCAGGGATCTTGCATCTATGAATAGCGGAGATCGTGCATCTGTGAATAGCGGAGTCTGTGCATCTATTATCGGCAGAGACCGTACAACTATGACTCGTGGAGATTGTGCATCTGTGATCGGAAGGGATCGTACATCTATAGCAGCGACGGCTTCATTTTCAGTCAGCTGCATCATTTTCTCATTTTCCGTTTGTAATTCCTAAAAATAAACATAACGTGACAACAAAATATTGGTTTAAGATAAGTTCTAAAGATCAGATTTAGGCCTACATAAACAAATAACATATTCTATTATTTAACTATAGGCCTACCTACACTATCTAGGTCTAGGAGACAAACAAAAACTTATAATATAAATTAAACGATGTATAGTAGTCCTAGAAACAAAATACATGTGTTACTAGTATTTGTGTACTCTAGATACACTGAGTAACACTGTCAATGCACGTGGACAAAAATTCCCTAAGTTCGGTATAAAGACAACGTCCCCAGCACAGAGAATATAATTAAAGTACTGGGTAGTGTGTTAAAAGCATTGTTTCCAACAATACTTCGCCCCAAGACCAGATCAAATAAAAATCGCAAACGACACTATTGTGAATAAAACCTGTACAAATCACTGTTACCACTAAAATATATACTAAAATATCAGTGTCACCACTAAATTTAATTAAAAAAAACCCAAAATGTACAGAACTGCAGAAATTCATGTAAAAACCCGTAAATGCCGGTGTACGCCTGTAAAGCCGTACAGCTTGGAAAAAACCGTAAAAATTACGGCGATTTACGGGCAGTTGATAGGTAAGCAGTAGAGTTGGGCCAGGACTGCCATCGTTGTCCCTTTGTTGCCTAAGCCCATCGGGTACGACACCCTTTCTCTTCGCGAGCATATTTCCGGTTTAGGAAGGCTCGACATTAGAGTTGGGTTAGTTCTTCTTGCTTTTCCGAACGCCAGTGATTGGATCTGGGTCTCTGCCTATGAGGAGTACAGGTAACTAGAAGCTCGTCTCGAGCTAACAGAGCTTGTAGCTCCCTCTTCCTATGAACCTTTCACTTTCTATTTGCAATTCGCGCTGCCCTCTGGCGCTGTTCTGCCCTTTCATTTTGTCATTGTACTCATTATGACATAAATTTGTTTCTCGCCATGCATTTTACATTGGCTGCGCCTCCAATGTTCTTAGCGGACTAACTGGCGGCACTGTATGTCGACAGTGTCTCTGTATGTGGTTATGCAAATGGTGTCGGAGATATTGTCTGTCTCTTTTGCAGTCAAATCTCTTTCCATCTGCTGCCACCACATTCCCGGACACGATCCCCAAATGATTTGGCCAGAATCAGCTCGAGCTGCTGTTTTCTGTTACCAGGGTGCACCGCGGGGAGGTACATTTGGGATTTTTGTTATCTGCTAGCCCTGGGTCCGATTAGAGCAATGCGTTCCCTTTGCACCCCTTGCAGAACTTGAAAGAGGAGGTTTACGCTACAGAATTGAATCCATACACCATATGAAAAGTGGTCAAATGTCATTCAAAAGCACGGACACAAAGTAAATTACAGGAACCAAATAACCATAACTAAATAGAACATTCCGACTATAGCAAACAGATACCAAATAAAAATTATCAACTCTGCTGCGTGCATCTGAGGAGCAGTGCAGACACCAGAATACCCACTACAGAATTGTCCCAGTTTCACTGTTGATAGAACAACAATCTGACCCATAGGAGCTTCTCTGCAAAACAAGTTGTGGGGAATACAGGATGACCTAAAACAAACAGCGCTATACATGACAAATATTGGACTGGATATATTACAATTGATTACTTAAGTTGTGTAGTAGCATAGAAGTGTCATCATTTGTTGTGTAGTATCATGAACCCAAGTTGACCTGCTAACACAAATAATTCTATACATGGCTAGTATTGGACTGGATGTTTAATAATTGCTTGAAGGAAGAAGAATTACCAGAAATATTAAGTTGTGCAGCAAGAGCAAAAACAGAAGAAAATTTATAACCAAAGAACGAACGTGTGTTACCGGTGCCAGGGAGGGGAGTAAAGAATAGCAACACTGTTGCCTGTCATCACATACATCTTAGGAGGAGTTTTGGGGTAGTAGAATTCACTGTTCCATCCCATAGAGGGTCAAAGTGACCCAGAAGCAGAAGTCTGGTGTGTCAGGCTGAAAGGTGCAAATATCACAGCAAAGCTGTAAACCATAACACCATGACTTCTGGACTACATTTTGTTAATCTGTAGGAGTTTGCGAATGATTCCAGCAGAATAAAAGAAGAAAGATTGATTAGTTGGCTAGATGGTCTTCATATCATCATTGCACACAGAAACACAATCGTCGGTGCTCTAATCTTGTCTCGAGTACATCCACAATTACACAATGACTGACAGTTTCAATTCTCTGTTGGTTGATGCTCTTATAAGCGTACAGTGATAATCAATATCCACATATAGTTATACAAACAGGAACAGAGTAAGAAATGAAAAACAAATATCAATGTTTTACTCAACATAGATTAAAACAACTGTAGAACTTATGACCATGAATTTATGAAGAAAATTTCAGTTAAAATGATAATTTCCACCAAAAATCTACCTAAAATTGGCTTTGTCTTATTCAAGATGTAGCAATCAGCCCAACATTTTGTGGTTGTAGTGGTTTCCTAGGTAATAGTATTGTCATTTGGTTGCCATTGTTTTCTGAATTGTTCAGTTACCCAACTGCTTGAAGCTGATTTTTAGCCTCAAAACATTTGTAAAATGTATTAACTATCTCAGACAATCACATATTAAAGATGGACTTTGTACTGCATTTTAGCATTCAACAGTTATAAACTATTCTTGTACCGGAACCCAGACCCCGGAACACATACTTCAGGACTGCCCAACATACAAAGAGCAGAGACAGCAGACCTGGCCAGAGGATACAGACGTGAGGCAAAAGCTATGGGGCAGCCACTCTGACCTGGAGAAGACAGTGGACTTCGTCTTGACGACAGGACTGACGGTATAGCATGACCACAGATGCTGAACGCAGAAGAAGAAGAAGAGTGTTGAAATATTTGTTTGATACATCAAACAACAATTATGAAGATGATGCTAATGGTGTCCTGTAACTGCTGGTAGGATGATGATGGCCTTTTGGATCTTTACAGATTGTCAGAAAGCAGGCCAGTGTAAATTGCAGAGACACATAGTTAATACGTTTCACACGACTGCTTGCCCAGGCAGGTTTCACATGACTGCTTTCCTGGACAAGTTTCATACGACTGCTTGCCTGTACAGGTTTTATGGAAAATGTGCCTTGCCATCTGCACTGGACACCCCCCCCCCCCTCTCTTGATTAGTTAAAATAAAAAGCAATGTCAATAGACTTGGAAACAAGCAGGTCATGCCAGAAGATGGTTTAATACAACATTGACTGCCTTAGAGTCTCCCCTCTGTATAATAATAGTAGGGTGTGGTCGAATTATATTCATAATTACTGCAGATGTGCTGGACCATTGGCGCAAATAAAATGGCGACACATCACATTTTCACTTTCTGGATTACATCCTGCTGGAAATCTAGTAGAACCATTGTCCTACTTCAAGATAGATCCATTGAAAGTTTGAGAATGAAAACTGAAGGAGAAGAAGAAGAAATTCATAATTCTATAAATATAAACAATTATTTTTAATGTCTTACTTCAGGTCACAACGATGGGGCAGACTGAGTGTCTCAGTGGTTTCATTGGCTTGGATGTGCCTGCACCAGCTGGTCCTTTATGGATCCTGGGAGATGTGTTTATTGGACCCTACTGCACTGAATTTGATATGGGAAACAATCGCGTTGGATTTGCTCGTACTAAAGATATCTCCACCAAGGCTAATGTTAAAACTCTTAAAGAGGCAGTCTATGAGAAACCCCGATGGTTTGGGATCCACGAGTCTGGAAAGAACACTTTGAAAATGGAGGTTGATGTTGAGGAAGAAATAAATATTGTAAATTAATTGTGTTTGGAAATTTTAATCATGAATATTTTACAATACACAGTAATCTGTGTATCTATTTTTGTTTCTTGTTTTTGGTAAGTCAAAAATAAGAATTTACTGCTTCAAAAATGGGATGGTCATTTTCTTAATGATAAATTTTATTAGATTTGGTTAGTTTTAGTGAAATTCTGATCACTGGAAACTTGGGATTTTGTTGAAAATATTTTATTTTGTTATTTGTGTTAACTGTTGTGCATTTTATTGGGGAAAAAAATGTGTTTGTTGTGTATTTACGTCTGAGCTGTGGTAGCTCAGTAGATTGTGCATTGGCTTCCGGGATGAGTTAGCTAAAGCTTGAGACTCAATTGGAAAATTTGTAGATCACCAATGACTCTTCAGGCAACCCATGATACAACTTAAGAAAATCCGAGAAAATAAAGGCTTTAGGAATGGTAGTAACCACATCATCTCTAGGTATTTCATGGGAGCTGTAATAGTCAGACTCTCAGTCCATGCTTAGAAAGGTTGATAATGGGTGGCTCAGATGAGTGGATGGAGTACATTTCATATTCTTATCTGTGGATAATTCTGTAGATTTATACTCCTGGACATGTGGGAGTCTGCGGCAATGAAAAAGCCGGCTCATTATTATTTTTTGTTGTGAAGATAGTTATCTGGTCGTGTTGCATGATACCGTAGTTGCTGGTGCACCTCTCAACCTGGTATCTCTGACTTCAGCACCTGTGCTTGTTTGGGCAGGACTATGATCCTGCCTCTGTTGACATGACTTAGCTCTATCTCCACTTCATGGAGTTAACCCCGATTGGGTGAAACATCTCTGCTTGGAGAATTAGTTATGTGCAAAAATGACATTAAGATCTCTACATGAATATTTTATAAATGAGGACACTAGACTAGAAAGAAATATTTTCTCCCGTTTTCGTGATTCTTTTGGTCTTGCTAGATCTTCATGTCACTTGCTAGGACAAAGCTCCAAGTCTTCTGCAGGCCAAAGTAGCCACCCCAAAGTTTCTGCATCAGTTCAGTCCAGTATGTCCACAATTTTGTCTTGCTTCACAGTTTTTTTTGTAATCTGGAAAATAGATATGAAATGCGATTTAAGGAATTAAGAATTATCCTCTGGGCAAGCAGAGTAGGGCAGTTGAGTTCAAGGTGTGTGTAACCAGTGAGTTACAAGAACCACCAGCATGCATACTCTTCATATGCAGGAAGAGACTGAGTACCTATGGGTTTGTCTGCATCACTGTTGATTCAGAAAATTAAAATTTAACTAAATTAGGTGTCGTTGGTCCACGAAAAATGCAGAAATACCATATTACCCTCTACACTGAATGGTGTGTAGAGGTATTACTATAAGTTACATATATTCCTCTGGACCAAAGGTGGGCAATCTTGTTTGGGTTGGTGAGTATTCAGGATGTTTACCTGAGATAGAATCAAAAAAACTTTTTTGTTGTAATTTGAGGTTAAAAAAGATGTAGTTTTTTTCCCCATTAATTGCAAAAAGTGCTTTATTTAATATTGAAAGATTTACTGTGTTTGAGGTCAAAGCTTTTGTCACATCCAGTAGCGAACATAAAAAAATTGGAGAATTTCATCACTGTCTGAGAAGTTTGTTTTGTTTTGAACAGTTTTAAACTAGCAACATCAATTGTTTGACCTAATCATTTCTTCTTTATCAGTTTAGTATCATATTATACAGTTTGGCTGAGATAGCTTGTGATTTGATATCTTCTGAACCCAACTTCCATTGAGTAAAGTATTTTAAATCATCCTGACGGACCAGTAAAAATAGTTTTACCCGGATCTAGACATTCTTGACATTCACTTTCATTTGTGTGTCTACTTAAATGTATGTTGTTTCACAAGTGATTTTAATGTTGTTTTTTCTACTTGTATTTATGCAAGTTTATCCATTTAGATTTCTCTGTGTGATTTTAGACAGTTGAAAGTATATTGTGTTGATAGTTGCACAGTTGCCATATTGTGTTGCTAATTTACTGTTGTGATATTTGTACTATTCAGCCTAGCACGTACATCTGTCTTTAACTGTGATGTTTTTGCAGAATGGAGTGGGGTCAACCCCCACTTTCACACTTAGTTAATCTTGTAGTAGGTCACAGTGTTACAAATATTTTCTTTTCAGGGTCTTCCCCTCTCCTCAAATGAAAAATTGTATCTGAGTAGCTATTAATGATTCAAAATGGGATCTGAATGTATATTAACGATGAAGGATGGGATTTGAACAGATATCAATGGTGAAACATGGGATCAGAGTAGATCTTAATGGTGAATCATGGGTCTTATTTTTCTTTGGTTATGTTCTTCCATGTTCATTCTCAAACTTGTACAGAATAACAGAATATACCGTGGTCCTGAGAATTGACTGTTCTGTGTCACGATTGTCTGCTTAGCTGTGATATCTGCACCTTTTTGCTAGAAACATCCAATATTTTAGCATGGCCAATGGGTCTTTTTTATCCTCTATAGTATGGGACAGTCAACTCCATCCCCCAAAATCTCCATACTCCCCTCTTAGAAAATGAATGACAGGTTGTTGTTTCCTATATACAGTTGCTGCTGAGTTGATCAATTTTTAGCAGTTCAATGTCATTCTGAAAAAGTGCAGGTCTTCTAAAGTTGACTTAACAATTCATAATGTTAGAAATTGTTATGGTGTTTCTTCTTCAGCGTTCATTCTCATACTTCCGCTGGATCTCTCTTGTAGCAGGATCATGGTCTTATTAGATTGCCTGCAGGATGTAGTCCAGATAATGAAAATGCGCTGTGTCTCCATTTTATTTGTGCCAATGACCTGACACATCCGTCTTTGGCAGAGTTAGGTTGTTTGTAAAAGTTTACATGGCAGGTAATAGCTGCTATTCTTTGCTATGCTTTCAGGCCTTGCAACACACGAGTGGCAACACTGTCAAATGGCAGCACTGTGTGATATGATATAGTATTTTGTAAATTTTGTTTCGATATTTACTTTTACTATGTAGTATTGTTACAGTTTGCCCATTTGTTGTTAGCCACAAGGTGGGAACCTACAAACCACTGCATCAACAATGAACCAACTGATATGTTGATGTGTTAAACATATTTTATCTGACCTCCACAGACTTAACAAAGTTATATATCTATCACCCATTTCTTACTATATTATTCCAGTAGGTAAGTTACCAATCACTACTCCAGAGGTTGGGGTAACAGGGTTACCAGAACTATCAACTCCACTATTTTTGATGGTTGAAAGTTCTGATATAACCAAATTGAACTTGCGTCTGAAGTTGAAAGGAGCGTACCTCACATAAGAGATATGTTTTATTTAACCAAAAAAAGGTTACTAATAAATAGTACTAGTGCAATTATATGATCCAGGCTACATGAAATCTTCAATCTGTGGACTGTACCAGCACAGATAATATCACAAAATAGAAACTATGCTTCTGTTACTTGTTCTATGGAATACTTTACTGTATTAAATGATTTCACAATTTTAATTGCCTTTAGCTCATTCATGTAATGTTTGTATTGTCACTATAAGATATTTCTTTTGGTACTTAGGCATTACAAGCTATTAAACCAATTGTTTCCTGTGTGCAATTTGAGGGGGGGGGGGGGTCCTCCAGAGTTTCTATTCATACCTAAAAGACTCCAACCCTCACCAGTATGTAATGTTATGAGATGGAGCCTACTACTCAGAAGTGGGGGTCTATGCTTGTATATATACGTGTATGTGTATATATATATATATATATATATACACACACACACGCATATATCCCTTATGTTGGTGTCTTCTATACACACACACATATATATATATATATATATATATATATATATATATATATATATAGAAGGCACATGTATAGAAGTTGCACAAGAGCCTGAAACCGTTTGGTAGTATCAGTGTTGGTCATTTTATTCTTCTTCATCGTTCTTCAGTCAGATATCAGGTTACAGCACCAATAGCTTCAATGAATTGTGTGATTCGCTTCAGGTCATCCATGGAACCCCTCAAGTCTGGAAGCAGTGCCGTCTCAGTAGGCCATGTGAAGTCATTGCGTGACACTGGTTTTCAGCCTTGGCTGGACTATTTTGTACCTTTCGGTTCAGTGTCTCCGTCTTCTATCTTACTTTTGAGTCAGGATGTGTTTCCCTAGCCCTTATCCATCCAAGGATTGTCCACAGGGCAGTGAAGGTTTCATTTTGGAGTTTTCCTTCTCCTAGACAGCTTGCCTAACAGGGTTAACGAGCACCATCTGCCCGGGATTTTGAGGTAGAGTTCCCCTCTCCTAGGATAATTTTGTTGTTGCCAGGTATTCATTATCCTCCTCTGTGGTTTATTTCTTGTAATCTAAGACACCTCTAACTCAGGGAAGATGATTTAAGAACATTGCTCTCTCTTGTTCTAATATCTATAATTTACCCTACCCAACCCTCTAACCCTACCTAAACCCTATCCCTACCCCCTCCCCTCCCCCCTGGCACATTCCTGGAGTGGGGTCAGTGACCCCACTCCAGCAACCTGAGCTTATAGCGGCTCATACTCGCTTTGATGCTGCCAGTCAATGGACATATGGGGTATTTCAGTGGGAATATCAGCGCCGACTGATATCCCACCCCGTCCTCGTGGTCAGTGACACCGTTTGGTCAGCGGCTGTTTATTTGCCCAGAGGGTTATTCACAGCTGGCCTCAAGAGGCTTTTCCACTATCCGCCACCTGTGGACGCTCCTGGTAGGGGTCGGTATCCCCCGCAGGGGTCATTTTATTGACCACACAGCTTATATCACAATATGGCCAATCATCATTGTGTTGTCAGGCCTGGAAAGAGAGCAAAGAAAAGTGAGTTACCTGTCATGTATGACATAAGAGGTGACTAATGAGGTTTAGGGATGTAGTTGGTTGTCCCATCCCATATGGCCAAATTAACTTAATACCCATGTTGAAGTTGGATGTTTCAGGCTGAAATGCGCAGATATCATAGCCAAGCTGTAAACTATAACACAGTGTATTCTTGTCTGCAGGAGTTTAAGAATTAATGCAGAATAATATGGCCAGTAAATATGACAGGGATAACACAAGAGCTAGTTGAAACAGCTGTGAAAGCATTAGTTCATGCGGGAGCTTAAGCCAATGAAGGAGCCGATACACTAGCGAGCATGGTGTCAATAGGTACATCAATGGATCGATCTGATATAGTGAATGCGTTATGGGACCTTGTCTGCTCAGAAGATTTTTAAAAGTATGAATCATTGTCATAGTCAAGACAGAGATTTGGTGTAAAGGTTGAAACAGCTTGTAAAAATAACATAATAAATGTATGAAGATATTGATAAACCAGCATCGAACTGAAACTGTCGGCCGCTTCTCTCTGATGGATTTATTGAGATGGGTGAAATTGAGAGCACCTATGAACTCTCCAGTGTGCACTGATGCCAACCTGCAGTCATAACTTTTAAAAATAAGACAATATCTATCATCAACTCTAGAGGTTGGTTGGTTGCTAATCCAGCGGATTATGGGCTCATGCCGTTTGACCCAAACTCTAGTGGTTTGACTAGGTCTCATTTTCTAACTAGACACAAAACATGACAGACTGAGACACTGTTTTAGATACCCAAACTCTAGAGGTGTGACTAGGTCTCATTTTCTAACTAGGCACAAAACATGACAGACTGAGACACTGTTTTAGATACCCAAACTCTAGAGGTGTGACTAGGTCTCATTTTCTAACTAGGCACAAAACATGACAGACTGAGACACTGTTTTAGATACCCAAACTCTAGAGGTGTGACTAGGTCTCATTTTCTAACTAGGCACAAAACATGACAGACTGAGACACTGTTTTAGATACCCAAACTCTAGAGGTGTGACTAGGTCTCATTTTCTAACTAGGCACAAAACATGACAGACTGAGACACTGTTTTAGATACCCAAACTCTAGAGGTGTGACTAGGTCTCATTTTCTAACTAGGCACAAAACATGACAGACAGAGACACTGTTTCAGATAGCCAAGATTGACATAACAGATTTGTATATTCTAGGCACCAACCATTTTGCAGTTAAATAATTGTTGCAAACTGACCAAAACATCACATCCGAGGCCCAGCATATCCGTTTTTGTCATGCCTTTAATTCAGGTAGTAGGCTTCCCTAGCCCGTGACAGCCTGCCTATCTGTCGACAGTCACGTGGGTGCGTAGTGACTCTTCGCCAAGACGATTGTCATTCACGTCTATCTCGCGCAAGGTGTTCCGCCGTCTGTGAACCTGCCTCATGTAATTCGACGTTCTGTGCCTATGCCCATCGGATGCTGAACCTTTTCTCATCCGCGAGACGAGTTGGACCATGGTTCTTTCGTCTTCTTAGCCGAAGTGTCGTTCACCGACAGCGTGAACCCCTCGCCCAATTCCGAGTCACACCACGACATGACCTATAATGGTACACATGGCATACAATGGTATCCAGGCGAATCTTCACTGATGTACTTATTCTGCTCTCCTATATGGTATTTAATCTGGGCATTGCAGCAGTGACTATTTCAAGTCTAATTTTCAAGCTTTGACTGCAACGGATCTCCATCTTCTATCTCTTTCACGAGGTTTCTATCTCTTCCACAGGGTTTCTATCTCTTTCATGAGGTTTCTATCTCTTCCACAGGGTTTCTATCTCTTTCACAAGGTTTCTATCTCTTTCACAGGGTTTCCATCTCTTTCACAGGATTTCCATCTCTTTCACTGGGTTTCTATCTCTTCCACAGGGTTTTCATCTCTTTCACGAGGTTTCTATCTCTTTCACAAGGTTTTCATCTCTTTCACAGGGTTGCCATCTCTTTCACAGGGTTTCTATCTCTTTCACAGGGTTGCCATTTTAAATATCTGGCTCATGATTAAGTTGAATATGACAGGCCAAATGGTGCAGATATCTCAACAAGGCTCTAGACTATGACACATGCATTCCGTTCTCTAGACTACATTCTACCAATTGATTTTGAGAAAGAATGCAAAAAAAGAAATATTTGGCAATTTTTTGCCTATTTTGAAAGCATATCTACTTTCACATATAATCTTGTTTAAATTTATCTAAAAATGTACTTACGTAAAACACATGTTTTTAGAATGGTCCACTTAGACATGATGAACTATCACTAAAACTAGGGTGTTATGATGTAAACAAGAAAACCTACAAATTACAATACACAAAACATTTCCAACATTTATATCAAAAGGCTGATCATGTTTTCTTGTTTAAACTCATTCAAAGCCTCCAAGTAAAAATTGATAAAGCAGCATCTTAATAAAACTGGCTTGTTTATTTGGGTGGTCTTTGTTCATTTTTTTTACTTCTTTTATAAGCCTCCATTGAAGCCATATCTCTCCACATCTCAAGGGGTTCTACATTTGTAGAAACAACTTGTAGAAAACTGGCAACCAAACCACAGAATAAAACAAAAGTCAGTCCTGAGCCATGTCGATGAAATAAAAGGCAGATAGCACCTCCCAGACAAGAACTGCAAAGAGTAGAAAAATGTTTATCACCACATGCAGGTTTTAAATTGCCGGAAATCAAGACACAATTAAGAAATAATGCACCGAAAAGTTCCGACCCAGTAAGTCTTATGAAAGCAACACAGAAAACAATAGACACCTACCCAGAACAATGGATTCATGTCTATACTGATGGGTCTTCTTTCAAAACTACCATCAAGCAGGTTATGGTGTCTATATAGAATATCCAGACAAAACATCTGATGAGTTGTTTGATGCCTGTGGGGAGATATGTTCTATCTATGAAGCCGAAATAACAGCACTAGAAGTTGCATTGTACCACCTGAAGACCATATTTGATGCCTTTCCATCAAAAGTTCAAAACATTGTTATTTTCACAGATTCTATGTTCGCTCTTCAAGCACTAGAATGTGATGGACATTGTAAGCTTGAGCTGGTGGAAATATATCACCATTCCAACCAGCTACTTACATTGTTATGCAGTGAATATCTGGCCACTCAAACACACCCGGCAATGACAAGGCAGACAGACTAGCAAAGATGGGAGCTCAACAAGAACAGCCATATACATAAACAACCATGCACAAAGTTAAAATGATGCTGAAATCTGTGACTAAAGAAAATTGGGTGAACAGATGGGCTATGGGAAACACTGGGAGGGAAATATATGACCAGCCCAAATCCTGAAGATAACATCAACCTCCTGGGAAGAAAAGACCAGAGTATCATCTTCCGACTGCACACCACACAACATGTACAGCTTAACAATCACCTGAACAGAATACAACCACAACACACAATCCAGAGTGCTGACTGTGCACTCATCCCTATGAAAATGTTGACCGCAACCTTTTTTAAATGCACAACACTGGATGACATCAAGAAAATGCTTCTCCCTCCAGGGCTAGATAAATGGAACACATTATTTGGAACAAAACAACAGCTCACAAACACATGCATATATCACACAATAGCATTGGGTCAAAGGGCATGAGCCCACGGACCGCTGGATCAGCAACCAACCAATAAAACTTGCCTAGGAAAGAAATCGTGTGAAACATAGACACTATGCATTTTGGCAATTTAATTAATTTGAGGGTCTCCTTGTTCATATGAAATTTTGCACTGGCCAGCTTTTCGACCATCTGTAAAGACGCAAAAAGCTATAATTTTGTATGTTTTCTTCTAACTATATCAAGACCTTGTTTTAATGTATTCGGGTACAGGGTAACTTTGTTTCATAAAATGGAGTCGCAGATCAGATTGTTTCTATAAAATTGGGTCATGACTCAAAAATATTTCAGAATCAGAGCGATTGATGTAGAAGAAATCTCTTATTTCTGAGACATGTCTCTAAATCTGGACAATCATTCTTTGATATAATTCTGTCATTCATTGTGGTTAAAAAAAATGACAAAGTACTTCATATAATCTTCAACAATTTTATTTATATTAAATATCTATTCTATTTATAAACCTGCACCCATCAGGGTCATAAGGGTACCTCATTGAAATCTTTAGCACACAGTCCCCCAAGGGGTGAAAATTCTTGAGACTAATGGGAATTAAACCAGGCCCATTCCAGTGGCACCAAATCACCTTGCAAGGTATGGTTTTAACAATACATTTGCGTGAAATGAGATGTTTAAGAAAAGTTAAAAATATCAAACATTGAGACCAACGGAGAAATGAAGATATCAGAGAAGAAATAAAAACCATCTCAAGACTACATTGAGAGACAGCAAACAAGGTGGTTTAGTCACATCATTAGAATAGAACCAAAGCAACCAGCACTTTGTGCATACAACAGCTGAAGATCGGGCTACAGGGAACAAGGAAGACCAAGAATTAGATGGATGGAGACAATCAAAGAAACCTTAAAGAGACATGTGCTGACAATAGCCAAAGTCTGACAACTCCAACTTCACCCACAACATTTAACAACACAATTGGAGGACCCATGTAATAGGACAGAAAAGTACACCCCATAAGCTTCCTCTTTGGGCACCCCAATCATGAAGCCCTGATTGTTTCCATTCATGGGCAGTAGGGTTAGTAGGGCTCCATCAAGAGGTTTCAGCAGCTCTAGCTAATATTTTTCTTTTCCACTCTTCATATTCCACTACTGAAGTCATTTGTTGATGCTTATCTGCAGTCTGTTCTACTTTCTGTCTTTTTTTATCTCTCATCATCTGAAAATTAGAAAAGTTAAAAAAAGGGTTCAAAAGTTGTAGAGGATTGACTTCACTGTACTCAGTTTCCCATATATACTCATCACTCTCAACAAAGTGGCATGCCGCCTGCCAAGAGTACCACTCATAGCACGTAACTCCATAGCTTCAAGTGATAACCCACAGGGATCTCTGAAAAAATCCACTGTATACACAAAATGACATGAGTCAGATTCGACCTCAAGATCTCTTGAACTCAAGGCGAACAGCTTAACCCCATTACACTAGGGAGATCCCCCTGAAAATTAGAAAGTTGTGACAAATCTTCAAATTAATAATATAGACTTTAATTAATGTTTTATTTGGGTCAGTTCACATCACAGCCAGCCCCTTGTCATGGATATGAAGATTTAGTTGCCCCCAGTATGTTGACGGGATCTTAAAGTGTTGCGCAGAATAGCAAAACTATGACCTGTCATATATGTTGTTAAAGATGAATAAGGAAATTTGGGGTTGGCTTGACCCATCCCATAGAATACTAAAGTAACCCAGAAGTCATTCTGAAGTTGGAATGTGTCGCAGAAAGACGAGATATCGCAGATAAGCTGTAAACCACACATAATGAACTCAGTTCTCTAGACTCATTCTTTGACATGGCTTTATGGTCACTTTGACCCATGTGATAGGATAGAAAAGTACACCCCTAAAGCTCCTTAGCCGTCTCTTACAACATGCATAGCAGGTCACAAGGTTGCTATACTTTGATCCCCTTTAGGGCATCAGCAGATCAATAGAATAATGTCACATCTGTCCTTGTCTGAAACACGTGCCTATGTAATAGTTCGTCTATAAGCAGAAAATAGAATGAACTCAGAAATTATGCACAGGTTCATTGAAAGTTTGTTATGGTGTACACAGTTTTCATGTAGTCAATAATTTTACATCACTTGCAGAGCGTGTCGCCACAAATTACAAAAATGGCTACTGTTAGTGAAATTATGCCATGATTTAATGAGAAGGGATAATGCTAAAGTTTGGAGGGGAGAGGTGTTAAGCACAGTGTTAAAACAAATTCTGAGGAGCACAGTAGCCTAATTGATAGTGAGCTTGCTTGCTATCACTGGATTACAGCATACCAGGTTCGAAACCTTGTCCGGACAAACAAAAATTCCCGTTCGATTTCTCGCTGGACACGACCACTCCTCCTGTCGACTCAGCTGTAATAGGGTACCTGACACATGAGTTAGGGGAGGTAAAGACAGTAAGAAAGGGAACTGGCCACCCCGATTAATAGCTGCTGTGGCTTAGTGCATGAAGTTATATTCATCCGTGACATCAGGGTGGCTGCCATGGGGCCTACTTTTACCTACAACTAATTCTAATTCTATCCCTACCCCCTCCTGCTGTGTTTCAAAAACTGTGTTCTTCCTATTTTCGTTAATTATTTCCCTGGCTTCAAACTACTAAACAATTGCATTCTGCAATGTCATAAACTATTAAAAAATTATGACCAGACAATTCTTTAAAAACTATGAGAGCTGTAAACATTGGTAGGCACACGTTCCAGACATGAACCGTTACTTCTTCTTCTGCATTCATTCTCAAACTCTTGTAAACTAGCAGATGTATTCTGGAGAACAGAATCTGTTAAATCAAAGTTTACAGCTGTCTGAGATATCTGCTCCTTTCAGTACAACAAACCAAATTTAGTACAGCTTTGTGGATCACTGACGTCACATGGGTCCATTCATTATTCATGGTTTAAATAAAAATTACTCCCATGGTTAAACTCTGGGAAGGTGCCATATTAATTTAGCAAGTATTGTCGAGGACCTCTTCAGGTGGTTTCTGGTCTTTTTCTTCATTCCAAAACTTCAAATGGATATCTCTTGCAGCAGAACAATGGTCCTACTAAATTTCCAGCAGAATTTAGTCCAGAGAATGGAAATTCTCTGTGTTGAGTCACCGTTTTATTTACACCAATAATACGACACATCCATCTTCGATGGGGGTTTCTGGTCAACCACTAACTAGACAGATGAGCACTTATGGGAAACCGTGTGTTATGACACTGGTTCATAACTCATATTACCTTTACCTTTTACAGTTGATCCCAAATCGTCATTATCGACTATGACAGACGAACATGACAGGATGATCATGCAGTCTCCGGATTACATCCTGCTAATATGCAGGAGTTTAAGAACGAACACAGAAGAAGAGTGCCCAAAGAGCACTAGAAAACACTTCAAGCGAATGAATTCATCAAACTCTGTGGTCTGTATCAAAAGGTGTAAAAAAACATCTGCCAACTGGGTCAGATGGTCTGCCAAAATTAATTAACTTCTTTCTGTAGATATCCGTCTCTATAGGCCAGCTTTCCTCCTTTAACTGGTTTAGTGAAATGCAGTCTTGCAGGATATGTTCCATTGTCTGCCCACATGGACACAGATGTAATGTTACCAGTCTTGGATGAATATATAGTATATGAAATATAATTGTTGTAGTGTGTCAAGTATGTCAACAACAATATATTCACGTGATCAAATAAACATGAAAAGCGAGACAACATTATTACCAAGTGTTCGAGGTACATATTTATTCAACTGTATAATCAGTCTGTCTATAGTTTCTTTCCTGACTCCACTTTGTTCTTTAAGTTTGAATAAGTCAATTTTAAGCTTCAGTGTCCTGTTTTGAGAAAGAAAACAACTTTGTTAGCTAGTAGATACAAGTAGGAAGCATGAGGATAAATGAAAATAATTCTTACAGCTGACGGGAAGCTAGCTAGTAGATAGTCATGTGAACTAGAAAACAGATGTGTGAGCTTATATGACATGTGTGAACTAGATGACAGATGTGTGAACAAGAAGACAGATGTGTGAACAAGAAGACAGATGTGTGAGCTAGAAGAAGGTTGAGTGCGTTAAGACAAACATTGATCTAGAAGACAGATGTGTGAGCTAGAAGACAGATGTGTGAACTAGAAGACAGATGTGTGAGCTAGAAGACAGATGTGTGAACATGAAGACAGGTGCGTGAGCTAGAAGACAGAATGTGTGAGCTAGAAGAAAGTCATGAACACTAAGACAAACGTTGATCTAGAAGGCAGATGAGTGAATTTTTAAAATACATAATTAAGGAAGTCTGTAGTTTCCTAAATATTTGGGGTTAGGGGTGGGTGGGGAGAGATGGGTAAAACCTATTGATGAATCTATGGACAGCACTTTAGCAGCAATATCTCATCATATCAAACTCTAGCAGCAATGTGCTAATTTGCTGCCATTTTTCATATTAATTAGTTCTGCACGCACCTAAAAATTGTAGAAATAGGATCTTACCTTTACCAACACAAATATATATACTTTCTGTGGTATTTAATTATATTCAATAGTTTGATAATTTATTTTCATTTTTATTATGCTAATTTGCTTCAATTTTTAATATTAATTAGTTCTGTGTGCACCTAAAAATTATAGAAATAGAATCAACAGATGTGTCTTGCATATGCCAATACAAATATAGGTACAATACAAGAACCAGTGAACAGGTTTCTATGGAATAAACAGCTAACATAAAAAGACGGAATGAAATTCCTAAATGTTGCATATACAGACGCGTCCCCTATTCGACACATTGCACGATGAGATCCCCTGACCACTCGACATGCGCGCTGCACACTGAGTGGGAGGTGGATAGCCAGTTCATTGCGCGCAAATTGCTAGATCGGTAATTTATGTTACAATTTTCTAAGTTTCTAAGATAGTGCAATAGCACATGAAATTAAAAAGTTGGTATGTTGTCACGTGATTTGGCCACGGATTCTTGTATTGAACCCAAATATATATAATTTCTTTGGTATTTAATTATATTCAATAGTTTGATAATTTATTTTTATTTTAATTATGCTAATTTGCTGCCAATTTTAATATTAATTAGTTCTGTGCGCACCTAAAAATTATAGAAATAGGATCACCAAATGCGTCTTGCCTTTGCCAATACAAATATAGGTACAATACAAGAATTAGTGGACAGCTTTCTACGGAACACATAGCTAACATAATTAGATGGAACGAAATTCCTAAAAGTCGCATATACAGACTATTCGACACATTGCACGATGCGCACTGAGTGAGAGGTGGATGGCAGTTCATTGCGTGCAAATTCGCTAGATCAGTAATTTAAGTTACAACTTTTTAAGTTTCCGAGATAGTGCAATAGCACATGAAATTAAAAAGTTGGTATGTTGTCACGTGATTTGTTCACGGATTCTTGTATTGAACCCAAATACACTGTATATATAATTTCTGTGGTATTTAAATATATTTAATAGTTTCATAATTTATTTTCATTTTAATTATGCTAATTTGCTGCCATTTTTAAGATTAATTAGTTCTGTGCGCACCAAAAAATTATAGAAATAGGATCAACAGATGCGTCTTGCCTTTGCCAACACAAATATATATAATTTCTGTGGTATTTAATTATATTTAATAGTTTCATAATTTATTTTCATTTTAATTATGCTAATTTGCTGCCATTTTTAAGATTAACTAGTTCTTCGCACACCTAAAAATTATAGAAATAGCATCAACAGATGCATCTTGCCTTTGCCAACACAAATATATATAATTTCTGTGGTATTTAATTATATTTAAGTTTCATAATTTATGTTCATTTCAATAATGATAATTTGCTGCCAATTTTAATATTAATTAGTTCTGTGCGCACCAAAAAATTATAGAAATAGGATCAACAGATGCGTCTTGCCTTTGCCAACACAAATATATATAATTTCTGTGGTATTTAATTATATTTAATAGTTTCATAATTTATTTTCATTTTAATTATGCTAATTTGCTGCCATTTTTAAGATTAACTAGTTCTTCGCACACCTAAAAATTATAGAAATAGCATCAACAAATGCGTCTTGCCTTTGCCAATACAAATATAGGTACAATACAAGAATTAGTGGACAGCTTTCTACGGAACACATAGCTAACATAATTAGATGGAACGAAATTCCTAAAAGTCGCATATACAGACTATTCGACACATTGCACGATGCGCACTGAGTGAGAGGTGGATGGCAGTCCATTGCGTGCAAATCGCTAGATCAGTAATTTAAGTTACAACTTTTTAAGTTTCCGAGATAGTGCAATAGCACATGAAATTAAAAAGTTGGTATGTTGTCACCTGATTTGTTCACGGATTCTTGTATTGAACCCAAATATATATAATTTCTGTGGTATTTAATTATATTTAATAGTTTCATAATTTATGTTCATTTCAATAATGCTAATTTGCTGCCAATTTTAATATTAATTAGTTCTGTGCGCACCAAAAAATTATAGAAATAGGATCAACAGATGTGTCTTGCCTTTGCCAACAAAAATATATATAATTTCTGTGGTATTTAATTATATTTAATAGTTTCATAATTTATGTTCATTTCAATAATGCTAATTTGCTGCCAATTTTAATATTAATTAGTTCTGTGCGCACCAAAAAATTATAGAAATAGGATCAACAGATGTGTCTTGCCTTTGCCAACACAAATATATATAATTTCTGTGGTATTTAATTATATTCAATAGTTTTATAATTTATTATCATTTCAATTATGCTAATTTGCTGCTAATATTAATATTAATTAGTTCTGCGCGCACCTAAAAATTATAGAAATAGGATCAACAGATGTGTCTTGTCTTCAGGAACAAAAAAACATATAGTTTGTGGCTTGTATTATTGAAAATAACAAAGATAAGTTAGAAATTATCAGCTTGGGTACATTTTGTCACAAGTTTTATTAATATTTTCCTACTATATGTGTTTCAATGTAAATTATTTTGATGTCAAATTCAATCGAAAAAAATATGTAACATTTTTTTCAGGGTTGGTTGAGGTATTGTTCAATTGCATTTTTGAAGGGCTATCTAACTATATTATTTGCAATTATGTAGAAATGTAGCACAATTCTGAAAATTTTGTCCAAGTATCTAACTAACAACAAACTTACAAAATAACAAACGTTTAGATTTCCTTCCATGTCTCTCGTTTCATTGCAATTTGCTTTAGATCTTCATTATCGAATTAAATAAGGTTGAACGAACCATGATGTAAATATGGAAATCATTAAATCTGTTTCAGTAACACAGATATTTAATTTCTTTGATATTAATGTGTTAAATTAATGATCAACCAGTTCTTGATTCAGAAAAACAAAAACATTATTTGAACCGGAAGTTAAAGATAGTAGCATTTATTTACCAAGGGACATAGCTGGACATGTACTCCAAAATCAAGGGTGGTAATAAGTATGAGATATTAATAAATAATTAAAACACAAATATTTTGATCTGACAATTGGCAATATCATTTAAATAAACAACTCTAATTTATTTTAAGAGATTTTATGTAACTTTTCCCCGTTCTCCTATATATAGAAACGTTTTTTGAAAGCAATATGCACGACATTCTTCCCTCACTGTTGTCATGGGTAACAAAATGTGTGGCACATAAGCCTTTGAATGTTAAGGGATAATGTCCGTATAAGGTTCAAGTTCCCCGCGGAACTTTACATACAAAAGTTGGCTCTTGACTTTGTATGGGAACTAGTGTCAGTAGTCCGTTCACATGTCTTAGACTCCACCGCGGGGTCAAGGTTCAGCCAGTGTCGAGTCAGCTCGCTCGTCACAGTACCGCTTGGGATCTAGGCTGGTTCCTCCCCATATGACATGTTAAGACAGGACGAAGTCACCGGGGTGAAGTTTTCGGTCGTACGGAATGTTAACAGCATAAACGTGCTCAGCTGAGTGGTGAGCTATACTCAGCGTCCGAGTGGCTTTCGATGTCGGCGCCTGCTATGTCACACCGCCTCGAGAGAGGATTACGGGGGTATAGGAGAGCTGCTTAGAAAGTGCTTCACTCGACTTTTTTGTCATTTTTTAACTTTTGTAATTACCTCTGTGATTAAAAAAAATGTTTAGTAAATTATTTCATTTTGTTTTATTGTAAAGAATACATTTTTTTTTGAAAAAAATAAAGAAAAAATATTTTGATACATAGTTTTTAATGACTTAAATTCTCACATTTTACAAGAAAATGATTTTTTAAATTTCTGTGTATTATTGATTTTTGATCAGGAACAAGTGTCACAGCACTGGGGGCATTCTCACATATGCTCTGCTTGCCGTTCCGTCGGTCATCTAAATGTGTATAAGCTCAGTGTCCCAGTCAGTTGCTTATCACGCGTTCTTCTGATCTTTCCAGAGAGGGAGCACCTTCTCCCATCACATCTAGTCAATACCATTTCTGCAATTCTCTGAATATGTACATTGTCACGTTTCTGGGGGGAGGGGGCGGAATTGCAGTTTATGAGTTATAAAAACTTAATGGTTGAGGGAGCATATACTTTCAAAATAACGCAAATTCACAATATAAAAACATATATTGTGTTAGTTGAGTTTAAAAAAAATGTAAACTTAAAATATTTTGACCTGATAAATATATTTCTCACTATAATAGCAGAAATATTCATTTGTTTATCTGAATGGCAGATATGTGTGCTAGTCACGGTCTCACGGGGATTGTCTTGGTTTTATATCGCTGTCTGATATCTCGCCCGGTTGTGACGTGTCCCGGTTTCTATCAGTTTAATAATATGCATATAACGAATGTGTCACGTGTTCGAATCAACACACTTGGTATAGCTTCGTGAAAACAAGAGAAGTATGATCATGTTTACGAGCTTGGCACGCTTTTTGACACGGGGGCATGGTAACACTAAGCGCAGGCGATTGTAAAGGCTTAAATCAATTTATACATAGATCAGTGGTCATAACGTATTTTCTGTAGACGTATTAAATTATTTCAAAATATAATGTGATTGTCAGGAGTCTGTCAGGGGATCATCCAATGAATAAATTAGATTTCCAACACAGCTAACCTGTGTTCTTTGATACAATTAAAAATAAAGAATATCTTTGACAATTTGTTTCTAGTGAACAATCTGAAGGCAATGGTAGTTAAATTAACTTAATTTCCAATAGAAACTGTCCTTGTGTTACCGGGCCTGGGTGGGAGAAGTGAATAAAAACTGCCCTTGTTTAGCCGGGACTGGAAGGGGAGCAAATAATAGCTACACTGTTACCTGTCAAACATTTCGTAAGCAGCAACAAAGTGGATTTTGATGTGGAGTTCATTGTTCAATAAAGGCCCATAGATAACTACCAGGGCCGTAAAGACGTTTTTGATGTGGAAGGGGACTTACCTAAAAAAACGAATGTAAAAAAGGCATTCTTCCGTTGTTGTATGAAATAATTCCATCTTTTTACTGAGAAAGGGGTGTTTACCATTTTTTGTAAAAAAAATCGTTACGGGAGGGGTTTCACCCGCCATTTGGCTAAATTACTAGCAATAAAAAACATTTTATGATTTCTTAAGAGTGAAAGAGAGTTAACCCCCCCCCCCCTTATCAATAGAAGTATAAACAATGCAAGTAGATATATTTGTCGATTTAATATTGATTGACTGATTCGGAACCACAAGAAATGTGCGCTATAAGCTCTTACTTTCTATGTGCAGTGCGGTAATATGTTTGTGAGTTTTCTTTCATACCCAGGAGACTTCAGCTCAGTGCACTTCCCATTGAATGAGTTTTCTACTCAGAGGAGGTCTATAATTGTATAGATGACATGCTACAAGCTTCCATAAAGGAGCCTCAATATAACGGCATGTTATCTACTAAGGTTTTCTGTTGCATGGGTGGTTTGTCTAGTGGGACCCACAGATGCAACCGCATGCGTTTAATATTGAAAGTAATGGTTCTTGTAGACATGTATGCATCTATAGCATTGATTTTGCTTTTCCAAATGATAGTTGGTCTTGACATATCAGCTAAATCCATCTCCAGCCTTAAGCTAAAGTCACCTTTTTGACTAGGAAATCCTGTGACTTCTGGATCACTAGACCGTCAATGGAATGGGTCAGCCAACGCAACCCTCAAAACTTTCTTAGTCACCATTTACGATGTGCATGTCAGGTAATAGTGCAACTAATATGAGCTCCATTTTCTGGTTTCCGCACCACACGGACTGACCACTGATCTATAATACATAGCACACTCCACAGCACACAGGTTGACCACTGATCTATCATACATAGCACAGTCTACATTATACGGGCTGATCATAAATCTACAATACACAGTTTAGTACACATTACTGACCACTGATCTAAAACACATATCACAGTCAACACCACGAAATGTTTTTGTCTTTTCTTATAGGTCCTAATTTTGACATCTTAGCAGCAATCTTACTTTCGTGAACTGTACGAGATAGAAAAAGGGCTCTGTTTACATGAAGAATACTTGACTATTGTGTCTTAGATAGTCACTTTGATTTAACATAATGCTTTATTTTTTTTAAAATACCCACTAATTTAATCACCGTAAACAGAGAACTTGACATTTTATAAAAGGCGGTTTTCCGTTTACAATCAAAGGGAGATAATAAGAACAATTGTCAATAAATTTGTTTCAACTAATTATTCTCCCCTTATTAGTTATCATCCCACTGTGGCATACCAGGAAGTTGAAAAGGCAGACAGACTGGCAAAGGATGGAGCAACACAGGGACAAATAGACCAAGAAATCGCCTACCAAGAAAAAGGACACTCATTAAAACCATCAGGAAAGTTGACCACCCAAAAGACAATTACCAGTATCTCGACAGAGCAAAACAGGTTATTACCTTTCGCATCAGAACAGAACACAACAGATTAAACAGGAACTTAAATAGACTGAGACTAGTCTCATCACCTCTGCGCCCTTGTGGGCAGGCAGCACAGACCACTGAATATATTCTGCAAAACTGCAATACACTAAACCAGTTATGGTAAGAAAACTGGCCCATGGAGATGGATTGGATATCCACATAAAGATGTATGGGAGCACTGAGGAGCTTTCAAATACAGCAGAATTTATTAAGAAAACAGGACTTAGAAGAAGTGGAGGACTATTGTGTCAAAAAAAGAGAAGAAATGTACTCCTGCGATATCTTGAATTTAAACACGAATTAAACAGATAGTTTGTTCTTTTTTGTTGTTGTATGCATCTGTCTAAAATGTTAAAAATATTATTATGAAAAACTCATATGTAGGTTGACCATAATTCCTGTGTACAAAAACTGGAAATTAGAATGATATCTCTTGTGAACCAAATAAGAACCAAATTGTGCTTATTACAAACATGTGTGTTTCCAGTAACGACGAATGCAAAGCATGCGAAACATGGGTACTAATAAAACATTGTCCAATATAACAACATCATTTAAATTAAAATTCTACAGAATAGTTCTGAGAAAACCATGGACAGCAAGGAAAACAAACCAGGAGGTACAAAGCACAATCATCGCCCAAGAGGGCTGGCTTCTGAAAACCATATTAATTGAACAAATAGGTTTTTCGGTCATGTTAAGAGACATGACGGTATGGAGATAGTGATATTTGAGGGACGATAGAAGGTAACAGGTGTAAAGGCCAACCAAGACGCCCTTGGACAGAAGACATTCGGGAGTGTCTGCCCTAAAGGAGGCGGTACACCTTGCTCAAGACCGAGGAGAATTCAATAGAGTCATAAGGAAGACCACGTTCTGGGTAGAATATATCACGTGTTGATCCCCTTAAGGTGCTACAATAATAAAATTGGTATGATAAAAACGTGATGTATTATATACCCAGGCAGTTTTGGTTCAGCAACACACTCTTAAACACATACTCTTGAATTCGCGGTGACTGGATTACCAGAACACGACCTCTATTATTATAAGCTGATGGTTAAAAACGTTGAGGATACAACAAAATTGTCGCCTGAGTGTTTCCGGAGTCATAAATTGGAGTAAAGAAAGGCGAAATTGCTCCCTGCCAATCATGTTGTAAGAAGCGACTAAGCAGGTCTTGGGCTCGCGTTGGTTGTTTCATCCCAAAAATAGCCAAAGGGACGCAGAAGCTATGCTGAAGTAGCATCTGGAAGGCCGAAAAGCGCATATATCGCAGCTTCTTCTTCTTCTTCTTTCGTTCACTTGAAACATGTCTATATCTGTAATTCTGTCTCCTTAATAAAACTCACTGTCTTTTGTAGTTCATACAGTGTCCCATAGAGCTTTGATTCCAGTATTGTTTCCTCTGGCCAATATGTCTGCCTCAGCGTTTCATGCTCAGAACACTCTTGAAGTATATGTTTGGCACTCTGTGCTGCCTGTCCACATGTACACATGGCTGTGTTGCCAATCTTGAACTTTGTCTACATGTGACTGCGGAGTCGGTTGTGTCCTGTTCTGAGACGTAGAGTTATAACTTTTTTTTTGATCTGTTCATAATGTGATAGTCATCTTGTGTTGGTGTTTGTGGCTTTCTTATTGACTTGATCATCTGTTTTTTCTGATGGCAGGTGATTGGTATATCTGGTTGGTCTTCGGCAGCACCTACCTTAGCCAGTTGGTCTGCTTTTTCATTTCCTGGTATTTCACTGTGAGAGGGTATCCACTGCATGGTTACCCTATACTGGTACGACAATTCGCTAAGTAGTTTTTTCAAGTCTGTTAGTTTTCCAGACTGGAGAGCTTGAAGCACTGACCTTGCATCTGTCAGGAATACCACAGGCTGTAGGCCAGAGTTGGAGTTCAGCAGTTTTTTAGCTGCCACACTAATTGCCTGGATTTCTACATCATAATTATTGCAGAATTTTCCTATCGGTGTTCTGATTGTATCTCTAGGCTTGTGTGGATATTCTATATATACACCTGCACCTCCATTCCTCACAGCATTCTGTGCTGACCCATCTGTGTGTACTCTGACCCATATATCTTGTGAATATTCCTCATCCAGGAATCTGAGGATGACTGTCTTTCGCTGCACACTGTTCTGTTCGTCCTCGCTTAGTATTCCTTTCACGTGGGTCTGAATGTATATTGACATTCCATGCCTTTCACTCCACGGGGTTTGTTCTGGTACAGACCTTAAGGGGCTGTCAACTTCAGGTAGGTCTGTAAGTTGTCTACGGAGTCGTTTAGCCTGATGGATAAAAGCTGCTTCATTTCAGTCGCGTCATTGCTAGATTTTGGAATCTTTCCTTCATTGGATGACTTGGCATCGAGGCCAGCACCGTGAAGTGGTGATGGGGCTTAGTTCAGCCATCAGGGGCTGGAAACTAAGACTAGTTGGGCAGTCCCACTCGAGCAGGACCATAGTCTTGCCCAAGTAAGCAGAGTGCTGAAGACGGAGGCATCCAGCCAAAAGGCGCACAGATAATCAGGACTCCACGCACAAAACACAATATCGCAGCTAAGATGTACGCTATAACACAATGAACTTCGTTCTCCGAACTACATAAAGCTGATCAGGAGTCTGAGAACGAACGCAGAAGAACAAGAGCGAAATTGGATCATGTCTGCGGATGAAAGAAGAGCACCATTACCATAAGAGTACCACCAATGCAACAGAAAACCTTAGTAGATGACATGCCGTTATATTGAGACTCTCTTATGGAAGCTTTGTAGCATGTCATCTATACAATTATAGACCCTCTCTGAGTAGGTCTCTTTAAATAGTTACTGAACTAAGCCGAAAGCTGAAATCTCCTTGGTATGAAAGAAAGCTCAGAAAAACCATCCCACTGCACATAGGAAGCAAGAAATTTGGTTTGAAATGTGGTGTCGCTAGAAATGAGCAGTTTTCGTGGGCAAGAAAGAATGATGGTCAATCAACTGCGTACTGGGACCATCAGCCAGCGTGTAATGGCGGCTACACTTATGAAGAGATCTGAGCATCTATGGACTTGTCCGGAGTGCAGTGATGATGATCCAACGACTAACTAACTATAGGAAGCAAGAGTTCTCACGATTCCTGGGGATCTCAAAAACACAAACCATAATGTTACTTAAAAACAATTATATAATAATAAAATATTGTGATACAAACAAGGTAATAATGAAACATGAAGATCACAAAACACAGATTTATTACACATACATATTTTGATCAAAATTATTCCTTGATGACCCATATATATATTTAAGCTTACATGTGAGGCTGTCTGACCATCATGTAATAATGAACATGCGCACGCACGCACACACACACACGCATGTGTGTATGTATGTGTGTGTGTGTGTGTGTGTGTATGCGTGTATGTATGCGTGTGTGTGTATGTATGTATGTATGTATGTATGTATGTATGTATGTATGTATGTATGTATGTATGTATGTATGTATGTATGTATGTATGTATGTATGTATGAGAATAGGGGGAACTTCGTGGAAAGATAAGAAAACGAACAAAACAACTTTTAATACTTTGTATGAAAAAAAAGAACTATTAAAGAAATAAAGATAAAACAAATAATGTAGTTTGAACATATTAAAAGACATGACACCTTATTGCAGACCTTACTGGATTGAGGGGAGGCGAGCAAGGGTATGCAGAAATACAAGTGGGAGAGAAATATCACGAGATGGACAGGTTACAGTATGGCGGAGTGCATAACCAAGGCAAAAGAAAGGGGCAGTTGGAGGTCCGTTGCAGCCAACTTTCGTCGCGAAGATGGCACATCATGATGAAGAACGATGACTGACATGCACATAGGTGCCCAGTCTCTCCCAGCAAATGTCGAAGGGTATGCATGTTAATTGTTCCTGTGTTTCGCTGTGTAAGTACACTCCCCATTTTACCATGTGTGGTTCCAGCAGTACTATCTATGTTTCTTCAACGCAGAATGAGGTACAAAGGTCAGAAACCAGAGCTCATTTTTCAGAATACTCTGGGAGTATGTTAGAATCACCATTACCAACGCATATCAATCAAAAAGAAATATGCAAGAAAAGTGATTTTGATTTTATGGGACGTCAAATGTGTCATAATGAAAAGTTACCTGCCTCAATGCAAGACGACTAAAGGCCAGTGGTACGTTGATCTCCATACCAAACTTACCAAACTTAAAAAGACTGACCAGAAAACGAGGGATAACTCGCACTCAAATTATGCTCTTGCTTCAAAACAATGCACCTTCCCATAAAGCATGGCTTGCGTTGCAAACAGTCAACGATTTGAATATTTAAATTATTCCACACCCATCATATTCTCTAGATTTTAATATTGAAATTATTCCACACCCATCATATTCTCCAGATTTGGCTCTATATGTCTTTTTCCTTTTAGAAAATCTTACCGGTGAAAGAAAATAATTTTGATAGTTAAGATGTCGTACTGGCTTGTCTTCTTCTTCTTCTCGTTCGGAGTTTGACATGTCTACACAGCAAGTCCTGTTTTCTTAATAAATGCTGCTGTATTTGAAAGCTCCTCAGTGCTCCCATACATTTTTCTGTGGATATACATCTCTGTAGGCCAGTGTTCTTCCTTTAACTGGTTTAGTGTATTGCAATCTTGCAGGATATGTTCAGCTGTCTGTGCTGCCGGCCCACAAAGGCACAGTGGTGATGGGATCAATCTTAGTCTATTTAAGTGGCTGTTTAATCTGTTGTGTCCTGTTCTGAGTCGGAAGATAATAACCTGCTCTGCTCTGTTGAGATAGTGGTAATTGTCTTTTGGGTGGTCGACTTTCCTGATGGCTTTGATGAGGGTCTTCTTTTCTTGGTAGGTGATTTCTTGGTCTTTTTGTTCCTGTGTTGTTCCATCCTTTGCCAGTCTTTGCCATGCCTGGAGAAGAAGCCGCAGATTCCGGGTTAAACTACAGAAATGAACTTTGGTTGGAAATATGCGCTTCCATGGACAGAGTGAATCAGGAGAGTTCAACAAGAATTGCACAAATGCATGAGGTTGCTGACAAGTTTGGCTTTCTTTCTCCAAAGCACCTGGTAGACGATCGAGTCGACATTGAGCTTCATTACGCTCCTTTATGATGACATCGACAAGGATGAATTTTTACTCGAGAGAAAGTGACTAATGAATTTTGTCGCAGCACCTTCGGTCTTGAACTTAAAGGACCAAGGGCCGCTGGAATTACTTGTCTTTATTCACAAACATCAGCTTTCCCATTCAGTACCCAACATTGTCTTTTACTGTGTATGTTCCTAACTCTAGGAGTTAGTATAGCTACACGTGAAAGAAGTTTCTCCAAACTCAAATTAATCAAAAACTATCGCAGGTCAACTATGAACAACTTGAGAATAAACAACCTCGCAATTATATCAATCGAACATGAGCTGTTCAATGATGTGAGCTTCGACACAGTCATTAATAACTTCTCTAGTCAAAAAGCTCGCAAAGTGAATTTGTAATTTTAAATTTACATTTAAAAATGTATTTATATCTTTGTTAAATGTGGATAAAATCGATAATATTAATAAACTTGTAAAATTTTACTCGGAACTTTTAAAATCAATTTCAGGCAGGTTGGGGGTCAAAATATTCATCGCACCGGGCTGCAATTACCCTATGCGCGCCGCTGTCCAGAGGTGAGAGAAGGAAAAGTAAATGTTTTGGAAAGTCACGAAGATCACACAATCAACATCTGACCGGGACTCTGAGTCTACATACTGGGATGTCTGCTGGAGCGGAGGGTGGAGCACTTATGGGAATGTCCCGCCTGCTGAGAAGCCAATTTCTAATCAAGAATCAAGAACTAAAATCGACTGGTTCGCAGAAATGCATAGACTTGTACATCCCTTGTGACATGAAAAAAATTTGTCAGTGATTGTGAAAGACTGGACGAAAATAAATTTGCCGCCCTCCCGATGATGCCGCCCGGGGCGGTCCGCACCTCCGCCCCCGCCTCGCTACGCCACTGCGCCCCTCCAATGTTCGGACTGGACTGACTAGCTTCACTGTATGTCGACAGTGTCACTATATGTGGTGATGCTGGTGGTGTCGGAGATATTGTCTGTCTCTTGTGCAGTCAAATGTCTTTCCATCTGCTACCTCCACATTCTCGGACACGATCCCCAAATGATTTGGCCAGAATCAGCTCGAGCTGCTGTATTTCTGTTTCCAGGGTGCACCGCGTGGAGGTACATTTGGGATCTTGGTTATCTGCTAACCCTGGGTCCGCCTAGAGCAATGCGTTCCCTTTGCACCCCTGCCCTGTTCTGATATAGGAACTGATCCACCGTAGAGTTGGACTAGGGTTGTTCACCGACATCGTTAAAACCTTTATCAAAGTTTGATCGTCTACATACATTTTCGGCAATCTGAGACTTTATGACATTGCTTTTACAAGTGACATGTTTCGGAGAGAAAAATATAAGTTCTTTCTCGAGTATGAATAATGTTTTAGCTATAAAGTCCTTTTATTTTTCACTCTTACAAATAGCTCTTCTCTCCCTTCACAATGTACACAATATACTAACCATACTGTTTAAGGATTTGCTGACTATTTGCTGTCTTACACTGTGCTTTGACATTGTTTTAGCTGTGGAGAACAAGTTGCTGGACAAAAAAATTCTCGCCTGACACCCCCAGCTCTTCCAGTCGACCCAGCTGTAAATGGGTACCTAACGCATTTGTTAGGAAAGGTACAGACTGTAAGAAAGTGAACTAACTGGCTACCCCACCTAATAATTTCTGCGGCTTAGTACATGAAAAGTTATCTTCATCCCTGACGGCAGGCTGCTGCAATGGGACCTACCTTTACCTTTACCAAGCGTGAGACGCAATTCAAGGTCTTTTTAGGGTGGAAATTAGAGTATTACCAACTTACCCCGATCTTGAAACACCAATCCCAATGAAAATAAAAGGTGGCAAATGGTAGTTTTAATAGGCCTATTTATACCAACACTGTAATATCAGCATCACACGGGGACAATACTGAAGAAATGACATTAACTGTAGGTCTATGTCACTAAACGAGGAGACAACAAGGCTGAAGCACAGACTGTAAACAATTCAAAGTAAATGAGACAGAAGGCGTCAACAGACTTTAGATTCAATGTCACACTGCATAGACTATAATGGACGATTTAGGTAAAGCATAAAAAGCAATAGCCAATGAAATGAAAAATTTTAAAAACAAACTTTTTGTAATCGGGGGTGAGGGATGTAAACCCCCCCCCCCCCCAAAAAAAAAATGTGTGCCAAATTGGGATAAAGGGCCAAAAAAAGTTGGGAAACACTGTTATCTGCTAGCGGACTATCAGTATTATCTTCTCTTTTGCGATTAATTACGATGTATCTTTTTTTCTTTCTTTATTTTCGTTTTATATCCCTCTATGCATTGCAGCTTTTGTGGTAGAAGAGAGCACGGGAAACGACCTTTATGTATGCTTTATATATGTTTGAATTTATTGAATCTTTTGTTTCGTTAATCCATCTTTTTCATGCACACATCCTGGCTTTGTATACATCGTGTCTGAAAGCTCAACACTTGTTCTAGCTGCACATTGACCACTGTGTAATTACTCCAGCACAAGTTGATTAGTTGTTGTGGAACCCCCATATTTTGATATTATTTTCAAATAGGTGTTGTCTGTCTACTCTGCCGAATACTTTTTCTTGGTCGACAAAAGCGATATACAATTCTCCCCCCCCCCTCTGCCAGTTGTTTGAATGTAAATGGCATATGTACAGATCTTTTTCTTTCAGAATTACATTTGAGTGTTGTGGTTCGATGAATGATAGTATCTTCTTTCTAGAATTGTGTTGAAGATTTTTCCAGTGCGCCGGAGAAGTGAAATACCTCTGTATTTTGTAAAATCTCTATTGCTGCTTTTTGCTTCCAAATATGTATTATTACATTTTCCAGTCTTCTGGTGTTTCTAGTGTATTCCATTTATGCGTGTTCAATTCTAGTAGTAAGTAAGTAAAGTAACCCATAGCATTTATTAATGCTGTAGGGGCGTGAATGGCTAAAAGTACCTTCAATGACATGAGATTATTAATATCTAAACAAATTGCAAACAAGTTAAAAATGAGAATTATAAAATGCTACAGTTCTTAGTTTCAACCCTGCTATTTAATTTACATCTAATATCTCCACTACTTCTGCCAACTTTCTTGACATTATTGTCACCATTCATCCCCCTTCCCTTAGCACATCCGTTTACTATAAACCTACTGATGCACATGGCTTTCTGCTCTACAATTCTTCTCATCCTCCTACTTGTCGCAACTCTCTACCGTACTCCCAGCTTCTTCGCTTATGTAGCGATTACGATAATTTTCTCGACAAGTCCTCTGAGATGATTTAGTTTTTCCGTAGACGATCGTTCCCTGACAGCATTCTTTCATCCGCTTGGCTCCGTGTGCGCCATTTGTCTCGACTCGATACCTTGACTAACTCGCAGGGTTCTTCCTCCTCCTCTGATAGGGTTAAACTTGTTCTTACCTTTCATCCCCATAACTCTTCTGTTTGACACATCATGCTCAAACATTATTCTCTTCTCCAGTCTGATCCTGACACCTGTGACGATTTCCATGACTTACCTCTGGTGGCTTATAGGCGTGATAGAAATCTGAAGGACATCTTGGTTCATAGCCACCTTAAGTCTTCTGTTCCTGACAATTTTGGCACTGTTCGTTGCTCACGTGTCAGTTGCTATACATGTCCTTACGTAGTTCAGATGTGCTCCATTTCATTTCCCAAGGCCACTTTCTCCATCGATGAAGCCTTTACATATGAATCCCGTAATGTCATTTACGTGATCATATGCAAACGCTGTGGCAAACAGTACATCGGGGAAACCGGCCTACGATTGAGCGATCGCTTTTGTAACCATCTTCATGCCATCAAGCACAGAACACCCACTCCTGTGGCCACACACTTCAACGGCGTTGGTCATCATGGTGCTTTGGATATTCAGGTCACCGCCATCAGATCTTGCACCACCGATGATAGATTTAGGTATGCCCTAGAAAATCGTCTAATTTTTGAATTGGGTACACTCAAGCCTTTTGGATTCAATTCCGACCACTCTTATGTCTAGTACTGGGTTGGTGTGGTTTTTATTCTTTTTGTTCCGTCATTTACTCATCTTTTTGTTCGTTTCGTTTCCACATATATTTACGTTTTTATGTACTTTCTGACCCTCCGTCATCTTATTTCCATATTTCCGTTGGATGTTGTGATAATTTTTCCAATCGTCGTCTTTTGATGTTTTGTTTGTGTCTTGATAAAGACCTTTTGGTTGAAACGTTGAATGTGATTTGTGTATTGTAATTTTTATGATTTCTTGTGTGCTCATCATTGCCCATCATTACCTACTAGTTTTAGCTATAGTCTGTCGTGTCTCATTGAAACGATATATAAACCTGTGTTTTACGGAAGTCTAATTGTTGTTACGTTTCACGCAGTTACCTTGTAATGATTGTCATATACATGTGGTTGTGGAGTCGGTTGTGTCCTGTTATGAGGCGCAGAATTATAACTTGGTCTGGTCTGTTCATAATTCTGTAGTCATCTTGTGTTGGAGTTGACTTTCTAATTGCCTTAATAATCTGTTACTTTTGATTGCACGCTATTGGTATCATCATCATCATCAGGTGCCATGCCGGCTGGCGTAGGCGATCATGGCTCTCCACAGCTCTGTCTCCAGTATTATGTATCAAGCTCGCTGTTGTTTCCCTGCCGTGCCAGGTTGTCAAACTGTCTATTTTCTCAAGTTTTCGCCCTCTGTCTCTGTTGCCTTCAATCTTGCCTGTTGTGACTATGTTCTTCAAACCTCATTGTCTCATGAAGTGGTCAAAAAATGAAGATTGTCTTTTTCTTATATTATTGATTAAGGTCCGTTTTGGATTTGACTCTTTCAACAACACCACATTAGTTTTTCTGGAAGTCCATGGTATTCTCAGCATTCTTCCACATCTCTGTTGCCTCTAATTTCCCACTTTCTAGTATGTTTATTGTCCAAGACTCGCACCCATATGTTAGTATATGAGTTATATAGCACTGCAGAACTGTCTTTCTCACCTCTAATGATAGGGTCATAAGACATCTATTGGTACATCTACTTGATTATCACCAGCTCTCTCTTTAGCCATACGATCTGCTTTCTCGTTTCCATGAATTCCAGATGGTGGTATCCACTGCATATCTACTTTATGCTGATTGCTTAGTTATGTCAGTAGTATTTGCAGATCTGGTAGTTTTCTGGAATGGAACACTTGGAGTATTGCATATGGTTGCATGAGAAATGCACAGATCAATTTCACTGACTCCAGATATGTTCAGTAAAGCAAGTAGGGAAATGGGACTTCATTAATAAAAACGAAGCAACACAACTCTAATTCACCTATCTCTGTTGCCCAACATGGTTTATATATAGAAGAAATTAGCTGTGGGTCTTAAGTATACAAAGGGCATTGGAGACGCAATTCTACACTGGGAATGGTTTGCCAATGCGAAATGAATTGTCCAAACGTTAGTTGTACAGTAGATTACCCAGGCGAAATATCAGCTCATCTGTAGCTCGAGTGGAAGGCTTGTTTCATAAGTATTGCATTGTCAGAAGTCTCCTGGATATGAAAGAACGCTCTGAGAAATCATCTCACTGCACATAAGAAGTAAACACACTTTCTGGGGATCAAAAACAAAGAGAGAAACTTATGCTAGTCGGCACAGTACCTGATGATAATTATTATTTATTATTATTTATTTATAATGAAGATATTTTCATTTCCATTGTAAATAAATAGCAATAGTTAATTTATTTTGTGAGTCATAAGTGTAATTTATGTATTCATAAATACTGTGGAATCCATCTACAGCACATTCTTTTATAACAAATTTCCCTATACAACAACCAGTTTCAAAATACTAAATTTTATTTATTCTATATTGTTTGTACTGTATATAGTGAATTTCTGTTATTACATACATATTTTGTTTTTTCGGACCAAGTTGTTATAACAAGATTCTACTGTATTACAGTTGGACAAAATATTATTGCATCCAACTTTTGGTGAGAAGGCACTTAATGGTGATGACCGCTGGACATACCAATTATAATATATTCGATTCATTGCTTTTATTACACTACATTAGAACATAGATACACACTGAACATAATTTTAGATGTCACATAAAAAAGGAACAGAAACAATGATTGACAAATATCATAAAATGTATTATCAGTAGGGCACTAGAAATGCCAATAGTCATGAATATATCATGTCACAGATAGTTCATCAGAGAATGTAATAAATAAAGGAGCTGGTATACAAATCATCATGAATATATCATGTCACAGATAGTTCATCAGAGAATGTAATAAATAAAGGAGCTGGTATACAAATCATCATGAATATATCATGTCACAGATAGTTCATCAGAGAATGTAATAAATAAAGGAGCTGGTATACAAATCATCATGAATATATCATGTCACAGATAGTTCATCAGAGAATGTAATAAATAAAGGAGCTGGTATACAAATCATCATCATAATCATCATCAGGTAGCATATCCTAAACAGGATGTATCACAGCCTTTTGAAACTTATCGATCTTGAGCTATTTTCCTGCTTCTGTTACTGTCATGTTCAGGAGGTCTTTGATGTCGTGCATCCATATTCTTCTTGGTCTGCCTCTTGTTCGTCTCCCTGGCAACATCCCCTCCATTATGGTATTCTCTAGGCTGTCATTGTGTTTGATATAGCCAAAATATTGTAGTTTTCTGGAACCAATTTTCTTTTACATTAATTTCTCTCAGGATAACTACATCGGTGATCTTTGTGGTTCATGGTATTGAGGATTTTTCTGTAACATTTTGTTTCAAATGTTGCTATTTTATTTTTCAATTTGTTGGTGATTGTCCAGGATTCAGACCTACATATTGCCACTGGGCATATGCAAGCACCTAGGAATGTTAGTTTTATTATTTTGCAGCAGCTCAGCCATATGTTTTTCATTTGTATCAACTTCTTTGACGCAATAGCCAACTTCCTTCTGACTTCTTAATAGCAATCACCATTACTGCTGAAAAGAGAACCATGGTATTAAAAACTAGTGACACTTTCAAATTTGCTGTTGTTGATTCTGATTGAGAACTTGCTTGTGGTTTTGTCACTTGTCATAATCTTGGTCGTGTTTCCATTTAGAAACAGGTTCTGCTTTTCACTATGTTCTTTAATGGAGTTTATGAGACGTTCAAGACCTGCTTGACTGTGTGCCAATAATGTTGTATCATCAGCATATCTTAGTTGTGGTATCTTGTGACCTTCGATGTTGTGTGGGTGAAAGTAATTTCTCTGTTGGTCATACGAGTACATAAAAATGTTGTGATACAAATACTTATACTAATTAATGAAGTGTAATGCAGAGTGGTGTAGGCAATCATGCTTCTCTACAACTTTTTGTCTCTTGTGTTGTTAATAAATTCAGATAGTTACTTCTTTTTGTGCTACAGTGATAACCTTTCCAGAGATTTTTCTCTTTGTCTTCCTTTTTGTTTCTTTCTCCCCATGATCTTTCTGGTGGTTACAAAATATTCAAGCTTTGCTCTTCTCATCGCAGGCTATATAAATCTTGAATGTCCACCCCCAAATATTTGTTATAAACAGAATTGAGTACATTGATACATAAAACACAAAATTGAATTATGCAAACAAACTTGACAAAATGTATTGACTGCAAATATTCTGTAGCTGCATTGTGTGATTGTATAAAGTCATACATTTTATAGCTGCAGTACTGAACATACAAAAATTACTTACCAGTGTTGCCAGATGGTTGGTACTGTTTTTGGTCAAATTTTTGGTTTAAAAAAAAGGCCAAACTTAAAAATGTTTTATAAACTATCAAAAACATGGTGAATTATCTAGGATAATACCTTTCTACGAGGCGTGTTCAAATGAAAACGGGACTTGTGGATTTATTTAAAAAGTATCATACGCAATTTAATATTTTCAACGGAATTGAACAAAGCAACCACTTGTGAATAAGAATGCACCTGGGTTCATCAGAAAAAATCTCCGTATGCATTTAGGCAAGCATCCCACTGTTTAGGTAGACGTCGAATGCCGTCCGAGAAAAAGTTGCGTGGCTGTTCTCTGAACCATGTGGTCACCGCTGTCTTCACGTCTGCGTCGCTGTTGAAACGCTGTCCCTTTAGTGCTTTCTTCAACGGTCCGAACAAATGGAAATCACACGGGGATAAATCGGGACTATAGGCTGGGTGATGAAGAACTTCCCAATTCTTCTTTGCCAATGTTTCCTGCACAATTTTTGCGACGTGTCAACATCAATGCCGCCCATTATAAAGACACTTTAGACAAGCTGCATAAGGCCATCAAGGCTAAGCGACCAGGCAGACTTTCTCAAGGTGTGATTCTTCTCCACGACAACGCTCGTCCGCACGTCGCAAAAATTGTGCAGGAAACATTGGCAAAGAAGAATTGGGAAGTTCTTCATCACCCAGCCTATAGTCCCGATTTATCCCCGTGTGATTTCCATTTGTTCGGACCGTTGAAGAAAGCACTAAAGGGACAGCGTTTCAACAGCGACGCAGACGTGAAGACAGCGGTGACCACATGGTTCAGAGAACAGCCACGCAACTTTTTCTCGGACGGCATTCGACGTCTACCTAAACAGTGGGATGCTTGCCTAAATGCATACGGAGATTTTTTCTGATGAACCCAGGTGCATTCTTATTCACAAGTGGTTGCTTTGTTCAATTCCGTTGAAAATATTAAATTGCGTATGATACTTTTTAAATAAATCCACAAGTCCCGTTTTCATTTGAACACGCCTCGTATAAAATTGTATTACCTCTCTCCAATTATCAATATTCATTCACTGCACAATGGCACATGCTATTGCTAACGTACTTATATATCTTATAAAATGTTATTTTGAGAGAGTCAACTTTCTCTAGACATGAAAAAAATGAGGATACTTAAAAGCTGTGTGCAGAGTAAAATTATACATCTTACTATTCAAAATTCGGTAACTAAATATTCAGTTAAATTATTGTCCCAACTATTATCTAGTGCTTGTCATTACCACAAAAATTTCTGTTCATGGTCTTTAACAGCTTCATAGCAAAGAAAAATCGTCACATGTGAAATGAAGTGTCTGAGAAAAGCTACAATGGTTACCAAACTAGATAAAATAAGAAATGAAGAAACTAGGAAAAGAGTTGGTATAATATCATGTATCAAACAATTGAGAGACAGCAAGTAAAATTGTTCGGTCACCGTATGAGAATGAAGCCAAACCAAATACCAATAAGAGCATATAATACAAGAATATCTGGGCAGAAAGCCAAAGGTAGACCAAGAAAACGGTGGATAGAAAACATCAAGATAGCCTTGAACAAACATGGACTAAATGCAACCTCAGCGACACACCTGGCCTTGGAACAACAGCTTAAGCTCCCACCCCTACACATAACCGCAAGTGTGAATACGATCAACAATCATTCATCTGGGGAAAGACAATAGACAATAGTAGAATGAACAGCGTTTATAAATGAATTAATATCCACAAAAACATTCTGTCACACAATTTGTAGCCAAACTTCAACAAGACAATATGGGACAGCAAATCTTTTTTTTTTTAAAAAGGCAAACAAATGGCCAAAATAAAGATAATGGCAAGTTATTCTACAACCAATCCATCCATCCATAAACTAAAATAGAAATTCTGTAACCAATCCTTCCATAAACTAAAATAGAAATTCTGTAACCAATCCTTCTATAAACTAAAAATGTAAGAAATTTTACAATAAATACTTCTATAAACTATAATTATTAGAATTAGAATATTTATTCTACAATAATTATTATATAATAATTCTAATTATTATTCTACAATCAATCTGAATATCATAAAATAGCTCATGAATAGCTCAGTGGTTAATGCACTAGCTTCCTAGTCAGGTGATCCAAAATTCAATTCCCAGTTGAACTGAAAACATTTAAAAAATCACCAACAGCTCCTAGGCCAACCCAGTTTCATAAAATGGATACCAAGTATTGGCCTAACACCATACAGTATTCCCCGATATGTCTCAGGTGTGAATACAGTAAACTTGATTTACTTTATCCTCTAGATACTATTTCAAATGAATAGAGTAGAAATTCCTGAAGATTTTTTGCAAAAAGCGCTCAAAATTTAACTGAATATCCAACACAAATTCTTACAGCTATTATAAATAAATTTTTAAGAATGAAAATTAATTTGCAAAAATATTTGTGCACATAAAGAGTTAATGTTTTGCACTTCAATTATATTGGTGCCTTTCTCTCTTGCTCACCTTTAACTTTAGTATATTTCAACAAGGGTGGAGCGTGTTGCAGTATGGCTAGAACGCTGGTCTCAGAAGCCTGAGGTTCAGGGTTCAATCCATGGTGGGATGAGGATTTTTGTCTTTCGGAGGTGCAATAAAAAAATTCTACCTGTGCATGTCTCTGCGACAGCTATGGTAAAGCAACCTTTATTTCCACAGCCAAAAAGACTCCCTGCACTCCTTAAAACACATAGTAATGAAAGATTTTAAGTTATGTCTCAGCACAATGTCGTGACTCGTTATGTTTTCAAAATACAGCGAAATTCCTTTGTAGCATATACATTTATACAGACATTTCATATTGAACACCACTTTTCAAAATCCCTGATTTGTTTATTCTTTGATGTATAAAATTTAAAACAAAATATAATTTGGTTATTACACACATATTTCATCGGTACAAGCTAATTGGTTATAAAAGGAATCAATCCACTGTACTTGATTTGTCTATATTTGGCTGCTTTCAACAATTTACTGAAATCTAGGCAGGAAAAAGCCAAGAAAAAGATGAAATTCTTCTTCTTCTTCTTTCGTTCACTTGAAACATGTCTATATCTGTAATTCTGTCTCCTTAATAAAACTCACTGTCTTTTGTAGTTCATACAGTGTCCCATAGAGTTTTGATTCCATTGTTGTTTCCTCTGGCCAATATGTCTGCCTCAGCATTTCATGCTCAGAACACTCTTGAAGTATATGATTGGCACTCTGTGCTACCTGTCCACATGTACACATGGCCGTGTTGCCAATCTTGAACTTTGTATACATGTGACTGCGGAGTCGGTTGTGTCCTGTTCTGAGGCGTAGAATTATAACTTGTTCTGGTCTGTTCATAATATGATAAAAGATGAAATGAAAAACTACCTGTCATAATTGACTATAAATAAAATGATTGTGCATTTTCCAGCACCAATCATCAGTTGAGGCTATGATGTTGCAAGGCACAAGTAGCAATGGATACAGCCGAAAAATAAACTCTAGTTTATCTAGAGATAACAAAATCATCATCAAATGACGTCTCCTCAACAAAGGTTGGCTGCAATGGTTCTACAACCACTCTCTTGCTTTGGTGTGCATTCTGCTAGACTGTAACCTGTCCATCTAGTGCTGTTACTTTCTCACTTGTATCTCTGCCTGGTTATTGTTTGGAACACATGCCTGCTAGCTTATTTTAGGGATAATTAATCGAAATAATATAGCAACAATATATCGATAATTAATTTAAAAATTAATTTTTTTAAGGGTTAGAGTAGTTGTGTTTCACATAACCCTAACCGTAAATAAATGTATATTTAAATTTATAAATGATAAACATAACCAAGGGAAATAATCACATAGGAAGGCACGCATTCCAAACAAAAACCCTCTGCCTACCTCTTGCTCACCTCCCCTCGACTCAACCCTCAAGTAAGGTCTTCAACAAGGTGTCACGTCTTTTAATATGTCCTAAATAATCTTTCTTCATATTAAGTGTTTTTAGAACTTCTTTGTTAATTTTTTTTCTCTTTCTATGATGTTATCCATATTCTTCTATATATCCACATCTCACTTTATGGGGTCTTTGTGACCTCTAATACTTTTTGGTTGTGTCTCCTGATATAGCCTACTTGGAAATTGTCCGCTGGTTGAAAGAAACGTGCCTCTTCAAAGGAGAGGTAAACTCATCACTTAGCCACCCATATCTTAAAGACATCAATTCTGTTTTCTAGTTATTTGTTCCTCATCCATGTTTCTGATTCATACATTAGTATAGAATAGAAGAAGCATCTTATAATTCACATTTATAGTTAGTAATTTTTTTAGATGTCAATATTTTCCTCATGTCAGTGAAAGTACTTTTAACCATTCCTATTCTCCTTTTAACCTGTTTCACATCTACCAGAATTTGTGATTATGTGTCCAATATATTGGTATTGATCTTCCGGTTGTAGCATCACTCCATGTATTTGTATTTTTAGCCTATGTTCACGTGATTTTGCTGATTAAAATTATTTTTCTGTTTTTTAAAAAAAAAGAAAATATTTCTATCTAGTCCATATTCTTTGTTTGATTTATCAACTTAATCTATTAGTTTTTGTAGTTCCAATTCACTTTCTGCTAAAAGGACAGTCATCTGTATATTGTTTATTATTATCCCCACTGATCTCGAGTCCTGGCATTCCCACTATATGCTTAAATATGTTCTCTGTCTAGGACAAATGGTAAATAATAGACTGGGTGATAAAAGACATCCATGTCTTACCCCTCTTTTTATTTCTTTGTATGGGGAGTAGCTGTTCTCGCACCTTATTGATGCAGTTTGTTCCCAATATATATTTCCAATCAATCTGATCTCTTTTTCCATCTATGCCTACTTCTTGAAGACATTGACTTAATTTTTCATGTTGGACTGCCTGTAGTCTATGAAGCACATGTAGATACTTTTGTTAGACTTCTATGTATTTATCTATCAATAGTCATATACTAAGTAAAGGTTCTCTAGTTGTTTTCTAAACTGTTCTTCACTTGCTTCAATATCTATCTTGTTTTTAGTGCTTTGAGTAACAAAATGAAGCCTCTTATCTAAAAATAAAATATTGTTACAAATTAAAACTTCATATCTAGAGATAAAATATTTTGTAACAAAATACAGGGAATTTAACGAGACGCAATGATAATTTAAAGAGTAAAAAATGTTCATTCTGGACCACCAGACATTGTGTCAACCAGATATTTATGATGTTCTCTAGGGGATGTTCCTCGACGAAGCACCGACATAATGTTGCCATCTTGTTTGCGTTTCAGGGCATGCAACTTCCATGCATATGCAAACGACTCAACCTATAAACAATAAAAAAATATCTTCACTATTAAATAATTGAATAAATAATCCTTTCCAAGTTACTGTCGATATAATATGAATGCAAGTTTCAAGGGATTATAACAAAATCAGAAGGTAGCAGATGAGACATGATCTTGGTCTATTCAGCTAACGCCAACTCAGCTCACAATCTGAGGCAAAAGGTTTACTAATCAGTCAATCCACATGTATAAAATAGAGTAGGCCGATGTGATTTTGATCAACTTGTTTGGATATTGTATTCTCTTGAAATGCGATTCAAGTAAGCTATATACAGTGCAATTTGTATATTGGTGTTTTAAATCTAGTGAGGTACTGATGAAATCTAAATTTGTAAGCATGTACAATGTTGATGAAGGCACAAACATGCTGGGCACTGCATAAAAGGTTAACAAAAAGTGCTATATGGAGAACTAAAGACTGGCTCGTGCAAGGCTAGGACAGAAGCATTTTAAAGACACTCTTAAGATTCACTGTGATTCACATTATCAGTAATGCACTTCAATACTGACAAAATTTATGGGAGAGATTTGCACAAAACAGATCCAACTGGTGTCACAGAATCAAGAGTGGTGCAACAGCCAAAATGATGCGTAACACAAATGTGCTAAAAACAAGGCAAGAACTACACAATGTCCAATAGATTTTCCAACACATGTTCATAGTGCGGTAGAAAATTCCAAGCATGCATATTACTCGTTACTCCCAGATGGACACATCGCAGACATCATAATCTCAGTTGAGCTGAATGGCCAGTGTGAACTCTAGCGGACGAACAACAACACCGTTTTCATCTACATAGTACTCACGTGGAAAACAGGTAATTAAGTTTTACTGAACGATGACTAACACACTATCACTATCAGATGCTCACTTGAAATAATACACACAACAAAACACAGGATATAATAATACAAATAACAATATACAGGACATAATTGATGTTTTGAACCGAAAGGCTTAATAAAGATACACACATAACATCAAAAGACGAAGAATAGAAATCACCACACCACACAAACGTGTCCAAGTCTATTTACCTAGAAAGTGTGTTTCTATGCAATGTTTGCTGTTTATTTATTGTCTTTCATATTAATGAATGTTTTTTTAATTGAAATGCTGTATGTCTCTGTGTTTATTTGCGTTTCTTTATAAATATGTCTTATTTATAAATATTGTTTTAACTTTTATAAATGTTTTCATTTCCTTCATATTTTAAAACAATTTATATATATTCCTGCTCAAAATAATAACAAAGTATAGAATCATCGAGGATTTTTTGTGTGTTAAAAATCATAATACAGTACACTGGATTTAAACCTGGTCCTCTCAAGATGGCAACTACTTGTCTTGTAACTTGAGTCCGCACATTTTCCATCTTCGACTACACCACATCCATAAAGAACAGATGCGATATTAGTCAAGACTTCCAGTTTGTATATTCTCAAGCTACTATGAATATAGGCAGAACGATCGATACACAGACAACAACAACATCCACATACGCACGCACGCACACACACTGCACAGGTATATAAGATTGAAATAATTTTAGTACCTCCACAAACCAACAGAAATATTGTCTCCAGAAATATTGTGGCAGTCAATCTTCTTCTTCTTCTTCTTTCGTTCGCTAATAATGTCTATATCTGCAGTGTTGTTTCTTGTATAAATTGGACAGTGTTTTCCATTTCTTGTTTTGTACCATAAAGTTTAACATTCATTGGTGTAACAGAAGGCCGCAGTCAATCTAACTGTATAAAACAATATAGGCCTAAGTCTAAATGCAGTCAATATTGTATTTAGAAGAGAATACTGTACAGAAGCAGGGAGAAGATGGCATGGAAAAACACATTCTTAACTTTGATGAAAAAATATTTTAAAATGTCAAACTTCTAATCAAAGAAGAAAGTACATCTCCATCAACAGTTCTATAAACTGATAATAAAACATAAACAGAAAAAGAGAAAGCTAGAATCTCAGCAGAATAGTGTAAGTAATGAGAATAATGCGGATCAGATTATATATCCAATAATATACTTAGGAACCTTGGTTTCACAGCATATAGGGCCTAAAGCTTTTTTTTATCTCTTTGATGCAGGCTTAAAGTCAGAAAGAATATAGAAGAAAAATCAATCCTAAATAAAACAAAGCTCAAAACAGATTTGGTAGCTTTCGCCCAATAAGTTTCATTGTGTTTGCAAACTGCCAGAAAGACATATCAACTAATAGATATGGTTCTGAGATGCTGAAAAACTAATAATGTCTAGCAGAAGAATGATGGTCAACCAGCATAGGACCGGTACTGTCAGCAGAAGTGTGATGGCGGATACACTCAAGGAGAGATAGGAGCAACTATGGATGTGTCCAGTTTGCAGTGATGATGATCCGACGACTAACTAACTAACTAACTAATAATGTCTGTTCAAGCAGGGAGTAACAGGATGTCTACAACAGATTTAATCTTAATCTTCTTGTTTGCAGTTAAATATGTCTGCACAGTAAGTCTGGTTTTATTGATAAATGCTGCTGTATTTGAAAGCTCATCAAGGCTCCCATCCAGGTGAGCATTGATGGATATGCAGACACATCAAGCAGAGCACTGAAGGATATGTGGACATATACGGCTGAGCACTGAAGGATATGCGGACACATCATGCAGAGCACTGAAGGATATGCGGACACATCATGCAGAGTACTGAAGGATATGCGGACACATCATGCAGAGCACTGAAGGATATGCGGGCGGCCACATCCGGTTAAGCAGTGAAGGATATGTGGACATATACGGCTGAGCACTGAAGGATATGCGGACACATCCGGTTAAGCAGTGAAGAATTAGTGAACACACAAATCTGAGCACAGAAGAAGATGTGGATACATCATGAAGAGCACTGAAGTATATATGGATACATCATGCAGAGCAATGAAAGATATGTGAACACACCAAGCGGAGCACTGAAGGATATGTGGATAGATCATGCAGAGCACTAAGGATATGTGGACACATCTGGTTGAGCACTGAAGAATATATGGACACATAAAATTTATACTGTTAGATACATTGGAAATCCTCAACAAACAGATTAACGAATGCAGCATGTTACTTAAAATATCTTGGACAAAAAAGAGATATGACAATTGAAAAAAAAACATTCTAAGAGAAAGTGGTCAACATTAACCCTTTCACCACTATGAGATTTCCCAATTGTCAAATCCTGATCCCTAAGTAAAGGGGCACAATCCATCCAAATTATGGATATAATGATGATAAAATTGCATTTTCTTTCAAACTATTCATCATATCACACTCAGACTTGGCAAATCAACAGAAAAATGAATAATCTTGCATAAACCTATATCAAAGATAATTTAATATATATATGTTTTAAATAATAAACTGTCAAACTTGATATAATGTGGGGAAAATTATTATTTTACCTTTGGAGTGAGTAGAGGAGTCATATTGAGACGAAAATATTGAGATATATTCTCAAATCTCCTTTTTCCCAAACAGGGTGATATGTCCAAAACGTTTAAACCATCATCTGTACTTCAGTGAATGCCATACTCAAACTGAATACACAGGTCCATCATAATATAAATTTAAAAAATGACATTTTTTCAATGGCAGTTGCAGATATTCAGCACGTGTCTTCTTTCCATGTTTGTTCTTTGCGTTATGTTACATACAAATTTGTCAGATCGGCTGCAAATTGATAAACTCATCATTGACGATGCTAAAGTATTCATAACTTGTGGCAATCTCATCAAGATTATGTACAGACCCAACGTTTTGTACAAAATTCTAAACTTCTACTCGAAAAACTACATCACTACAGCGAAATTCGCGATGTCACAATTAGTACCACGAATGTCCATCTCTTTGTCAGAAACATTAGGGCTAACAAGGAAGATCACTGTCACTTTCCACGTTATATTTGATACCAAAATTACCTACATCGTGCATATTTTCATCGTAACTACGGCTGTCATCATCAGTGTACATATGAATAGTATCTTCCATTTCCAAAACTAGGTCTAATACTTCGCTAATTAAAAAAAAATTGTAAAAAATCAGTCTTACGTCCGACTACTTCAATTGAAACATAAAACTGGAAGCTAAACCACATATCTACGCAATGATCATGGTTTCTAATAGACCCAGTGCAAACTAAACATGTAATATCGATTGCAACAACACACGTAAAAAAAAAAGTGCTGGCAGCGAATGGTAAATCGGTTACAACTTCGCTAATTAAAAAAATCGTAATAAATCAGTCTTACGTCTGATCGCGTCGATTGAAACATAAAACTAGAAGCTAAACCACGGATCTACGCAATGGTATTGGTTTTTAATAGACCCGGCACACACAAAAAATGTCATATTGATCGAAATGACACAAGTTAAAAAATGTGACTGTCTGCGACTGTAAGGGCAAGTAATAACGGTGACATGCGCGACTCTAATTGCGATCTGGTTAAGACATTGGAAAGGATCTTGATCTGAGTAACACAAAAAAACTTACTGGAATGAAACCGTCATTTTCATTTTCTGTCTCCAGTAATGCAAGCTCTTCAGGAGACAACAACGAGAGTCTCAAATGTTTAACAGCGTCTCTAGCTATGTCATTGATCTTCTTTCCATTGGCAGCCTAAAATATTATATTCTAAATATAAATATTACAATGAAACATGACATTATAAATTTATAATTAAAATGAAACATGACATTCTAAATTTAATGATTACAATGAAACATTACATTCTAAATATAATGATTATAATGAAACATTACATTTGAAATGTAATGATTACAATGTAACATTACATTATAAATATAATTATTATAGACAGATACATATGATTGTATATCTTATGACATGCTTGGCGGGTCAAAGTATTCCTATTATTTGCTCCGTTTTCAGGCCACTGCATCAGCTGAGCCAATGATATTGAACATTGACAAACAGCACTCTGAGACGCTTTCAAAGGAATTCCATCTCTTTTAGAAGATGGCAATGGATAAGCTTACTGATAGTTCTTGTTGTTTATTGATATTCTTCACCCTAATCCTTGAATCATGTCACTATTTTCTATTTTCTTCCAAAACAATTCCAATCTCATAGTAACAGTCTCATACAGAACCATATATAAAAATAGCACAAAAAGGAAATTAAATAAGTTCTCTTGTTTATAGGAATCTGCAATATCCCAGAAACTTACAAATATCTTTGAACTATCTAGAAAATTACATTAGTACCACAATGGATAACAGTTGACTTTGGCATCCCTGATAATGAAAAAGCAGTAGAATTGACAAAAACAGGAGGCAACCTCCATCATACCTGAATACGTTAAACTTCAATGAAGTAAAGTCTATGCTAAAACAACCTATGTGACTTTAGTGGAGAGAACTAAACGGAGATTATGATCACGCGCAAGACAACATTAACAAATTGAACAGAAATGAACAAGAAAAGATATTTCGACTGAAAACTGGACAATGCCAACTAAAATAACACTTAGACTGAATCAATATCAGGGACTCTACAGCCTTATTTCTGAAGCAGAAACATAGAAATCATACTACAGGAATGTCCCAATTTTGCTGTTCACAATATGACAATCTGGCCCACAGGAGCTTCTCAGCATGGAAGTTGTAGGGAACCAAAGATGACCCCTAAAACAAACCATTCTATATATGACCAATATGAATGATTCAATATCAGATTCTTGGCTGGAATTTGACTTTTAACTTACCTCTGTAGATGCCAGAGAGATGTAACAACACAAATCTGAAACTGTTGTCATCATCATCTGTGAAATATGACTATTATTTTAATTTATGCTTAATTTGCTTATTCTCCATCTGTAGCAGAGCTTAACTGCTCTGTTGATTTGAATCTATTTTACACAACCAAGGTGGGGTATTGTTTTTCCATGACATCGGAGAGAAACATTTCTCTGATGTTCAGAAGGTGACAACAGTATCTGGGAAATATTTGTTTAAGTTGGCCCTATATTTTTGTGTGGGGAAGACTGGATCTACTTTGCATAATGTTGCATTACATGAATAGGCTTGGTCTTCATTTAGCTCCTTTACCAAGTTTTTGGGACTGATCAAAACCACTGAAACTTTGCTGGGAATATGATAAAACATACTACACAAAACTCACAGAATTAGCTGTTGCCCATTGTCTCACAGCTTTATACAAGTCCATCTCATCAACTGTCAGATTGCTTGACTTTAAGATGGACACAAGTGTATCTTCACTAATTTCTTGGAAACTTTTTGTCTTCAAGATCTCCTGTAAAAAAAACCAGCAATGAATCTGTATAGAAGTTAAAAAAAAACAGTAAAACTATGATTTAATACCAGTTATCTTGTTGAAGACCTTACTTGAAGGTAGAGTGGAGATGAACAAGAGGTAGGCATAGAGATAAAAGTGGAAGGGAAACAACATGAGATGGACAGGACACAGTATCTCCAGTGTACAAGTGATAACAACATGTCCAAAGTAAACCGTCAAATCAGGAGACTGAGAATGTTGGAGGTCCGTTGTAACCAATCTTTACTGTGGAGACGGTGCTTGATGATGGTAAAAGTAAAGGTAGGTCCCATGGCAGCAATCTGTCATCGGGGATGAAGATAATTCTTCATGTACTAGCCGCAGCAACTATTAGGTGGGGTGGCCAGTTCCCTTCCTTGCTGTCTTTACCTCCTCTAACTCATGTGTCAGGTACTCATTTACAGCTGAGTCAGTTGGAGGAGTAGTCATATCAAGCAAAAAATTACAACCCCGATTTTTGTGTGTTAAACCTAGTTTCAAACCTGGCAAGCTGTAACCTGGTGATAGCAAGCATGCTCAATATCAACTAGACTACCACGCTTCTTGATGATGATGAATACCATAAAGCTTGTAGCATATCCTATTCAGGAAGTGGTGATCGACTCAGAATTCTTTGTGATATTCTAGACAATATTTATATTCAGTCGGTTGCTTTCTGAACAGTTTGAATGCTTCGCTACTTACTACCAATATAAAATTAAATGCAAACATTTATGGCTTATGTATTTTTGGCTGTGAACTAATGTCACAGTACTCAGGCAGATTCATGTGTTCAGTTTCTCCAGGCAGATCCATTCATAAACTCATAGATGTTAAAGATTTGCTCTACAGAACTTCTGTTTGCCCTAAAGCCAGCTTGTTCTGCAATTACTTCTTCTGACTTTTGAGCATCACTTTACTTGGGTGTTATACGAGGCGTGTTCAAATGAAAACGGGACTTGTTACACCACGCGTGATAGAGCGCACTGATATTGATGACATTTTGCACTAGTAATGAGTATCCAATAATTTACATACGGTCACGTGTTCATCTTCCCAGCATGCATATGTGCTGCAGAAGACTGTTAACAATATGGCGGGTGTGATTCCGAACCCGTCCAAAGTGAATCAGCGTGCTGTGATCCAGTTTCTTTCATTTGAAGGATGTCAAGCAGTAGACATTCATCGGAGAATGAAGGCAGCATATGGTGACAAATGTTTGTCGAGGACCAGAGTGATGGAGTGGGTGCGTATGTTTAAAGACGGAGGTTTCTGCTGGGAAGGTTATGGTGACTGCATTTTTTGACCATGAAGGGCTTTTGTTGACTGATTTTAAGGAACCTGGTGTCAACATCAATGCCACCCATTATAAAGACACTTTAGACAAGCTGCATAAGGCCATCAAGGCTAAGCGACCAGGCAGACTTTCTCAAGGTGTGATTCTTCTCCACGACAACGCTCGTCCGCACGTCGCAAAAATTGTGCAGGAAACATTGGCAAAGAAGAATTGGGAAGTTCTTCATCACCCAGCCTATAGTCCCGATTTATCCCCGTGTGATTTCCATTTGTTCGGACCGTTGAAGAAAGCACTAAAGGGACATCGATTCAACAGCGACGCAGACGTGAAGACAGCGGTGACCACATAGTTCAGAGAACAGCCACGCAACTTTTTCTCGGACGCATTCGACGTCTACCTAAACAGTGGGATGCTTGCCTAAATGCATACGGAGATTTTTTCTGATGAACCCAGGTGCATTCTTATTCACAAGTGGTTGCTTTGTTCAATTCCGTTGAAAATATTAAATTGCGTATGATACTTTTTAAATAAATCCATAAGTCCCGTTTTCATTTGAACACGCCTCGTAGATGAATGTTGATGATTCTCATGCTTCACTGATAAACAATCTCCTCTTTTTCCAACAGGCATTGTATGTAAGGTTCAATCTCCAACAATCTTTAGGAAAATAGAAAATGATATGCAGTATTATGAAACTATTAAGTAAAATAATGGTAGCCTCTCCTTCCCCTTAAAAAATCCTTTAGTTCCTTCAGCTCAATAGTTGTTCATATTGTTGATCACTTCCATCTTAGCTGCCTATGTAAATTACTAAACATCCATTGGAGGGACAAAGTACCAGACTACGAGGTTTTGGAAAAATCAGCCTCAACAAGCATCTACACATTACTTATGAAAGCACAAGCACGCTGGGAAGGTCATCTTGTGTGTATGGAGGACTCGCGTCTACCAAAACAAATATATTATGGAGTACTCAAGACAGGACTTCGACAAGCTGGTGGACAGAAAAAGCTAGTAAGATACACGTTTCAAAGATACACTCAAGTCCTCACTGAAACATCTTAAAATTTACGTAGGCTCTTGGGAGAGCCTCGCTCAGGAAAGAACAGCATGGCAATACAGTCTCAAAACTGGAGCACTAGCAGTGGAAGAGACCATGCAAGATACTGCAAAACAGAAGCGGGCAAGTAGAAAAGACAAAACATCTCAACGTTCCATAGACGCCCTCTACAGATGTAAATCGTGTGGAAGAACTGTGTGTGCTCACATTGTACTTATTAGTCATTTAAAAATGCACTATTAACTTTATTATTGTTTATTATTATTGTTATTTTAGTTGAGTTTTGGTCATCGTCGACTACAACGGATGAACATCATTGTTGTTCATCCATCACAAGTGATGATGACCATTTGTTACATCCACTTTTGAAATTCAGTTAGTTATGTCCTTGGTTATGAGTTCGTAGATGGCTAATAAGCCCTATTCTGGTGACAAAAAATGTCCTTAGATAGTTACGGCATGGGATGATAACTCTATACAGTTATTTGCCTATCTATGACTTTCTAGCTACACTCAATGTTGAGTTGCTGTATTTCTCCTCTTGTTGTGTCTTTTTGACTGCAGAATGCCATGTAGCTCTATTTTGTGCAAGGTCTTCCGACATATCTTGTCTATTTCAAAGGCCTTCAGTGAGGTCTTTAGCAAATCGTTGTTCCGCTTCTTTTGACCATCTTAAGAACATATGCACTTCTGCAACTCACTACATAGAAGTATCTTTGGCTAGCAATTATCAAACATACATACCAGATGACCTTCCAAATGAATCTGCAGCATAATAGTGTCAATGCTAGGAATACCAGATTTCTCAAGGACAGTGACATCAGAATATGGTATTGCCATCTAATTTTCAACTTTTCATACACACTTTATATGAAAGTGATTGAACTTCCACATATGTCATCTATACACAGTCCATGTTTCACCAGCACACAATAGCACTGGAAGTACCACTGCTTTGTAAACTTTCAGCTTGGTCTGTAGATGACACCCAGTTACATGTCACACATTTGCATACAATCTGCCAAAAGTTCTGCTTGCCTTGGTGATCCCTGTATATACTTCATCATCAATTGTGGACTTTTTTGATAGTGTACTATCTAGGTGTGTGAATCTATTCATAACTTTCAGTGCCACATCAAACATTCAAACACCTGTATGCAGGGCTGGTGATAGATTTTGCCAGATGCTGGTTGTAACATGACCTCTATTTTCTCCGTATTAATAGTAAACCCAAAGGTGGTACAGGTTTTGGAGAATCTATCTATAATAATTTGTAGATCAGTCTCAGAGTTGGTATTAGGGCACAGTCATCAACAAATAGGGGATCCTTGATGATGAGTGATTTTACTTTGATTTTTGATTCAAGCTGTCTTCAGGCTTTACTGTAATCTCCAAAAATGTGTTTCAGAAAAACTCCTGACAACAGTATAGTTAATCAGAAAGTATCATCTTATGGAGAAAAAAAAATCAAGAATTGAATAAAAGAAAGTAAAAAATCTGCAGTTTGCCTTACATTTTATTACTGACACAATTGTGTACATCATATAATAATAATAAACCCATAACCCCTCAGGGTCATAGGGGTGTCACAATGAGACATAACCCCTCAGGGTCGTAGGGGTGTCACAATGAGACATAACCCCTCAGGGTCGTAGGGGTGTCACAATGAGACATTTAGTGCAAAAAAAATCTCCATGCATCTCTATCCTCTACCATCCTGATGAGTTTGGAAACTTCATACCCTGTCCATTCCTTAATATTATCCAGTCATGTCTCCTTTTTCCACCTTGTCTTCTTACACCCTCCAACATACATTCAAGAACATCTTTTGTCATCGAGGAATGTCTCATCACGTGCCAGTGCCATCAGAGTTTACAAAGTTTCACGATTGTCAACAGTGGTTCTTGTTGCCCAGCTAATTGACAATTTAGTGGGCTCATTTTAATACGTTGATACATCATCATACACAAGTTTCAAATAAATCGGAAGATATTTGTAAACAACATTTTGTGAACTTACTGTTGTTTTATCTTCCAGAAATACAATAGCCTTCTCTTTGAGATCATTTTGGTTGTAAGCAACAGCAGATTGCATCACATCACAAGCATTAGACAATGTGAGATTAGATACAAGGAAGTCAACACAAAGCTGTGGAAAGAACATGAGACATGACCTAAGGTGATATGAAAGCAACATCACATGTTGGTTTTTCATCAGAGTTGGGGTGGGAGTAGTATGTCTGTGTGTAATGTGTGTTACTTCTTGCAAGTGATAACAGACTATATAAAGTTAATAATGTTACTATAATACTAACTACCAAAATAAACAAAACAATGTAGAAACTAAATACCGATAAACACAATAACAAGGACTGTTTCCACGTTACGGTCCAAACGGAACCTTTCTCAAGAAATGAAATCACATGATATTAACAAAACTAGTTTATACAAAGATATTTATCATCATCAAGTGACATATTCTTTCCAGAATGTAGTCTTTCCTATGGATCTCTTGAATTCTCCTCGGTCTTGAGCAAGATGTCCTGCATCTTTCAGTGACATACGCAGGCATTCTTGAATGTCTTTTGTCCAACGGCATCTTGGTCGGCCTTTGCCCCTGTTGCCTTCTATCATCCCCTCCAGTAACACTCTCTCCATGCCATCGTGTCTCTTAATATGGCCGCAAAAAAATAGCTTTTTATATAATAAAGATATTTATACCAAGACAAAATAAAAGTTTTTGTTATTTTCATGTATTTTCATTGCTTGAGAAAGGCCCCATTTGCACTGCAATGTGGAAACAGTCATTGTTGTTGTGTTTATTGTTATTTAGTTTCTACATTGTTTTGTTTATTTTTATAGTTAGTATTATAGTAACATTATTAACAGTATATAGTCTGCTATTACTTATTGGTTTTGTTACTGTGGCACTCCCCACTATGTCAGATATCCTCTGACATTCTGGTTATTTATACATACTTCTTTCATAATGACATCATTTTTAAAAGGGCACAAAATTACATCATATTGTTACCACCTGAAAAGTACAAAAGGATAGCTGAACCAACATTATTTAGTGTTACAAAATAGGGGCAGATAAGCAGTGTTTGCATAAATGTTACATTTATTATTTCCCTTTGAGTGTGCCCAGCAGACATATTTTCATGGAGGGGAGAGAAAGAGATTGGGGGGGGGGGGCCTAACCCTCCATGATCATTCCTTCTCCTCCAATGCACCTTCATGGCAGCTGTGGCATGTTCAGTAAACAGACATCTTCAATTAAATTAGTCATTTTGTTTTTGTGACAACACTGTATGCTAGTGACATGATTTTCAGTGATGACATAAGCTGCACAGACTATAACAAAGTTGGAATGAAGCTGCACATAATATTTAAAAGTTGGAATATAGGCTCAGCTCCCCGTATTGTACATGTTAAACTATATTATATTTAGAATGTGTATATGAGCAATCATGCTATATTTAGAATAGGGAAGAACTGCAGGAATCAGAACTAGTAGTACCACATTTTTTATGTAGACAAATCAGAAATTCTATGAAACATTACTTACATCTCTAAGGCCATCAAGTCCATATTCTAGGGAAGTGGCTAACACATCTATAGCCTGGAGAGAAAAAAAATTAAAATAAACACCACACACATGCAAAATATAATTATCCATATTCATATATGCCAAAGAAATTCAACATAGATGCAACATAGCATAACAAATCTTAGGACAGATGTCTCCTATTTTCAAAAACAAATATGTGAATATGAACACCAAAAACTGCACGATATAAAATGATAATCATGCCATCACTATGCTACTAATGTCACAAGTGGACACTAACAACAAAAGACAACTTATTACAATTGACCATATAATTCTCAGAGCAACAATAAGAAGACTAACAAACACAATGCCAATTCTGGATTACATTAGAAGACAAAAGATTAAGTGTTTTCACATGTTTCCAGGCTACCATCAGATAGTGCACTAAAAAAACCATTGCTATACAGACACAATGAATACAAAGCTAGGGGCAAACCATACAAAAGATGGATTACAGAAATCAAAGAAAACAAGCATACATGAAACACATAAAAAGGCAGTCTCCAGAGAACTCTTCAACCCCTGACCCTGCAAGGCATAAAGGGGAATAAAGTGAATAGAAAAAAAAGATTCATATATGATGATGAAGTAATCCCTTTAGCTGTGAGAAGAATAGAAACAAAACAAAAATGAAAACATTCTAACATAGCAAAAATAAATTCTCCAAATATAGAAAGAATGCGGTCTATAATGTACATAAAAACACCAGACAACAACAGCACAAAAAAAGAAGACACTAAATATTGAATGCAATCAACAAATTAAAAAGAGATAAATCCTCTGGATGTGTCAAGGTAAGAGCAGAAATAATACATGCAGGAGAGGTTCATATATAAAGGTAATGGTAGTTCCCATGGCAGCAACCTGGGATGAAGACGGGGATGAAGATATTTCACGAACTAAACCGCAGTAACTATTAGGTGGGGGTGGTCATTTCCCTTTCTTGCTGTTTTTACCTCCCCTAACTCATGTGTCAGGTACTCATTTATAACCCAGTCAATTGGAGGAGTGATCTTGCCAAGCGAAAAATTACAACCCAGATTTTGATTATTTTGTCCAGATGTGGTTTTGAACCTATTTATATATATATATATATATATATATATATATATGTGTGTGTATATATATATATATATATCAACATATATTTTGTAGAATCTGGAGAACAAGAACATGGACTGGAAAAGAATTGTCTAAATCCCTTTTCCAAAAAGTGGCAACTTGTTAATGTGCAAAAACTATGGAACAATGGCCCTGATAAGCCATGCAAGCAAGATGCTGCTACAAATTATAGTGAAGAGATTACAGAATAAACTGGAAATTAATGAAGTACAAGCTGGATTTAAAACAAACAGAGGTACAAGAGACCATATATTGAACATGAGAATCATAATAGAAAATGCAGAGTTCCACATATACCTGCATACATACATATTTTATCGATTACTCCAGGGTGTTTGTGTAGAACATTAATAAATTTGGAATATTATGAAACTCATGGGATAAACATCTCACACACCTAAAAGCAATGATGTACCAAGAACAAGAAGCAGCAGTAAAAAGGGATAGTTAAACATAAGAATGGTTCAAGGTACAAAAAAAATAGTTCAGCAAGAATGTCCTGATTTACCACATCTATTTAATATCTACACTGAAACCATAATAAGAAATTTAATATTGGAGGATAACAGCTTCCAAAACTGAGATATACAGACGACACAGTTCTCCTATCACCTAATGAAGAGGGCCTGAAACAATTGATCCTAACAACAAAAAGACACAGTGCAGTAAAGAACCTATATTTAAACATCACAAAAACTAAAATCATGATCATAGACTTAAAAAATCACCCAAAGATAACAATTGACAATGGAGAATCAGAGGAAATAACAAATTTCGATTATCTGGGAGTGAACATCAACAGTGCAGGAGATTGCACAACTGAAATCAAGAGAAGAATCGCAATGGCAACCTCCAAACTAAATCAAATGAAACATTGTTAGCTGCAGGAGAAAAGTATAACTAAGCAGATCAAGCATATTCCCAGTGGTAATTTATGGTTATGAAACATGGACGCTGACCAAGGCAGCAACCAAAAAAATAGCTGCCTTCAAAAGGAGATGCTACAGAATGATTTTGAGAAAAGCATGGATAGTGAGAAAATCAAACCAGGAAGTGAGAAGTAGGGTAAGTATTCAAGGGAACTGTCTTCTTAATAACAAGAAAACCGAGATTCTTTGGACATATCAAGAGACATTAATGGTACAAAAGAGAGTAATAATGGAGGGCATGGTCGATGGTAACAGAGGCAGAGATCGGCCATAAAGAAGATGGACAACCCATATATCAGAATGTTTACAGATGACACCTGCAGAGGCAGGTCAGCTGGCCCAAGTTGGTGAAAAGTTCACAACTTCTTCTTTCTGTCCTCATGTACCTTTCAGTGTTGAGAAGAGAGTGAGTGTATAGTCTTTTGTCCTTCTATTTGCCTCTTCTGCTGTAATATTTCCGACAAAAAGTTCACAACAGCGATAAGAAAGACTACATTCTAGAAAGAATCAGTCACCTGATATATGTATTTTATTGTTTAAAAGTATGTTTTGAGCATAAATTAATTTCTTGATTTACAGATGGCATCACAAAGTCCAACTAAAACAAACACAATGAACATCTATCAAAGTGAAACTAAATTATTAAATGATGATAAAACATACACTTTGTGGTTAGCATATATATATTCATATAAAAAGATAGTCATGTCATATGTTGATATAACAAGGTGGAGTCATGCCATATATTCATATTCAAAGTTAAGTCATGTCGTATATTTACTAACTGGGTGGAATCACATCATATATTCATGTAGCAAGGTTGAGTCAGTCATATATTCATTTAACAAGGTGGAAATGTCATATATTCATTTAACAAGATGAAAATGTCATATATTCATTTAACAAGGTGGAGTCAGTCATATAGTCAAATAGCAAGGTGGAAATGTCATGTATTCATTTAACAAGGTAGAGTCATGTTATATAACAAGGCAAAGTAATTTTATATATTAATATAACATGGTGGAGTCATGTCATATATTCATATAACAAAGGTGGAGTCATGTACTAGATTCATAATAAGTTGGAGTTATGCCATATATCCATATAACAAGGTGGAGTCATGCCACATATTCAACGCTTACTGTATTTGGAGATAGGGTGACACAATTTGTGTAGATGAATTCTAACATGGCCAGGAAAATGCTAGGAGTCATATCAGACAACACATAGGGAACATCTTTTTCCTCAGAGGCTGATTTTTCTGCAAGCATAGCTTTAAAAACAGTACACCTCGCTGACAAAATACAGCGGTGGGCAAAAACTAGCTTCTTGTTGGGTCCAATATAGAACTTCAGATCGCTGAAAAATAGTTAAAATGATTAATAAATAAAGGAAAATGATATCTTAATGCACATGTAAAATAAATTCAAGTACTTGTTCTCAATCCTTCCACAAAGCAGGAAATTTAATTGCTACTTCCCTTTGGTGACAACCGCAGGTTTCATTAGATCACTTTGACATAATGTACCATAAACTGATCAAAATTATGAACAAGCAAAGGTCACTAAAGGATAATAACAAGAAAATGTTCTGCATTGTGGGAGGATTAAGGACAAATACCCAAACTTGTAAAAGAAAGAATAATTTAGGTATCCAGAAATAAACAACAAGCATCATTCTCTTCATGCAAAAAGCTACACCTATTCTACTCTAATGTATGGCTAAAAAAAACATGGATAAATGAAACAAACAATTAGAAGACAGAATTGATGTCTTTGATATGTGGATAAATAAAAGAACAGGGAGAGCTTCATGGAAAGAGAAGAAAAAGAATAAAGAGATTTTGTCAGCACTGCATATTACAAAAGAACTACTAAAGAAAATAAAATGAAACAAATAAAGTATTTTGGACATATTAAAGACATAACACCTTGTTGAAGATTTAGGTTAGGTTAGGTATGTTGATTATCTTCTGCTCACTTGATTATGTCCATAGGTTCTCAGATCTCCTCTTTAGTAAACCTCTCAGGGTAACAGCTGATGGTTATTAAAAATCTTATTTGAGGGGAGGTGAGCAAGAGGTAGGCACAGATAGAAGTGGGAGGGAAGCATCAGGAGATAGACAGGTGACAGTCTAGGAGAAGTGCATCACTAAAGCGAGAGACAGAGGATGTTTGAAAGTCTGTTTCAGCCAACTCTCACTGCTGAGATAGCACTTGATGATCATCATGCTTTGAAGCCATGCTGTAAATCTTAGCACACTTGACTTTTCCTAATATAAAATCTTTGTTGTTATTCTATTAGTCTTGTGAGACAGTGGAGTTAGTATACATATGTGGCTGTGGCATCTGAGGCTGTGATTGCAAGATAGCGACAAAAGATCCGGGGCCATAGTTAGCTTTGAAAATGGTGACCAGTAGGTAGGTACGAGAACCAGTTCTCTTGTACGGCTGGCAGACTATACTAACAATATGGTTACAGTTCTCTTGTACGGCTGACAGACTATACTATCAATATGGTTACAGACATCCACCATTTAGTGGAAGTGGTAAAAACAACAAAATTAGTTACCAAAGTCAGATATGTTGGGCCATATTTTGTCTGGTGGTTGCCGTCATATTTTCCAGATTCTGGCAGTTGGGCATGGCCAGTCTCACCAGATGTCACTGAAGCGGAATATGATTTCAGCCTATGGTGAATGGTCTAAGCCCATCTCCATAACAAGGAAATGACATTGATGATTGTTATGGGAGTTTAAAATAATGAAAACAGAACTTCAAGACAATCAAAGATGTATAATCATATCTTGTTTAGCTATAGGAGGACAATACTTGTATATCAGTATTTTAACAAAGATTTACAACAAAAATGAGTAGTATATCATATACAGGAGGAAGTCATCCACCCAGCATGTTTTGGCTGTAGTGATTTTCTTAGCAGTATTTACATTTAGTATTTTGCCATTTAGTAATTTATCAATTTGTCAGTAATTTTCTGAACGGTAGGGATGAACAATTGACTGAAACGGGTTTTGACTGGGTATTTTGGCCATCACAGACTCGCCCTGTACCATGCCCCAAAGAACTGAACACATAAGTATAAATATACTAAATGACTAAAAAGACTGGTAGGCCGTAACACTCTATATTAGGCCCTAGGGATCCTATTTTTTAATCTATGTGCTAGTTTACCTGTGTTTTCATGTTCAAGCAAATGGCGGTCAGTAAAAACTGTGTATAGTAGACTCAATTACCTGTCAGCCATATTGTGTGCTCTCTGTGACCCCCAGAAAGATGGCCTGGTAACTATGAATCACAGTGTGCATCTGTCTTAGTGGTTCATCAAGGGAGTGCCAAGGGCTAAAGAAGCAAACCCCTACAGAAAATTTCTCATGCCTAGCAGGCTAGAATAGGAGTGTCTCATTTTAAGAGAGTAAACCACTGCTTCAAATCTGGTTAAGGCATTCAATGGATTGAACCATCCTATGGCATCCCCTGCAGTTCTGACCTACTCCAAGTGTACTGCGTTTGTGATTTCCTTGGATCTCACTGTCAGAACTGAGAGGGGGTTAGTATAAAATGGACACAGCACTTTCTCTATACAAATTGCCCAAGAAAACAAGCATGCATCATGTACCCAAGACAAACAGGTCAGTGTTACTCAGGCTTGGCAAATCCTGGACTTAACACGTCAAAGGATATGAAAATAAGAAAGACAGTAGTCATTGATATGGAACTGCAAAAGCTAAATATTGACACAGCTGCCCTCCAAGAAACCAGACTTCCAGACAGCAGCACCATTGAGGAAAAGCACTACACCTTCTTCTGGAACGGCTTATGCAAAGACAGCCAAGACTGCATGAAGTTGGTTTTGCTATAAACTAAAGATTGATCAACTCCATAAACATACCCACATTGATATAAGAATGTTTCACATCTCTCAGTCTTTCTACTGCAGGTGGGAATGATTGGGTCCAAGCAAATGCAACAACGTTATTGCCACTACTTGACCGAAAGAAGATTCTACTGGAACACAAAAATAAACCTATGCAGAGCACAAAGGACAGTCTGATTGAAGTCCATGCAGGTACAGAGAGAGCTGAGATGTTCAAATGAATACTGGAACAACTTGTGTATGTCTATTCAGAATGCAGCAGACAGAGAGGACACCAAAATAATGTATGCAAGTAAATAATGTACCAAAATAAAGTAGCAATGGGCCAGAATATATCAAAGTCTGCACATCTAAAACCTGTAATCTGGGAACCAATCACTGACAGAAACAAAAAACTAAACAGATGGGTAGAACACTACTCCAAACTATACTCTGTAGACAAACCAGCAAATCTAGTTCTGTAAAGGCCATCTCCAGTCTTACCCAAATGAGCGAGCTTGATGATGAACCAACAGAGTAAGAGCTAAGTCTCCTCAATGGTAAAGCATTAGACAATGACAACATCACTGGTGGAGTCATAAAAAAAACATCAAGTGCTTCTATCACACCTCTATGAGCTGTTAATTCAGTACTGGAGATAAGGTCAAATCCCCCTTGATATGCAAGATGCAAAAGTTGTTACACTGTATATAACTTAAGGTGACAAGGGCGATTGTAACAGCTACAGAGCAATATCCCTATCAAGCGTAACATTAAAAGTATTTACATGTGTAATCTTGAAGCGTCTACAGAGTCTAGTCAAGTGCATAAGCCTGAATTACATTATGGTTTCTGATCAGCTCGATCTACTACTGACATGATCTTCGTTCTTAGACTCCAAGAAATGTTCAGAGAGCAAGGAAAACCTCTCTTCATTGCTTCATCGACCTAACCAAGGATTTTGATATTGTTAGAGGGCTTCCCTCTATATGGTGCTCAAGTCTATTGGGTGTTCACGAAAGCTGTTACAACTCATTGTTTCATTCCATAAAAATAAAGCAGTTGTCCAGTTCAATGCAGAATATCTGACAACTTTGACGTCAAGAGTGGAGTAAGTCGGTTGGTTGGTTGCTGATCCATCGGCCCATGTCCTTTGATTCATAGAGTGGAATCAAGCAAAGATGTGTCTTTGCTTCAACCCTCTGGAATATTCTTCTCTGCCCTTCTACATCATGCGTTCATAAACTCAGACGGTGACATTCTCATTCACACAATATCTGTTGGTTCCATGTTTAACCCGGCTCGTCTGAAAAAGAAGACCACGAAAAGAAAATATTTTTTTTCAGGGAACTGCTATCACACTGAACAACTTGAATCAGTACAGGACTTTAACTATCTGGGTTCCAAGGTCACCTCAACACTATTACACGATGAAGAAAATATGTGCCAGATTATGAATTGCAGACTGTTGAGCAAACTATCAAAAGGAGCATAGAGCAATTCAAAAAATGTGGCCAAGCCACATTCAGAGGATAAACAATAGCAGCATTCCAAAACAACTGCTTTATGGGGAGCTCTCACAGGGTGCAAGCAAAAGAGGCAGACCAAAGCTGTGATACAAAGATGTCTGCACAAAATTTATGAATGTCTTTGTCATCACACTGAAAACTGCAAAAACCTAGCAGAAGATCACCCGACATGATCATCATTGTGATAGAACCTGCAAAATGGTGATAGAACTTTTGAGAATGCAAAATGGAAAAACGAAGATGAGGCGCAACAGCCCAGCGACTTGACATTCCCATACATCTACTGGGGCAGAACAAATAAATCTTAGATTGGCAGATTTAGTCATGAGAAGTCCTGCCCTGCTTGTATCACCTCAACTCCAACTGAGGCCAACTTACTTCAGACCATCTTTCAAGACAAATAAAACATTACAAGGCTAAACCATATACCAGCAGAGGCCTACACTTCATACATAGGCCTACAGACATGTATCTTATAATGTTAACTAATTTCAATCAAGTCTTTAAAAGGGGTCTCGATTGAAACAAGCACAGGAGATATGACATTAATAACTGTTCAGCTACTTTTAATCTACACTTAGGATGAGATTTAAGCCCTATCATATTTATTATTGTCATGTGATGTATTCTTTCCAGAATGTTGTCTTCCCAATTAACTCCCTGAACCTTTCTCTATCTTAGGCCATGTGGTTTTCATTTTCCAACAACATATTCATGTTATCTTTAATGTTGTCAGTCCATCTTAATGTCGTCGTCTTCTTGGTCTGCCATTCTGCCTCACAGGTGCTCTGCCCTCCAATATTTGTCTTTCTAAACAGTTGTATCTCTTTTTTATATGACCAAACAGGAGTAGTTTTCTTTTTGCTATTGTGTTTAGCAATCATCTTCAATGTGTTTATATAATATCTGAGTTTCTCTTTTTTTTTCCTTCCATGATATTCTAAGTATCTAAGTTTATGTAGCATTTCTTTCATCTCAAAGTCAAAGGTATGTTGCAACCTGAAAAAATAAAAGTTCTTAGCATAAACTTTATGCTACAAAAACAAAATCAAAACTGGCAAACTGCTTTATGATAAAGTAGTTTGCCAGTTTCGTTTCAATTTTGTTTTTCAATATGTTTTTCAGCCGTGTTATTTTATGCCATTGACGATACGGATGTGATTGTGAATTGTGTTTAATTGCACTGCACAACACATAAAAAATTACAGACATGAAAATAATCATTTCCTACTGAAAATGTGGTGAGAAAAACGAATATCACATTAAAAATTCTCAGTTTGCTCTTATTGTTGTGATATTCCTTGTTTATTGTGTCGAAAAAAGTGGAAAATTTTTCTGACGAAAAATGTATTCAGCGACGAATGCATGTTGACACTGTGCGACTTCTCTCAATGGCCGCTATATTGTTTAAATCGTGTGTTGATGTAAAAAACAAACCACATATTTCAACATGTGTATATAATTAATATTTTCAAGTAGTATATATATATTTTATTTTCCAGTGCTATAAATGTCTGAATTTGTATAAAGATTGGATTCCATAATGTCACGAAAGTGCGTTAATAGTGCTAACAATTTTTGCTATGTTTGTGGCGAGGGGACGTTGTCGTCTCAAAAATGGAAAATTACACCTTTAATTAAAACTGCATATCATCTTTACTTCGGCTGTAAGATAGGTGATCAAGACAAACCCTGGGCACCTCCCATTTGCTGTATTACATGTACTGTGAAACTCTGTGGTTGGCTGAATGGCAAAGTGCAGTCAATGCCTTTCGCGATTCCTATGATATGGAGAGAGCCGAGAGATCATGTAAGTGACTGCTATTTTTGTATGGTGCCTCCTCTCCAACACGGAATATCTAAAAAGAAGTAGTGGACTTTGAATTACCCCAATATTCCATCAGCTATACGGCCAGTACCACATGGAAAATATCTGCCTGTTCCTACCTCACCCAACCAGACAGTTTTAGAGCTTGATGCAGATTGTGGTCAAGAAATACAACCTGAGTTTGAACAGGAAGATACTCAATTCACACCAATAGGTTCTGTTGATATTCTACATAGAATTTCTCAAAATGAACTAAGTGACTTAATTCGAGATCTTGACTTATCTAAAACAAAAGCTGAACTTCTTGCATCAAGACTTCAGCAGTGGAATCTCCTGGATAAAAATGTTAAGGTGTCTATGTACAGAGAACGTCAGAAATCTCTAACTCCATTTTTCACAATGAATAATAGCATTGTTGCTTGCCATGATGTTAATGGGCTTATGGAAGCTTTGAAAATAGAGCACATACAACAAGAGTGGAGGTTATTCATTGACTCATCAAAGTTAAGTTTGAAAGCAGTTTTGCTACACAATGGCAATTCATTACCTTCTATCCCTATAGGCCATGCTGTCCACATGAAGGAGACTTATGAAAATATGAAATTACTTATTAAAGCAATAAAATATGATGATCATCAGTGGCAGATTTGTGCAGACTTGAAAGTTATTGCAATTTTACTTGACATGTAATTAGGTTACACAAAATATTGTTGCTTTCTGTGTGAATGGGACAGTCGACAGAGAACTTCTCATTACATTAGGAAAACTTGGCCTGATAGGAAGGTTATGGAGCCTGGTGAAAAGAATGTACAGCAAATTTCTTTGGTTGATAGAAATAAAATAATTCTACCTCCTCTTCATATTAAATTGGGGCTAATGAAGAACTTTATCAAGGGCATGAATAGGGAGGGAGAGGCATTTAAGTACTTGAGGAAAAAATGTCATTACCTTAGTGATGGTAAAATAAAGGAAGGATTATTTGTAGGCCCACAGATAAGGGAACTGTTGAAAGATGAGCATTTTGATGCCATTATTCACGGGAATGAGAAAGGTGCATGGCAATCTTTCTGTGTTGTACAAAATTTCCTGGGCAATCATAGAAGTGAGAACTATCCTGTTGCTATTAATGAACTTCTGACAGCATATCAACAATTAGGTTGCAACATGTCACTTAAGATCCACTTCCTGGATTCTCATCTTGATTTCTTCCCTCCAAATTGTGGTGCAGTAAGTGATGAACATGGGGAGCGTTTCCACCACGACATTGCATTGATGGAAAAAAGGTACCAGGGTAAGTGGAATACATCCATGCTTGCTGACTACTGCTGGAATGTCACAAGAGAAGCTCCAGAAGTGGTATACAAGAGGAAAAGGAAACAATAAGAAATAGGATTTTTAATACAAATATTGAAATTACAATAACTCAAAAACTAGAGCTAATAAACATTTTCTGATGTCATATTCGTTTTTCTCAACCCATTTTCAGTAGGAATTGACTAATTTTATACTTGTAAAAAAAAACACTTTTTTTTTGTTGCGCAGTGTTGTTCGGGATAGGTAATACCTGAGTTCTTGGTTGTTAATTAACTTCCTCATCATTGCCGCATATTCAGTAATATCTCCTGTAAGTAATGTGTCTCCTCCTGATTCAGCCATGCCTGACTTGTGCAAGGGTGAACTTTTTTTTTTATTCCTAGGAGGGCTTTGCTTGATCATAAATGATGAAAATTATATCACAAACTACAACTCTAAACTTTTAAGTTTCCTTTACATCAGGGCTGCCACATTAAAAATACAAATTAAAGCTAAACGACAATAGAACTAACCAGAGATAATCAGAACAAGTCCAAAATGGTGCAATGAGAGCGGTACTGGGGTGCACTAGGGATACACCAATCTCTGCTATGATATTTCTGTTTGATTTTCCCAGCATTAGAGAACGACATCAGGTAGCACCGGTTAGGTCGTACCTTAAAGTGATAGAATACCACCACCACCCACTACACCAACATCTAGATGCGTCGAAGGGAAACAAATTAAACGTGGCAGATCATGGATGGCAGAAGCTGAAGACACACTGCGAAGAGTATGTGACTTGAAGACTTAGGAAAGGGTAGTGAATGGGTAGAGGTAGACACTGAGAAGAAATCACTGACTAAAGTAATAATACAACTTGGCAAAGCGTGTCGAAAATTGACGGGTGGCAGGGCCCAGGATACAGTGCATGAACTAGCCCAGCTACACTCGAAATCACAAGACATAATTATATACACAGATGGCTCAGTCAACAGAAACACAAATAAAAGCAGTTGGGGTTTTGTTGCCTACAGAAACGGCGTGAAATTGGTTGAGAAATCTCCAGCATACTCCACAGTCACACCGAGCATGAGGATGGAGATAGAGGGAGTCACAGCATCACTTACTTGGTTGATAACTGATACATCAACGCACTCGGTAATACTCACAGACTCTGAAAGCGTGCTGCACAAGATAGAAAATTACATGCTGAGAAAAGAATGGTGGGACTTATTGAACAACTCAGTTGTTCAGAGCAGTACATGGATATACTGCCCTAGTAATGATGGGGTCAGAGGAAATGAGAGATCCGAGTTATTGGCTGGTAATGCAGTGATAGACGACAAAACGCTGAGAAGAGATAAAACAGACTTGATCAAGGCAGTAATAAATTCATTTCAAAATGAAGATGATGTCAACGAGGATGAGAAGGTACACATACTAAGAATGTTAGAAATGGGAGTATCTAGAGGGGAGGGTAGTACAAGTAAATGTTTTGTTATGCCCCGAAGATCACGCAATCAACGCCCGCCGGGGACTCTGAGTCTACATACTCTGAGATGGCTACTGGAACGGAGAGCGGGGCACTTATGGGAATGCTCCACGTGCCGCGAAGCTAGTTTCCTAATCAAGAATCAAGAGATAATCAAAACAAAATTGAACAGTTTCATACTTGAATATCATGCGCAATCAACTTCCATCTTAATAATAATTCAATAACTAAAAATAAATAAAATTCCATCTTTACTTGATAATTATTTTTGAATAGAACAAATTGCTTCATTAAATTTCCTGTGTATTATGTTTGTTCATTGTAAAGCTGATCGACCTTGTATTATGCGTAAGCACTATTTGTATTGAAGAATGTAGAAAAAGAGTAGGTATAATATTATGTATTGAACATATCCAAAGACAGCAAGTAAAATGGTTCGGTAACCTTATGAGAATGAAGACAACTAAATATCAATAGTGGAATATATAACAAAAGAATATCCGGACATAAAGCCAAATGTAGACCAAGAAAACAGTGGATAGAAAACATCAATAAAACCATGAACAAGCATGGACTCGACACAACCAAGACGACACGTCTGGCATTGGAACGAAAACTTAGACTCTCACTTCTACGCTTAACCGTAAGTGTGGATAATATAAACCATCATCCACCTAGGGAAAGACAATAAACTATATGTATTTTTATTGAGTAGAGAATTCAATGAAGACATATAGCCTACACCCGTTTCATAGATACGTCAAAGGTCATTGATTGTGTGCGTGCCAAGAATTATGAAACGAAATAGAAAACATAGGCTTCCCACATCATCTCATGTCACTCATTCAAATACTTTACCAGGAGCAACAGGCATCTATTCTCTACGAGGAGAAACATTCGACTTTTTCGAAGTCCAAAAAATGGTCCCGTCATGTCTGCATCTCTCACCTCATCTATTTCACATATACCAGAAAAAATCATGAGCAATGCACGAGAAGACTCACACTATGAACAGTTTAAACCTCTTAATATCGGAGGCCATGCGATTACAGAAATTAGGTACGCAGACAACACCACCATGATATCAAGAAACCCCGCGGGGCTTTAATCGTGGCTATCAACAGTAAAGGCCTAACATAATTAATTAGGAACCCGTTCCTTACGTTTTTGATTATTTTTTTATGGGGGGGGGGGAAAGAAGATGAAGCGGGTTAGCAGGCCCAGTTCTTATGTACACTCGCTTTGTGCTACGATTTTTCTTTAAAAAAGTAACTAAAAGGCAGAAAAAAACCAAGTAAATTCTATGACGCTAATCACACTTTAAAAATGTTGTCTTTCCTTTCGCTTTAATCATTTATGCCTTGCAACGTTAGGAGTAGAAGAGTTATCTGGAGATGACTTTTTTGTGTGCTTCATATATGTGTATTTGTGTGGTCTCATATTTCTGTAATCCACATTTTGCATGGCCGGCCTCCAGACATACGGCCAAAGGTAGACCAAGAAAACGGTGGATAGAAAGTATCAAGATAGCTTTGAACAAGCATAGACTTAATGCAACCAAGACGACTCATCTGGCATTGGAGTGACAGCTGAAGCTTCCACCCCTACGCTTAACGGCACATGTGAATACTATCAACCATCATTCACTTGGGGGCAGACAATAGGCTTCTGGCTTTGTATCCATTGTGCCTGTATAGCATTGCGTTGGAGGGTGGATTATCTGATGCATATCAGATGGTAGTCTGGAAGCATGTGAAAACTACTTAATCTTTTGTCTTCTTGTGTTATCCAGGATTGATATTGTGTTTGTTAGTCTTCTGATTTTTTTTTCATTTCTTTTGCGTCTCTTAAAAATGTCAGATTTGTAAAATTATAGTTTATTGAAAAATAAAGCATATGGCAACCCTGCTTCTGTTCATGCTGCCATGGATACCTTCATTTACTTAAAAAAGTATACCACACTACTGTACTGAACAATAAAAAAACTGAATCTCTTTATATATTTTTTTGTACAAATAAAATTATACACTTTTCTAAATAGTTGTATAATTTTTTTAATATTTATATAAATGCAAAAATGTATATCGAAAATGTTTATTGATGATTTGATTTTTTATGGAAACAATTTGCAACCATTCTTCATAAAAAGAAAAGATCTTTGAAGAGTTATCGGATCAAACAAGTAAAGGAAGTAAACATGACGTTTTCTGGCAATTATTTAAATTTAGCTTCTACATAGCCAATGTTTTAATGAATACATCTGTTCAAAATTAATAACAGGTTAATGCCAGAAGACAATACTATGGAGGAGCACGAGTTTGATTTACCATTGTCATCGAATTTTCACAATGTGCGTGTTGAACATTTTGTTCTGGATTTATCATGTAGCCTTAAAAGTAAAGTATTTGATTGTTCCATGACATTATTTTGCAAGATGTCCAGCAGTATCAATGTAGACAATGCTTCAAATTGCCATGACAATTCAAAGAGACAAGCATTGGTAACACCAGAACAAATTAAGATAAATGAACATGATGAGAATAGCCTATTAGTTTGTTTAGATTGTTTTGCACTGGATATCTCTGCGTGCAATTTATGGACATCAGATTTAGAGGTGTTTACCCATACATCACATCACGTATCATGCGATACGCCTCTGAAAATTCCACAAAAATTGATGGATTCCTACTATGAAATGTATACAATTCTTCTAGACAGTCGACATGAACCAGTTTCATTGGAATATCAAGTAAAGGAACACTGCCTCAACATTTTCTTGCCTCCAAATGTAAACACCAGATATCCAGTGATTCTCAAAATAAGTTTTAGAACTCAGATGGATGGACCCTCATTAATGTGGACAGTTGACCAATGTGGCAGGTATGTTTTGTTGTTGTTCATCCATCATAAGTGATGATGACCATTTGTTACACCCACTTTATAAAATTCAGTTAAAGTTATGTCCTAAACACTACAGTCTCCAGTACTACTGACTGTCACAAGATAAGCCTGGCTGAAGTACATTATAGTTCTCCGCTGTGACCGTTGCTCTAGTTTCGATGTGTTTTCTGACCTTTGTTTTGGGATTGCCTTGTAGAGTGCTATTAATAAGGGATATGTGCAGTGGTATACAGTAGCAGACGGAAGAAACGAACAGGAGCAGACGATACAAATACTATAGAGGGTTTATGGGGTGTGTTAAAAGAGAATTTAGAATTCAGGGTAGAAGATGTTCAGGTCAATTTTCATCATATTTATGTGAGTATATATGGAGAAGGAAGCATGTCGGTTCGAATGATATATTCATGGAGTTCCTTTCCGGAGTTAAAAAAGTGTATCCTGCAGAGAATTCTCAATAAGGTGAGTGTCGTATTATTCATGTTGTTACACAAGTTGCTTTTAATGCTACGTTGTGACCGTTGCTCTAGTGTCGTGGTATATCGTAACCTTTGGGCTAACCGTAGGGATTAGGATTAGGGAGTAGGTTTGGGGAATAGGGATTAGTTTGGGGAATAGGGAGTAGAGATTAGGGTATATGATTAGGGGTTGGGGATTAGGAACCGCAATAGCACACCGTTTACACCTTTAACTATTCGACCTCATGGATTTCTGTGTAACACCAATGAAATTGATAGATGCCGATACGTAGAAAACACTAAAACACACAAACGTTAGTGCATTTTCGGCAGGTAGAGACAGCACGCCACCTAACAAAATGTCATTTTCTTAAGTGCTATTATTTGCAGTGATAGTGATAATTAAAACTCGTTTGCATCGGGACATGTGACGTCACGGCATCTATTTCAACTTCATTTGTGTTACACTGGAATCCGTGACGTCACGTAGTTAAAAATGTAAACAGTGTGCTATTTATAGCACAGCGGAGAACTATTCTGTACTTTGACCGATAATCCTTATTCTAGCTGCAAATGTTCTTGAAGAGTTTGGACATGGAATGACACATGTGGCAGGTATACTGATGTTGTATTATAGCTATCTGTGGCTAATAATCCAACTGATGCAGGTTGAGAATAACACAGTTATTGTTTCTTTGTTCGCTTTAACTTGTCTAAATCATCAGTGTTGTCGCTTGTATAGAACACACACTGTCTTCTGTAGTTAAAACAGATGTCTGTATAGTTTTGTTTCCAGAGTTCTTTCTCTGGGTCAGTTGGTTTGCCTGAGGTTTTAATTCTGAGTAGGTCTATCTTGGTAGCATATACTATTATGTTCTATTATTCTAGGAAGTAGCAATAAAACCCATAATGTTTTTGGCTGTAGTGATTTTCTAAGAAATATAAATATGTTAAATAGTTTATCATTGTGCTTTATGCACAATTACCTGTGGCAGGATTCTAACCTTGTACCTTGACCATCACAGAAGCACACTGTACCACGCTGCTACAGTGCTGGAGAATATCTATATGTGGACTTGAATCAACATATTCTGCCGAAGACGGATGTGCTGGGCCATTGGTGCAAATAAAACGGCGACACAACGCATTTCCATTCTCTGGACTACATCCTGCTGGAAATCTATTAGGACCATGGTCCAGTTACAAGATAGATCCAACGGGAGTTTGAGAATGAACGCTGAAGAAGAATCAACATTTGAATGCACTGCCTCTGAAAGAATACTATTTAAAGTCAGTTTAGTGGAGTTTAGCGCTGATTGAAAGTCACCCCTTTAGTTGGCATCTTGTAATTTTAAATGTAAAATGTTTGTAATCTTGTAATGTTTGATGCACTCTTGAAGTTTACGTTCTTCAGTATGAAGTGTCCATACTCATTACTGATTTATCAATCATGAGCTTCATATCAATGTACAAGTCTGTAGAGGTAGTTGTTTCATGTTTTGATGTAGGGATTTACTTGTCAGGATCTGTTCTTAATTTGGTTGTCATTAATTTGGTAGTCATTAATTTGGTAGTCATTAATTACTGGTGACTTTCTGATTTATATGATTAACATTTTCTTCTGATGCCCAGTATTTTTTGTGTGTGTGCGTTACTTAAATAAACTCCCATAGTGGACAGTGGTCCTACAAGATTTCAAGCAGTATGTAGAAGAGAATGGAAATGCATTTTATTTGCCCAATGACCTGACACATCCGACTTTAGCTTTGGTACCTAATACATTCAGTAATTTTACCATTTCTACTGAATGGTAGATGTCTATAATCATATCAATAGTATAATTGGCCAGTCGTACAGGAGAACTGGTACCTATACCTACAATGCTCAGAGCTAACCTCGGTCACAAATTCTTGACCTTTTGTCACCGTCTTATGTCTCTATCGTAACAGGCACATACTCAAGTAATTAGTTAATCTATCGGTCATCAATGGCATCATTTGAACTGGTTCACAGTTTAATTCGTAGGGCTTAGAATCCAAGCAGTTTCCTGGACTCTTCCTATATCGCATAATCAATAAAAGGTAGTACTGCTAGTAGAACTATATGAAAATAATGCTCACGTAGGAGACATGTTATGAAGTTCTACTGGATAACGACTGAAACATTATCACTGTCGGATGCTTACATGAAATAATATATATAACAAAACACAGAATATAATCATACAAATGACAATACACAGGACATAATCGGCGTTTTGAACCAAAAGGCCTTTGTTAAGATACGCACATAACATAAAAATATGACGAGTAGAAATGACTACACCACAACAAAAGTGTTCAAGTGAAATATGCCTCATCTTATTTAAAAAAAATTTTTTTTTTAGCCTTTTATTGTGGTACTGAGGGAAGCCATGTGGCCTATGTTGAAAACCACTAATATATACAATTTAAGTGCATTCACAACATTTACAAAAACCCCAATTGGAACACTGTATTGTGTGAGCACACATTCTAGACAAGTATTCATTTTCTAAATACAGGCCATGTGTGTTCACTATTGGACATCTGCTCAACAATAGATCACTTTTTCCTTGTCAAGACCTCCCACAAGCATTGTCAACATGGCATTGTGCTGTAACTCTCATGGATCTTCACTCTGAGCAAGAGTCAGTGGTCATGACAGGAGAAAGAAAACCTAAGATTAGTTTGAATAATGGTAAGTAGCAAAATTATGCTTGATTTTTTTGTATGGGTATTTTAATGTTATTCTCTATCTTCTTGTGTACTTGTTCTTAAACTCCTGCCTGTTACAAGATGTAATCTGGAGAAGAGAATCAATTGTGTCATTTTTTAGAGTTTGGTTTCACTCATGTGTTACCAGGTCCAAAAGGGGAGCAAAGAATAGTGACAGCCTTCAAGGCATGTCATATGCGACTAAGAAGGTTTGAGGGATGGAGTTGGCTGTTTAATTTCCCATAGAGGGTCAAAGTGACCCATACGTCATGCTGAAGTCGGATGTGTCAGACCTAATGGCACAAATATTGCAGCTAAAATGTAAATCATTCTTTTCTCTGAACTACATCTAGCTGGTTTGCAGGACAGTACTGCGAATGAACTCAGAAGAAGAGGAAGAGAAAAAGAGATTGGTTAGTAAATAATCATCTTTAAGATGCACACATCTGACTATAGCACTGCATTTTTAGGTCATTTTAGCCTATGGGATAATGATGAAATAATCCATTTTGCCGTGAGCAGGTAGCTCTTTACATCCCATAGCCTTTCTGAAAAAAGCACAGGTTCAACTCTGTTGAGCAACCAAGACAACACCCTGCCTCATAAAAGGTTGTCTTAAAAGCATTGTTGCATTAGGGATGATTAATTGATGCATGTTTATTTCCTGAAGGGAAACATCCTATTGTAACAGTATCTCAGGACATGTTTAGTCCCCAAAGGGAGGGATTTTGGTGCGGCATTATCCTAGGATCATCATGCTCTGCCAGGAGACACAGCACACTACACACTTCTGGGCTAACTATCTTATAATTCTTCTATCGAATTTGTTAACCCATCCACAGTGATGGCACATCTAGCATTCCCAAACACTTAGGAACATTACAAAAGTACAAAGGTGCAGTATACACTGACCTGCACCTCTTCATCATCCATGGGGATCAGTTGACAAAAGACAAAGGTAAGAGATCAAGACAAGACATGCAATGACAATAATGCCAAAAACATTTTGTCACAGGTTGTTAGCCTATCCAACTTTCCTTAGTTGCCTCCTATGGAGATGCCTAATGGGATGCCAAGACTTGTCTGGACAGAAGACAGTGGCCCTATTTTGTGCACCCTGAAATAGAAGTCCAGACCCCAATTTCCACACAGCAGGACCAATGCAATTGGCTATATAGCTTCACACTTTAGGTGCCTCTTATGACATGCATGGCAGGTTACAGTATTACTATTCATTATTAACATTTTCTCCACAGCAACACCTATACACTGATGTACAAAATACGGCTAATAGTCCCAACTATATGTATGTGAGACACACTCTTTATTCAATCTCTTTCATTAGATTTTGCTAATACTTGTATTTAGGAATGTGGATTGACGAAATTAGAAGAAAAATGAATCAAGTTGGGAGAAGGATTGCTGTCAGATGAATTGATCTGTTTCAAATCTTGTCTGCTACATTTATAATGGGCTCCACAGTAACTCAGTTGTTAGTGAACTGGCTTTCTGTTCAGGTAATCAGTTGTTCAGTTTCAATTGTACTGGAAATATTTGTAAATAGCCAAGGTCAACTCACCTTAAGGGAAATCGGTACCATAAATTCTGAGAAAGTAAAAGTAAAAGGCTTGATGCTGACCACATCATATTTTGGTATGCCGTTGGTTATGAAAAACACAGGCCTAACACCTTATTCTGCAATATGCCTCATGGAGATGCCATTGGTCATGAAAAACACATGAAAATTTTGTGCTGGAAACTAAAACATAGGACAACATATTTTATTTTTTATTAGCAAAACTACTCTTTGCTGTTTTCAGTGCCTACTCCAGAGTTCATGTGAAGAGCTGCAAGATCACATAAACCTACTCAACGAAAGCTACCTCAATCACAACATGAAGATCAACACACAAAAAAAGAAGAAATATCTATAGACAGAGAACCCAACACAACGAACAAAAATATAAATAGTCCAACTACTGAAACACATGCAGGAATTTAAATTTCATGAGATAATTTTTACAGATGGTTGAAAAATGGACAGTGAGATCAAGACTAAAATTTTAAAAGCCAGTATATGTAAAACATGTAAGCCAACTTAACCAATCTTGAAATACACATTCTTCCCAATGGAAGCCAAAAGGAAAATCATGAATTCAATCTTCATACCAATATTCTGTTATCAATGTAATAAATGGACACTTTATAAAGAACAAGAGAGAAAGTTTACTACTTGTGAAATGAGATGTTTAAGAAAAACAGCAAATAGAACAAGAAGAGATCATGTGAGGAATGAAGAGATTACAAGAACTGGTGGAACAAGAAGAGATCATGTGAGGAATGAAGAGATTAGAAGAACTGGTGGAACAAGAAGAGATCATGTGAGGAATGAAGAGATTACAAGAATTGGTGGAACAAGAAGTGATCATGTGAGAAATGAAGAGATTACAAGAACTGGTGGAACAAGAAGAGATCATGTGAGAAATGAAGAGATTACAAGAACTGGTGGAACAAGAAGAGATCATGTGGGGAATGAAGAGATTACAAGAACTGGTGGAACAAGAAGTGATCATGTGAGAAATGAAGAGATTACAAGAACTGGTGGAACAAGAAGAGATCATGTGAGAAATGAAGAGATTACAAGAACTGTTGGAACAAGAAGAGATCATGTGAGGAATAAAGAGATTACAAGAACTGGTGGAACAATGTATGTGGTAAAGTATATGTAAAAAACAGAGAATGAAATGATTTGAATCACTTAATGAAGGTTAACCCTTATTGGCCAGTAGCTGGGGCATATAACATGAGAATGGAAACATCAAGAGGCAGAGGGAGACTAAGAAGAAGGTAGATTGAAGGAGTTACCAATGTTCTGAAATGTTATAATGTTACTGTATATCAAGCAACCAAGTGTGCCATAGCCCAACATGATTGTCATTCAGTCCTGTCACACTGACAAAAACAGAGAAAAGGCAATAAATAGATAACATATTCATACTTCCCAATGAAAACCGCGTGCAAATTTGTTCTGATAATTATTTGGCTTAATATGGTCATTGTAGTATTGAGGCCTTCTGGCACTTAATGTTAAACGTTTGTGTATTTTCGAGGAGTACCTGTGCAGCACGTGTGTTATTGTTGTCTGTGTGTCAATCGACCTGTCAATATTGATAATGTTTTGGAAATATACACGTTGAAAGTCTTGACTAAAATTGTATATTTTTTAGGGATGCGGTGTAGTTGAAGATGGAAGACGTGTTGACTCAAGTTGCGAGGTAATTTGATGCCATCTGAGCAGATCTGGTTCAAATCCTGTTTGTTGCATGATTTTTCTTCAGTGAAGTGATGACAACTCTAACGCCGTTCTATGGGCTGACTGACAGTCCTAATGGTTAGGGAAAAACTAAATGAATCATAGCTGATCTGCATTCAATAAAAGGATGTTTTACCGGTATTTCAGGTGGTCAAAAAGTGTTCTCCTTCTGCAATAGTTACCCAGTGCCAGCAGCCACATTTGCACTAGCTATAGGTACTTGGTCAGTCACAGAAATTATACCTCCATCCAACTTGACAGGATTAGACTTTGACAGGTATAGTACACATGATGTTGATATTGATAATATATCATATTCAGGGCATATCCATAAACCCTGCTTTTGTTGGTTGTAGTGATTTTCTAAGCATTATAATTATAAATATGTTTAGTAGTTTGCCATTGATTTCTGAACGGTCTGGATTTTCAATTGCACAGGATTGGAATCAGGTACCGTGGCTGTAATAAAAAACAATGTACCATACTCCATACTGCCACGGAGCCAGACAGGATGTTACATATTTAGTTGTCATTTCAGTTTTGTATATTTTTCTTTTGTAATTATTAATTACTTGTTTAGGAGTTATGAATGTGTATGTAATGAATAAAGTAGAAAATCGTTCATGTTCACAAAAAGCATTACTTTAAATAGTTAAATGACAAAAACTTGCACAATATGTACATATATGCTGATATTATTCCCTGTCATACATCTTGTAAGGTACAGTTGAGGGTGGAAGAAGCAGAGGGTGTCAAAGAAAATCATGGACAACAATATTAAATACTGGACAGGTCAAGATTTTCTCAAATTCATCCACATCGCTGAAGATATAAATGACTGTAGAACTCTTTGTTGAGGCATTCTATGTAGTACTCCTACGACTCTGACAACTTATGGATTTATGGACGGATGGATGTCCAATTTTTGTCCTAACTCAGTTCTTGTTCACTAAGACAGAGCACACAAGCGAGAACACTTGAAAAAGTAACATGTTTTGTACTTGTTTCATAAAATCCAATTTTTACATAACATATTGCTCTTTGTTACTGAGCCGGCTTAATAACACTTCAGCATACCAAAAGTTGCTTAGTCATCTGCACCATATGTTGAAGATATCCAATGATCATTTTGTCCCTTAGGTGTAAAGCCTTACATATGTATATGATTTAAAATTCCCTCTGCCACTGTATGGATGTATCAACAACTGAGGTCTCATAATACAGCAAGTGGTTGCTAAGTAACTGCAGTATGTTTCTGTTATCCATCTTACCTGGTAAATAATCTGATTTTCATGCAAGCTTGTCTTCTGTGGAGTACATTGTAAAATTTATTTTTATTTCAGGTATACAATGCCTCACTGTCGCCTGTTCTCACCTGAATGTCTTCACGAACAAAGTGTTGGTCAACTCAAGATGTACCTACCTCTTTGTTTTGAGGTTCTCAATTCTTTGCTTGGGCCATATCCCTTGAATCATCTAGATATTCTATTTGTACCGGAGTGTTTTGACAGTTTGGGTTTAGCTTGGTAAGTTTCTTTAGTTTCTTTTTAACACAATGTTATATGCCCATATGTTAACTGGGACCTGGACTTTTAGTCCAGGGTGCAAAAAAGGGCCTCTGTCTACTTTCCAGATATGTTATTGGAAATGGCTAGGGAAAGTTGGGGGATGGGCTGACAACTTGTTACCTGTGAAAAAAATCAGTGCCACATGTCTCAATTTCTTACTTTTTGTCTTCTATCAAATTCATCTTCAGCGTTCATTCTCAAACTCCCGCTGGATCTCCCTTACAACAGGACTATGGTCCTACTAGATTTCCAGCAGGATGTAGTCCAGAGAATGGAAATGTGTTGTGTCGCCGTTGTATTTGCGCCAATGGCCAGACAGGAATGGAAGGAATGGATGACTGCTGAGGAGAACCAGTCCCCTACAGGACAGCCCAGGTCACTAGGCCACACTGTACACTCTGATATAACCAATTGGAATATCATCCAAGGTTGAAAAGGATGTTTCTTGGTCTGCCATCAGCACACAAAAAATAAGCAAGCTGGGGGAGAAGCTATGAAATTATTGAAAAGTCATTGTTAAACTTGGCAGGGAAATATGCAAACCTTGGTGCAATAGGAAACACTGATGTAGAAATTAAATAAATTTTTTTTAACATAGTTATTGGATTGTTATCACAAAGTTATCGACATTGTTATCATGGAGTTATCTGGGAATTTATCACATAATTATCAGAATTTGTATTACTAAGTTATCTGGGCTTTTATCATATAGTAATCTGGGTTTTAATTGCAGTTATTATTTTTCAGCCCTCATTTGATGTTCCTGTCGCAGTCATTGCTGTCTCCTGACTTAAGCATGTGCTATAGACTTTCACATGAATTATGCCACACTTGGTTTGGGATTCTGACTGGACCTAGAGACTGGACTGAGGAGTGGTTGACGGAGGGAATCTGTTGCTATTTGGAGGATATTATTCATGCAGCTGTGATGAAGGTGAGGTGATGAGGATATATTCAGATCAGTGGAAGTGTAAAAAGTAAAGTAACCCATAGCATTTATATATAAATGCTGTAGGGGTGTGAGATGTTAGCGATCTCACATTTCAGAGGTTCTGAAAATGAGGGCGGTAGTCATCGCCTCTCCCTCGCAGTCTTTACTTTCCGGATTAATCCGGTACCCATTTAAAACTGGGTTGACCTGGGAGCTGTTGCGATCTGAAAAAATGTCCGCCTCAACTGGGGAATGAACCCAGGACCACTCATATGCGAAGCCACCATGCTAACGTGGCTCCCAAGAATGGGGTTAGGACGCGGAAGTGTAGTATTTGTCTTATAATAATAGGTAATGCTTCTGTGTTGCTAAGTCAGAAACAGAAGTAAAGAATAATATCATTGTGATTTTTCGTGCATGTTGTAAGAAACAACTAAGGAGGGTTAGCTATCCTATCCTGTAGAAGGTCAGAGGGATCCAAGAATCTTATACTAAAGGTGGATGTAGTGGGCTGAAAAGTGTTTATATCATAGCCATGACTCAATTTAAAGTGTTTAGATCACAAACGTGACTCAATATAAAGGTATTTATAACACAGCCGTGACTCTATATATAGGTGGTTATATCACAGTTGTGACTCAATATAAAAGTGTTTATATCATAGCCATGACTCAATATTAAAGTTTTTATATCACAGCCGTGGCACCATAGAGAGGTGTTTAGATCACAACTGTGACTCGATATAAAAGTGTTTAGATCATAGCTGGGAGTCAATATAAATGTATTGATTTCAGTCGTGATGCAATACATTATGTTCTCTGGAATTCATCCTGCCAATCTGCAGGAGTTTGAGAATTGATACAAAAGAAAATAATGGGCAGTGTTGTTATTAACACAGAGGAAGTATGAGTATGTGGTTATGTTCCAGGATGTGGAATTTTGCTTTAATCACTGGTAGTTTAATGTTTCTCCTCTACGCTCTCTGATGGATTAGTTTTCTGAAGTACTATCTATTGACATGTCCTTTACAGAATGTTGTCCTTACTGCCACTCTGCAAGATTCTTGGTTCTGTGCAAGCTGCCCAGCTGCTTTTAGTATCATGTTCAGAAGGTCTTCATTGTCATGTGTCCATCATAGTCTTGGTCTGCCTCTTGTTTCTCTTTCCCTCCATAATTAATCTTTCTAAACCATTGTGCCTCTTTATATGTCCGAAATATGTTAGCTTGCGTATTTTGATAGCTTTAAGTAGCCAGTCTTCTTTTATGTTCAGGTCTTTGTGAACAGCTGCATTGGTTCATCTTTCTGTCCATGGCATTCTTAGGACCTTTCTATAACATTTAATTTCTATTGCTGATATCATCTATTCCATTGCAGATATCATTGCCAATGTCTCAGCTGTATATTTCCACTGGGAAGATAAAGCTTCTTAATAGTTGTAACTTTGTTTTTATGTTTGCCCCTTACCATAGATTTTTCATCTGTGATGTCTGCTGTAGAAAGAAAGATACATCATTTGATGTATATGAAATACTGTTTGACTAAATGTAGCCTTAGGGTAAACAACCACAGTTTTGGCAGTCCTTAACTTCAGAGTGTAATGTTTTTTTCTTCTCAAATAATTGATTGAAAAATACGTTAAAGACAAATTTTACCAATGAATACAAATACACAAAATTGACATTTAGACCAAAAGACATCAGGGTAGATCTTTCTTTATTTCTTTCTTTTCGCTTTATACCCCTTTATACCTTGCAGCATCAGGGGTAGAATAGTTCTCAGGAGATGGCCTTTTTGTGTGCCTCATTTATATTTGTTTTTGTTTATTCTTTTATTTCTGTAATCCATCTTTTGCATGGTCTGCCCCTGGCTTTGTATCCATCGTGTCTGTATAGTAATGATACTTTAGGGGCACTATCTCATGATAGTTAGTCTGGAAGTGTGTGAAAAAAAACCCACTTAATCTGCTGTCTTCTGATGTAATCCAGGATTGACATTATTTTTGTTAGTCATCTGATGTTTTAATTTTTGATTCTGTCTCTTATTGTTACTCCAAGAATTCTACAAAGACAGATCATTTCTGTTGTAACAAGTTGTCTTTTGTTGTTAGTGTCCACGTTTGGCATTGGTAGCACAGTGATGGTATGATGATCATTTTATATTGTGCAAATTTAGTACGTAAGTTCGCATGCTTGTTTTTGAAAATAGGAAACATCTGTCCTTCTTCTTCTTCTTCTGCGTTCATTCTCAAACTCCTGCAGATTAGCATGATGTAGTCCGGAAAATTGAATGTGTTGTGTCATGGTTTACAGCATTGCTGCGGTATCTGCGCCTTTCGGCCTGACACATCCGACTTCAGCATGGCTTTGGGTCACTGACCCTATATTGGATGGGACAGCCAACTCCATCCCATAACCTCCTTAGTTGCCTTTTACGACATGCGTGGAAGGTAAATTGTGTTGCTATTCTTTGCTCTCCTTTCGGGCCCGACAACACACGGGCGACATCTGTCCTAAGATCTGGTATGCTATATTGATCTGTGTTGGATTTCTTTTGTGTTTTTCCCAATTGATGATACGCTTCCAAGGTAAGTAAATTCTTTCACCTGTGTCAAGTTGTTGATCATTGATGAAAATAGTAGTGTTTCTGTTTTTACGATTGACATTACCTCAGTCTTTTCTGTGTTTATCTTCTTGTTAAAGCCCTATATGTAGTGTGGAGTCTATTTATATGTTGCTGTAGTGTCCCTCTGATGTTGATATTATTGTTTGATCATCTGCAAAAAAAAAGTTATTTCCTGAGGTTTTTTATGTAGTTTTCTTCATTGGTGTTTGCAATTTTACATACTGTATATAATTGATATATGTATTGAATAACAAGGGAGAACAGACACATCCTTGTCGCACTCCAGAGTGTATGTGGAATTTGCTTGAAAGACCAGCACTCGTTCGAACTGCACATTGATTTCCTGTGTAACTACTCCTGCACAGGTTGATTAGGTGTTGTAGGACTCCTTATTTTGATAGTATTCTATATTTTTCTGTCTACTTTGTCGAATGCAAGGTAGATAATGGATAAAATGTACTTACTGCATAAAACTGAAATCCAACAGGAAAACTTGAAACAGGATAATGAAGTTTTTCTGATAACTTCACACACACAAATCAATATTTTGGCGTAAAGGCCTTTATCAAGGTTATATACACATATATATCTAAAAATGACAACCAGGGACAACACATCTGGCGTTCACATGTCAAGCGAGATGTGGGATAGCTGGAAGGATAGATAACATCTCACACCCCTACGGCAGTTAAATGCTATAGATTGACTTTACTTTACTTACATAAGCTGCACCACCCAATTTTGAAAAAAAAGCAATAAAATAATTAAATCCTTGATTATTGGTGGTAATTCGATTTAATTGCAAGAGCCACCATTTTGGAATGACATTTTTAATAGATGGGAATTACCACACTGAATATGCCAGTGTTGAGTCTGAAAAATTACGCACAAAAAATGTCATATTCACAAATGGCAAAAGTCGTCCTTGACAGTTAACAAGACTGTGTGCTTTGATGACTTTTGTTGCCTGCATCAGCGAAGTAATAAATAAAGACTGAAAAGGAACATGAATGAAATGCAAATGTGAAAAGTAGAAGTTAGATTTGGTGGGTTTTGGGAATAGACGTAAAAAAAAAATAGAGATCGAGTGTGCTTGTTGTAGGAACATGAATGACATTGAACAATGAGAAATAAATACACCGGTAATATATTCTTCCTTTTTTTTTTAAGTCTAAAGATACTTATATTCTGCAGTGGGATGAAAGTGAGTGCCGCAACAGATCTGTATTGAAGGCGCTGCTGAAGTTCAGAATCTTAATGTTAGAAATGAGCCACACACCTGAAGAACTTCAAACACTGAGGTACTTATTTATTATCTTGAGGTGTATTTCGCTGCTTTTCTAGTTGCTGTTTTTTAACCACTCCAAATTTTTATACACTTTTTTCCCTGTTCAGCAGATAATTTGTAGTTTTGCTCATTATGGAGAATTTTTAGTGGTGCCTGATTTGTAGCAGGTTTCAGAGGCTAAAATAAGGGCTAAAAAGGCATAGAGAATTGATTTAATTGTACCAGGATTCCCCATACGCAGTCCACCTATCTCATCGATGCAGCATACTGCCTGCCAAGAGTACGACTCAGCATGTAACTCCATAGCTTCAAGCAACAATACACAGGGATCTAAAATCAAACCACTTGTAAAAAAGAGGTCATATTGAATCCACGCATATCTAGTCCATAATCTCTGCATCATTTGTCTACTTGATCTTTAATCTTTGTATCTCTTGTTCCTTTTCTGCCATGAGGACCGTGTCATCTGCATATCTTAGATTATTTTAGATTTACATTTTAGATTAATTTATAAAATAGTCATTTATGGTAATACATAATTAAGATAGACATTGAAGTTGGCGAAGAACAGTTTGGTTTTAGGAAAAACATAGGAATCAGAGAAGCTATACTTAGTTTCTGACTATTGATAGATTAATGCATAGAAGCTCAAATATATATATATATATATAGAAGGTATCTATATTTGCTTTATAGACTACAACAAGGCCTTTGACAGAGTCCAACGAAAAATGTATTGAATGTTTTCAAGAAATAGACATACATGGAAAAGACTTAGATTAGATTGATCAGAAATATATATTTGGAACAAACTGCATCAATAAAATGTGAAAACAGCTACTCACCATACATAGAAATAGAAAGAGGTGTACAACAAGGATGTTTTTTTAGAAGATATATTAAATGTTTGGGGAAGCACATGTCCCCCATAATAGGCCACAGCTGGTGATGTTTAACATAATCAAACGCCTTGGTGTAGTCTATGAAACACATATGTAGGTCTAAACTGTATTCTCTACATTTCTGAATTATGTTCCTCATGTTGAATATGTGGTCTCTTGTTCTTCTTCCTGCTCGAAAACCAGCTTGAACTTCATGAATTTCTGTTTATAATTTTCATTGTATTCTTTTCATTATGAAATACAGTAGCATTTTGCTGACTTGACTAATCAGTACTACTTTTCTATGTACTACTAAATGTTCTATGTTCTATGTACTACTAAATGTTCTATGTACTATGTACTAAATGTTCTATGTTCTATGTACTACTAATGTATGCAAGTGTATTATGTGTGTGTGTAAAGTTTATTGTGCACATTAATTTTATTAATTACATTGTTTTGTATATTGGTTTGATCTCATGAGATTGACATACATTTATATGCTACTTGAATAATTTAGTACAGAATATGTCTGAATGTAACCTCCAGTAAAAAGTAAAGTAACCCATAGCATTTATTAATGCCGTAGGGGTGTGAGATGTTAGCAATCTCACATTTCACAGGCTCTGCAAATGAGTGCGGTAGCCATCTCCTCTCCCTCGCAGTCTTTACTTCCCGGATTAATCCGGTACCCATTTAAGGCTAGGTCGACCTGGGAGCCGTTGCGATCTGAAATCATTTCCGCCTCAACTGGGGAATGAACCCAGGACCACTCATATGCGAAGCCAGTGAGCTAACCACTGCGCTAACGCGGCCCCCAGTACAGAGATCACAAAAGATAATCTCATTTCTATGTCATCAGGCCAAACTTTGGAAGAGTTACAAGTCTTATTAAAGGAAATGACCCACAGATTTTTGTGAGAAACGGCTTGAATCACGAGAAGACAGTAATGCAGGTTCATTATTTGAAGGTATGTTGATTATTTGAAAGTATATTCATTATTAGAGAGCGTGTTCATTATTTGAAGGTATGTTGATTATTAAACTACGTAACATCTGGACATCAAACACACTAAGAAACACCACAAAACTCAGGTTGTTTAATTCCAACATTACCCCTATTCTATCATATGGATGCAAAAGTTGGAAAGTTACAAAAGCCACAGATAAGAGACTAAACACCTTTGAAAACAAATGCCTACATACCATTCTGAACGTTTAGTGGAGTTACTTTAAATCTAACACTACTATAAGAGAGGAAAGCAAACAAACATATATATCTTCCTTCATTAGACAAAGACAATGGACTTACATCGGTCATGCTCTCAGAATGAACAGCCTAAGAATTCCCCATCAATCACTAAATTGGGTGCCACCGGGAGTAAGAAGAAGAGGGAGACCTATACAAACTCTACGAAGAACCATTAATAGAGAAGGCTTGTCAATGAACCTAAACAGCATCCAAGAACTGAAAGACCAGGCAACACAAAGACAGAAATGGAAAGCTATGGTTTCTGCCCTATGTGCTGCCTATGGCCCTGGAGGAACATAACATAACATAAAATAACATATTAATTATGAGAAGGTATGTTTATATATATGCTGGTATATTTATTATTTGAAGTTATGTTAAATTTAATTCATTTAGTAGGATGTCTACGAGGGTGATCTTTCTATAAACTCATAACCCATTAGGATTGTAGGGGTACTACATTGAATGAGTCAACACACAGAGTCCTCCATCATTCTTGATTAGAAACTCGTTTCACAGCACGTGGGACTTTCCCATAAGTGCTCCAGCAGCCATCCCAGTGTATGTAGACTCAGAGTCCTGGTCAGGTGTTGATTGTGTAATCTTCGGGACTTTCCAAAAAATTTACTTTTCCTTCCCTCACCTCTAGATACTCCCATTTCTAACAATCTCTGTATGTGTACGTTCTCAGCCTCATTATCTGCATCTTGAAATGAATTTATTCTTCCATCATTTGCTGTTTTTAATGATGTGTGTATGAGTTGTCCAGTCTTTGATATCTTCTGCCAATGGTTTTCTTTGGTTTCCTCAGCTTCTTCCATCCTCAACTGTACCCTACAAGATAGTTTTTGACAGGAAACTATGTCGGCATACATGTCCCTCAACTGTACCCTACAAGATAGTTTTTGACAGGAAACTATGTCGGCATACATGTCCCTCAACTGTACCCTACAAGATAGTTTTTGACAGGAAACTATGTCGGCATACATGTCCCTCAACTGTACCCTACAAGATAGTTTTTGAGTGGAAACTATGTCGGCATACATGTCCCTCAACTGTACCCTACAAGATAGTTTTTGACTGGAAACTATGTCGGCACAGATGTCCCTCAACTGTACCCTATAAGATAGTTTTTGAGTGGAAACTATGTCGGCATACATGTCCAAACCTTGCAAGTTTTCATTGTTTTACTATTGAAAGTAGTGATTCTTGTGAACCTACAAGATTCCCTACTTTATTTCTTATGTACACATTTGTCTTTTGAGAAGGCAATGGGACATGTTCTTCTTCTTTCGTTCACTTGAAACATGTCTATATCTGTAATTCTTCTCCTGAATAAAACTCATAGTCTTTTGTAGCTCACACAGTGGCCCATAAATCAATGACAAAAAGAATGCAGTCCAGCAGACATTGAACCTTTTTCCTTTTGTGGCTGACTCCTAGGTGATTGGGAATTCTAGATGTGCCATTACTACAGATGGCATTAACAAATCTGACAGAAGAGTAATGAGATAGTTGGTCCAGAAGTGTGTTTTTTGCTTCCGGTGTTTTGTGATAATCCTGGGATACCAGTGCACTGGAATGCCTCTCTGTGAGATCTAAATATGCATCCATAAAGTCTCCTTACACTTCTATGTCTTAGAGACCGTATGAGTTTGAGTGTCACCTCAGAGACACAACTGAGAAGAACTTGTGCTTTTGTCACAATGTCTATGCATTGTCACAGGCTACCAATTCAGAGCAAAAGGGGTTATATCATCATACTCATTAGCATTATCATCATCATTAGCGTTATCATCATGTGCCATTTGGTTTCATACACATTTTGTTAAATCATGTTGTAAACCTACACATGCCTATATCTATAACTATTTATCTCTACATTTGTCGTGTGTTGCCTCTGCATTGGATATCCTCTGCATATCCAATGTGTATGATTGTTTTCTGACCCTTGTGAATTATAGTTCTACATTATGGCACAGAAATTTGTTTTTTGGTGTAATAATTTTTACAATAATGTTATAAAGATTTCAATGGTTCCATATTTGCAGGGATTTTTTCTGTTGAGATATTTGGAAGGCATTGCAGGATCAGAAGTCTTCCTAAAGACATTGAGAAGTTTCACATCACTGCACCTAGGACAGCTGTTTTCATCTAAAGTAAGTTGCTATTATATCGGACATGTACTTGTATGAATGACAATAGATGACACAGAGCAATAAAATGGGTACCAGATGACATGAAAAGAGGAAGTCCAAGAGAAATTCATGTAGAACAAAAATAAAAGTGGACATTACTATGTGTCTCACCTATGTGTTGTTGGGGTTTGAAAGGGGAGAAAAGAATAATGACACAGTTACTTACCATGCAAGTTGTAAGAGGCAAGTAAGGAGATTTTGGGTGTGGAGTTGACTGTCTCATATCATAGAGTGTCCCAATGACCCAGAAGCCATGCTGAAGTTGGATGTGTCAGGCTGAAAGATGCAGATATCACAGAAAAATTGTAAGCCTTGACACAAAACATTGTGTTCTCTGGCCACTACAGACTGAGAAGTCACATGTTCATATGTTTGCCTCTAAAGCTAAAAAATTGGTGAGACAGACCTGTGCAGCTGTAGAATGAGCTCAGAGACTGCAGAACACATTCTTCATGAAACTCTACCAAGAAGAGATGGAGAAAATATGGTCCACTGAGACGGCACTACTTCCAAACCAGAGTGGTTCCATCAATGACCTGCAGCAAATTACACAGTTCATTTGTAGCTATTAGTGCTGTAACCTGATAACTAATTGAAGATCGAAGCAGAACCATCCATTGGTATGCAAATTTATTTGTAGATTATTAACTTATGTATGCCAATTGCATGACACAATTGTACCTCATGGTATTATATCATACCATTGTGGTCTTCTATAACACACTGTGGTCTCATATTTACATCAGCGTCACATATTACCTTGTGTGATATATTGTGCAAATCATGGTCAGTCATTGTGGTCACTCTAGTGGGAAGCCGCATAGCACAGTGGTTAGTGCTTGTCTTTGCTTGAGTGGTCCTGGGTGCATTCCCCAGTTGAGGCAGATGTTTTTCAGATCGTAACAGCTCCTCGGTCAACCCAGCCTTAATTTGGTACAGAATTAATTCGGGAAGTAAAGACTACAAGGGAGAGGAGATGGCTACCACCCTCATATGTAAGAGCCAATGATATGTAAGATGATAACACCTCATACCTGTATGGCATTAATAAATTCTATGGGTTAACCTAACTTTAGTGCAATGGTGTGCATATCACTGTCAATTTATCAGGTACATTGTCACCTCAAGTGATATACTGTGCTCTTCTATGTTATATTGTGGTCTCATGTTGCACATCATTATCACATATTGTTTGTTGTGGTCCCCTATGATACATCATGGTTTTATATGATACATTATGATGAGTAGATGTGTGTATGTATAAAGGGATACAAAAAGAGAGGTATTGTTACATTAATTGAATATTATTGGGCTAATATAAGAGTATGAGTAGTAGTAGTAGTAATAGTAATAGTAGTAGTAATAGTAGTAGTAGTAGTAGTAGTAGTAGCAGTAGTAATAGTAATAGTAATAGTAGTAGTAATAGTAATAGTAGTAGTAGTAATAGTAATAGTAGTAGTAGTAATAATAGTAGTAGTAATAGTCATAGTAATAGTAGTAGTAATAGTAGTTGTAATAGTAATAGTAGTAGTAGTAGTAGTAGTAATAATAGTAGTAGTAATAGTAATAGTAGTAGCAGTGGCATCAGCAGAAGTGGCATTATCAGAAGTAATATTAGTATCAATAGGGCTAGTATTATTTTTAGTAGTAACAGTAATAATAATAATGATAATAACTGTAGTAGAATTAGTAGTAACAATAGCAGTAACAAGAACAGCAGTAACAAGAACAATAGAATTTGAAACAATAAAAGCAGTAGCACTAATAGCAGCAACAATAGGAGCAACAATGACAACATAAAAAAATAGCAGCAAGAACAATAAAAAAAATAGTAGCAACAACAACAGCAACAACAAACAGCAGCAACCATAATATTAACAACAACAGCAACAGAAATAACAACAGTAGAAGCAACAACACAGCAAACATCAGCAACAACATGAAAAAACAGCAATAATAATAGCAGCAGCAACAACAGCAGCAATGACAGCAAAAACAGCAACAATAATATCCACAACAATAATATCAGCAACAACAAACAGCAGCAACAATAATAGCAGAAACAGCAACAGCAGCAACACCAACAGTAACAACAGTAGCAACAACAATAGAAGAAACAGCAGTAACAATAGCAGAAATAACATGAATTACAACAGAACAAACAACAACAACAACAATAACATCAACAATCGCAATAATAGCAACAACAGCTGAAACAAACTGCAACAGCAGCATCAATAGCAGCAGAAACAATATTAATTGAAAAACAGGAGCAACATCAACAATAAAAGCAACAATAACAACATAAAAAATTGCAACAATAGCAAGAACAACTACAATAATAGCAACAACAACAACAACAATATTTCACATAAAAGACACGTTGATAATTGTTCACATTGGACAGAAATAAGAAGTAATTAGGATGCTGTGTCTGCTGCCCACTGGGCACCAAGTAATGAATAGCCTCTAGCACTTATTACAACACTGATCAAGATCTCTGTAGAGGTCTAGTTCAGTCTTCCTTTCCATGACCTGCTCTGGTAGTGTCTAAGTTGATCAGTTAATTACTTCTACAATGGTTGTAATGTGCCTTTGACAATCTAAGTAATTAAATACTCCCTGAACACTCTAGAGAATAATTAAGTAGATGGACACATTACCCCTACAGGAATAACCTTCAGTGGGGATAAGCCAGGATTATGCTAGCGTAGTGGTTAAGCTGTTCATTTTGTGCACACGAGGTCATGGGTTTGAATCTTGCTAGTGTAGTGATTAAGATGTTCATTTTGTGCACACGAGGTCATGGGTTTGAATCTTGCTAGTGTAGTGATTAAGCTGTTCATTTTGTGCACACGAGGTCATGGGTTTGAATCTTGCTAGTGTAGTGATTAAGCTGTTCATTTTGTGCACACGAGGTCATGGGTTTGAATCTTGCTAGTGTAGTGATTAAGCTGTTCATTTTGTGCACAGGAGGTCATGGGTTTGAATCTTGCTAGTGTAGTGATTAAGCTGTTCATTTTGTGCACAGGAGGTCATGGGTTTGAATCTTGCTAGTGTAGTGATTAAGCTGTTCATTTTGTGCACAGGAGGTCATGGGTTTGAATCTTGCTAGTGTAGTGATTAAACTGTTCATTTTGTGCACACGAGGTCATGGGTTTGAATCTTGCTAGTGTAGTGATTAAGCTGTTCATTTTGTGCACACGAGGTCATGGGTTTGAATCTTGCTAGTGTAGTGATTAAGCTGTTCATTTTGTGCACAGGAGGTCATGGGTTTGAATCTTGCTAGTGTAGTGATTAAGCTGTTCATTTTGTGCACAGGAGGTCATGGGTTTGAATCTTGCTAGTGTAGTGATTAAGCTGTTCATTTTGTGCACAGGAGGTCATGGGTTTGAATCTTGCTAGTGTAGTGATTAAACTGTTCATTTTGTGCACACGAGGTCATGGGTTTGAATCTTGCTAGTGTAGTGATTAAGCTGTTCATTTTGTGCACACGAGGTCATGGGTTTGAATCTTGCTTGTGAAATTGTATTTTGATGTTTTAAAAATCCCTTGTGATTATCGCATGAAGCTATGGAGTTAAGTGCTGTGAGTAGTACTCTTGGCAAGTAGCATTCTGCCCTGTTGAGAGGGATGGTGTACATATGCGGTACTCAGGTACAAAGAAGTTAATCCTCTGCTTTTTGGAGCTTTTTTTGAGTAACTTTCAGTATTAATATATATAAAACAATCAATACAAAGTAACTACATTGAAACGAAATATAAACCTGTGTTTTACATAAGTCTATTTGTATTAAAATATAGCAAGTTTGTTTTGAATCAGTTTTCTGGTAAAAACATGGATTGGTAGAAATTTTGGATATGTGTATTGAGCTAATCTCATTTTCTTGTTTGTGTGGTGCCAGGGTCTGAAAGGGGAGCATAAATAGCAATTATGTTATCTACCATCTTTCTTCTTTTCTGTTTATACTCCTTTAAGCTTTGCAGCATCAGGAGTAAAAGAGTTCTCTGGAGATGGCTTTTTTGTGGGGTTCATATAGGACTATGTTTGTTTTTGTTGACTCTTTTATTTCTGTAATCCATCACTTGCAAGGTCTGCTCCTGGTTTTGTATCCATCGTGTCTGTATAGTAATGCTTTTTGAGAGGCACTGTCTAATGGTAGCATGTGAAAACCACATAATCTGTTGTCTGCTGATGTAATCCAGGATTGGCATTGTGTTTGTTAGTCTTCTGATGTTTTTGTTTCTGATACTCTCTTATTGTTACTCGAAGGATTTTACGCAGACCAAGTAATTTCAGTTGTAGCAAATTTTCTTTTGGATTCTGTTGTTAGTGTCCACGTTTGACATTGGTAGCATAGTGATGGTATGATGATCATTTTATATAGTGTAGTTTTGGTGTTCATGTTCACATGTTTTTTTAAAAAAATAGGAGACATCTGCCCCAATCCGGTATGCTATGTTGCATCTATGTTGGATTTGTTTGGTGTTTTTCCCGTTCGATGATATGATTCTTCCAATATAAGTGAATTCTTTCATCTGTTTAAGTTGTTGGTCATCGATTATAATAATATATATGTTGTAAAAGATGACCAAGGAGATTTTGGGGTGGAGTTTGCTGTCCCATCTCATAGAAGGTCAATGTGACCCATAAGCCATGCTGAAATTGAATGTGTAAGGTTGAAAGACACAGATATTGAAGCTAAGTTGTAAACTATGACATAACACATTCTGTTCTCTCATGGAATGTTCATGACTGTTGACCCCAGACAACCACAGAATTTGGTGACATAAGTCCTCATAAAATGGACAATCTATAAATAAATAGAGGCAGAATTGAATTGATTAGAACAGTCATGGATACCCCACGAGAAGACGAGGAGGAGGTTGAACAAGACAATGTACATATTCAGAGATTGGTAGAAATGGGAGTGACTAGAGGCGATGTAAGAAAGTGCTCCCTCTCTGGAAAGATCAGAAGAACGCATAATCAGTAACCGACTGGGACACTGAGCTTATACACTTTTAGATGATTGATGAAACGGCAAGCAGAGCATATATGGGAATGCCTCCAGTGCTGTGACTCTTGTTTCTAATCAAGAATCAAAAAGATGTTCTCATACATAGAGCATTGTTCATAATGGTGATGATGGAGTAGTTACTTTAGCTTTGAGAAGGTAGCTTTTGACACATGATGATGAGGTACCAGGTAATCCTTTTTACCTACGAACAGGTAGACAGCCCATAGCTTTTCTGATAATAGCATTGGTTCTCCTAAGTTGAGTAACCAAGGTGACTCCCAAACTCATATAATGTTTGTTGTCTTAAAGGCATAGATGGTGGTGTTTTATGGATGCAAGTTTATTCTGTGAAGGCAGGCATTCAAGTACAGCAGTGACTCAGGATAATCACATCCTGCCAGAAGTAGGCCTATAGCTTATACTTCTGGACCAACTAGTTCATCATTCTTCTGTCAGATCTGTTGATCCATCTGCAGTGTTGATACATCTAGCATTTCCTGCCACCTAGGAGTCTTCCACAAATGGACAAAGGTGCAATATTTCTTGACCTGCATCTTTTGGTCATCTATGGAGACCATTTGTCAGAAGAAAATAACTAGAAATCGAGACAAGACATGCAGTGACAATAATGAATTCTTTCACAGGTGATCGGTTGTCACCTTATACCTCAACTTTCTTGCTAAGAGGAAACTATACTTTTTGTGTACTCTGAGCTAGAAGTACAGGCTCCGGTTGTCAAATGGGCGAGATAGTATTCACGCAGTTATTTTAATAGTTCATTCTTATTCATAATTAATTTCCCTAGTATTGGTGCTTTCGATGTCAGCGTTAAAAGTATGATATATAAATAAAATAAGAAATATAAAGTGAGTTAAAATAGCAGTTTTACAGTAAGCATATATATGGAAAAGCATTGTTATACAGACACGATGAATACAAAGCCAGGGGCAGACCTTGCAAATGATGGATTACAGTGATAAAAGAGTCAACGAAAACAAACATATATGAAGTACCTCGGTACACAAAAAACCATCTCCAGAGAACTCTTCTACCCCTGACACTGCAAGGAATAAAGGGGTATAAAGCGAAAAGAAAGTTATATATATAGGAAATGACGTTTCAACCCAGGTGTCTTTATCAAGAGAAAGACAAACATGGAATATAACATGAAAGCAGTTGCTCTCACATTCCAATATCTGTATGTTTCTATTACATAGTTCCATGTAGAGCAAGATCTGGTGGATTCTCATATTAAGGAGAGTCAGTGGAAATGGATTGGGCACACACTTAGAAAACTAGTAAAAGGTATAGTTAGAAGATCAATGACATGAAACCTACAGGGGAAAGGAAACTGGGAAGACCTATAAATGCATAGAGAAGAGTTACCATGAAGGACATTGACAGAGTTGAGAATCATATAGAATGAGACAGAGAGCGTATCCAAGGATAGGGACATCCTTGTCCATAGCCTGTGTACCAGAGGATATGTAAACACTCTAGGGGAGCCCAGGACTTGATTGATTTGTTAAGGAATTAGCAAATTTGGACAGAATATGCAGATTATCACAATATATTTAGTTTCACTCCATCCGTTTATCTTTGTCCTGATGCTTGGTTCTTTATTCACAGGAACTCTTGGACTATATATTTGAGAACTGCTGCAATCTGAGGTGAGCAACATGTTTGTAGTGTCTAATGTTTCTAGTCTGTTCATTATCTAAATACTACTTATAGCCCTTGTGTTGCATAAAGCCCTTTGCATTCCACAACACTGCTAGCAAATACTCCAGCTTATTGAACATCAGATGTTTCTCCCAAGACATTTAAATATCTGCACTAGGTTCAGTAATTTATCATTTATTTTTATGTTGATTGTATTAGGTTCTCTTTCTATAGACATTGCTTGTTTATTTCTGTGTTGACCTTTATGCTGTGATTAAGACAGCTTTCATTGAGTAGGTTTATGTGATTTTGCAGCTCTTAACTTGAACTGTGGAGTAGGCACTGATCATCAGAGTAGTTCAGTTAGGGCATATGGATGGTAAGCGGCTGGTGGTGTTTTTATTGTTTTGGTAATTTTATCCATATAAATAATAAACAATATTAGTGATAAGTCATACCCATTCACTAATTTGTCAGAAAAAAAATATTGCATTTGTACACCCTCTTCCTTTTCTAAACCCGAACTGTTCTGGGCTAAGTACTGGATCCACAAAATAGGTCTATCTATTTTTCAAGAATCTTAGCAAACATTTTATCGACATGGCTAAGCAGATACCTCTGTATGTACCATAATCTTGCTTGCTTCTTGTTTTCTTCTATATTGGTACAATATTGGCTCTTTTATTATTATATTTTTAATACTCTTTGAGTTTTATAAATTATTATGATCGGCAAAGAATATTTGTTAACCAACAGAGAGCCAAAGCTGTGAATCGTCATGTAATTGCAGATATATTCAAAGGGAGATTGGAGCATCTATATATGAGTCATGTGTGCAGTGATAATGACCTCTCGACAAACTAAATAATTAACTAAATGTAGTATAAAAATAATTGCTTGCATGTAATCTCCGTTTGATTTTGTAATCTCCATTTGATCATTTAATCTCCATTTTATGTTGTTCATAATTATCAGGATAAAGACTTTTTAGAACATTTTTTTTTCACTATTACTCCGCAGAAACAGTAATGCAATAATAATTGGAAGAATATAATTCATATCTTTGCAATATAGATGAATATGGTTGTAGTCATGTGACACTGGGTCATTTGATTTGTGTGATCAGAAGTGGTCAAGAGTTACTGGTCTAGTAGGCAGATTTCAAATATCCAAGACAGGAGTTACTGACCTGGTAGGCTGATTTGAAATATAACAGACAAGAGTTACTGGCCTGGAAGACTCATTTAAAATATCCTAGACAGAAGTTACTGGCCTGGTAGGCTGATTTCATATATAACAAACAAGAGTTACTTGCCTGGATGGCTGATTTAAAATATCCTAGACAGGAGTAACTGACCTTGTAGGCAGATTTCAAATATCTTAGGAGGCACTGGCCTGGTAGTGATTTAAAATAACTATATTCATTGATCACAGAGTTGAGAAATGTAAAATCACTAGCTATCATAACCCATCCGTAAAGTAAAGCTATCATAACCCATCCGTAAAGTAAAGCTATCATATCCCAACCATAAAATAAAGCTATCATAACCCAACTGTAAAATAAAGTTATCATAACCCATCCGTAAAAAAAGCTATCATAACCCAACCGTAAAATAAAGCTATCATAACCCAACTGGGGTGCAAAGGGAACGCATTGCTCTAGGCGGACCCAGGGTTAGCAGATAACCAAGATCCCAAATGTACCTCCACGCGGTGCACCATGGAAACAGAAATACAGCAGCTCGAGCTGATTCTGGCCAAATCATTTGGGGATCGTGTCCGAGAATGTGGAGGTAGCAGATGGAAAGAGATTTGACTGCACAAGAGACAGACAATATCTCCGACACCACCAGCATCACCAAATATAGCGACACTGTCGACATACAGTGAAGCAAGTCAGTCCCGTCCGAACATTGGAGGGGCGGCCAATGTAAAATGCACGTAAAGATAGATGCATGGCGAGAGACAAATATATTTCATACTGAGTACAATGAAACAATGAAAGGGCAGAACAGCGCCAGAGGGCAGCGCGAACTGCAAATAGAAAGTGAAAAGTCCCTAGGAAAGGGGAACTACAAGCTCCGTCAGCTCGAGATGAGCTTCTAGTTACCTACGTTCCTTACAGGCAGAGACCCAGACCCATCCATTGGCGTTTGGTAAAGCAAGAAGACCTAACCCAACTCTAATGTCGAGCCTTCCTAAACCGGAAATATGCTCGCGAAGAGGAAGGGTTCCGTACTCGATGCGCTCAGGCACAAAAGGGACAACGATTTAGCCCTGGCCCAACTCTACTGTCAGGTTTTCCTACACCGGAAATACACTTGAAGAGAGAAAGGGTTCAGTACCTGATGGGCTCAGGCGCTATTGGGACAAGGACGCTCAGCTCGAGAACGCCTTGCTCTCAAACGCGTGGTGTGAGACTCGAAATTGGACAAGGGGTACACAATGTCGGTGAATGACACCTCGGCTAAAAGGGCGAAAGAGCCAGGGTCCAACTCCTCTGTTGAGTTCTTCCCCTTAAGGAACCAGGCTCACGGATGAGAAACGGTTCAGTACCCAATGGGCACAGGCACAGCACGTCCAATTACACGAGGCAAGTTCATAGACAGTGGAACACCTCGTTCGAGTCAGACGATAGCAAAAAATCGTCTCGGCGAAGAGTCTCCGCTACGCGTGCCTGGAGACAGATATAGAGGCTGTCACAGGCTAAGGGTAGCACACCCGAATTGTCAAGGCATGCCGAAATCGGATGTGCTAGGCCTACAAGGCGCATAACGGTGGCACAACGTAATCACGCTCCCGGCGGAAATCGCACGGATATCCGTGACGATAACAATGGAGCGAACGAAAAACAAACAAAACAATAACCCAACTGTAAAATAAAGCTATCATAACCCAACTGTAAAATAAAGCTATCATAACCCAACCGTAAAATAAAGCTATCATAACCCAACTGTAACATAAAGTTATCATAACCCAACTGTAAAATAAAGCTATAATAACCCAACTGTAAAATAAAGTTATAACCCAACTGTAAAATAAAGTTATCGTAACCCAACTGTAAAATAAAGCTATCATAACCCAACTGTAAAATAAAGCTATCATAACCCAACTGTAAAATAAAGTTATCATAACCCAACTGTAAAATAAGTTATCATAACCCAACCGTAAAATAAAGTTATCATAACACAACTGTAAAATAAAGTTATCATAACACAACTGTAAAATAAAGTTATCATAACCCATCCATAAAATAAAGATATAACCCAACTGTAAAATAAAGTTATCATAACACAACCGTAAAATAAAGCGACATTTAGTTGATGAGATCCACAAATATCTAGATACAAGGATATACTACGGCAATTGTCACCTCATACTTAGGAAGCATTATATTGAGTGAAGGGAAAACCAGTAAAGAGATATAAAATAGATGCAACAAAACATACCAGATCCTAGGACAGATGACACGTATTTTCAAGAACAAAAATGTAAACATAGACACTAAAGTTGCATTATACAAGACTATTATTATTCCATCATTATGCTACCAGTGCCAGACCTGGGCAATGACAGCACAAGACATAAGAAAAATAGTGACAACAGAAATGACATGTCTACGAAGAATACTCGGAGTGTCATTAAGAGATAGAATTAGAAACGATAACATCAGACAGATAACCAAAACAATACCATTATTGGAACACATCAAAAGACAACAGATCAAGTGGTTTTCACACGCTTCCAGACTACCGACATATAGCATGCCACAGATGGCCATGACATTTAGACATAACGGTTATAAAGCCAGAGGCAGACCATGTAAAAGATGGATCACAGAAATCAAAGAAGCCACAGGAACAAGTTTACAAACAGCATTATAAAGCCATCTCCAGAGAACTCTTCCATCCCTGACCCCACAAGGCAAACAAGGGCCACAGCGTATATATAGATAGATAGATGGATGGATGGATGGATGGATAGTCACATCAAGATGACAGTTGATGTGTAAGCAACCATTGATGTTAGTTTATGTTGGACTTGTCTATGAATTACGTTAAATGAATAATATAATATAGAGGACTTATTATTAAAGAAAAATCATAAGGAAGCAAACAGTATATGTACCAGGTCTGAACAGATGGCACCTACTTGCCTTGCAAAACCCTCTTGACTAAAGTTACGAGACCAGTATGTCAATTTTTTTTACATTGCTAAATACTTTTTGACATAATTTTACATAATTCCTGAATTTCTAACAAGGGAAGATGGAGTAAAAAATTGTTGACTTAAATTATGAACAACCCCTTACAATATATAGGCCTACATTTTCTAGCCTTACTGGTTGAAATTCTCTCCAGAATGGTGTAACCAGTTTGACAAATTTTCACCAGTAAAGCTAAAAAATTTGATAGAAAACTCGTAGTACTGTAGAAGAACTACTGACAATGCTTGTTTACAACCAGCGATAAATAAAATAATGAAATAATGCTACTGGATATTCTATCAAATATTACAATATAAATAATAAACCAAATAACACGGACTATTTCGACGTTGCGGTCCAAAAGCGACCTTTTTCAAGAAAAGAACACAAACAGAAAACAGAAAAAAACAAACTTAATAATTATTGAACACAAATTTATTTACGGAGATGTTCTCACAACCATCTCCGTACATGGATATGCTATAGATTTTTAAAACTGCGCGTTCATTTATGTTTTACACCGTGCGTACGAAAATCGACACACTATTGATAGACAAATAGCAATAGATCAAGTAAAAAGAGATGGCACAGGTGAAGAAATCATAATTGTTGAAACAGATCAAGTGAAAGCTTAGCACAAAAGATGACAAATGATGTGAACACACACCAACCACACACACCAACCACACACACCAACCAAGTAGTGTGTATGTGGATAATTTTGGTGAAACCCCCTCCACCTTGTCAACAACTACCAAACTTGTTCAGACCCTCCTTCGACCTAATTATTTGACGTAATTTATGAATATCCCCTCCCATGACCACTCATATGTGAAGCCAGCGCGCTAGCCACTGCGCTACATGGACCCCCTCAGATATCAGTGGAGTAGCGTCAATAGACCTCAAGATTCTCGTAGTCCCTCCCTTGATTAAACAACTTAACCCACACATAAGTATAGTTTTTACTATAATAATTAGTAAATATTTAAAAAAAAAACATTTCTCCCGATTTACAACACAAAAGTAATAAGAAATGACGCTGCAAAACATACATTTGTATAAAGCAAAACATACATTTGTATAAAGCAAAAAGAAGAAGAAAGGTCCCACGGGAAGTCAATTTTATTAGTCAATTTTGAAGCGTCAAAAATTATTACAATCGTGACAAAACGCTGTGAGTACGATCTTGACAGAACGTTGTGTTAATTTGTTTATCAGGTTGTATGTTTTGATTTCAAAGTCGACACACTGTGCTATGATCTACCATTGTCAAATTTCTACAAGGTCATTCCTCTGATATATAGGCCTATATATTTTTTTCAAGAAACCGTACTATGATCCCTCATTGTCCATTATTTTTACAAGGTCACTTCTGCTTCAGACATTGCACCGCTACCATAACTACGGGTCACGTTTTCAGAGTGTTTTTGTGTGCGAGTTCACTCAACTATTAATCAGGAAATTCCTTTTCTGATAACTTCGTAAAACAATTGGACAGTTTGTCGACGTGAATTACTTGTGATTCCCGTCACTATGAAACATTGTGCAGAAAATTTAAAGCGTTGTCTGGGAAATCCTTAAAGTTTTGATCGAGTTGGAACTAGCAGAAGTGACATGCAGTGATATTTCTGATGGACCTGTTTGAGCAATTTCTTGCTAACTGTTTTTTCAAATCTAATTTCTGTGTAGAAACCTGTCAAATATGTTGACACAATCTAGAAACAACTGGCAATGCAATCTAGTGATACTAGTTTTAAATGACAAGCGATGACGACAACGCCAGTATTGTTAAGTAGGTCACCGCAGTTCTAGAGTATGGACAAAGTGGTTGTGTAATGAACTTCAGTTATAGAAATTCATGTACACGAGGAAACCAGTCCAAAGTTGTAACATACAGGAACGTAACCAGTCCAAAGTTGTAACATACAGGAACGTAGATATTATTTTTTTTATTTAAAAAAGTGAATCCATAGCATTTATTAATGCCGTAGGGGTGTGAGATGTTAGCGATCTTACATTTCAGTTGATCTGCAATATGAGGGCCGTAGCCATCTCTTCTCCTTGGCAGTCTTTACTTCCTGGATCAATCTGGTACCCAATTAAGACTGGATCGAGGCAGCCGTTGCGATCTGAAAAACATTTCCGCCTCAACTGAGCAACGAATCCAGGACCACTCATATGCGAAACCATACAGTTCAGTGAGCTAACCACTGCTTAAGGTCACTCGGCGTTCCCACCTTAAAAATTCACGCTACTCCACTGGTTGATATGCGATGGGTAAAAATTTTTAAAGGTGGGGGGCAATGGGAATTCCCCTTTCCAATTTAGGATGATGGTTCGATCGAATTAGGAAATATCGAAAATATGTTAACTCTAAAGTTTCGAGGCGAATAGGCGTCAGTAATATTTACATAATAATTAATAGCAACTGTAATTTTGTTTTAAAAATTTCATGTTTTATAGTTATATTATGTATAATTATAAAATTATATTTGATAAAATTAATAATAATTAATAGCAAAAATAATAATTGTGTCAGAATCGGGCCAGATTCAAATTCTGCCTGTTACCTCCCGAGTTATTTATTCTGAGGCATGCAAGGTAGCTTACCTCTGTCCCCTGCGGTGCCTGGGAAAACTTCTTGGTGTACGTTTGAAGGATCTTATACATCCCAGACACGGATAGTCTCGAAAAAAACTAAGAAGGAATGAATCTACCAGTTGACCAGGTCTCAACTTCGTTGGGCCAGTTGCATTATTTGTATACCAAACGAACGTCTTCCAAAGAGACTTCTACTGTGAGTTGTGTGCAAGTAAGCGCTTAATGAATATGGGCTGGATATAAATATTAAAAAAATAACACATGATAATCAGCAAAGACACAGAAGATCAAGAGCTAAATATAAACATACATGGAGAAAAACTACAACAAGTAAAACAGTATCAATATCTTTGGCACATAGTCACAAATGACGGCAGATGTGAAACAGAAGTTAAAAGGAGAATAGGAATAGCTAAAAGTACGTTCAATGACATGAGGAAAATATTAACATCTAAACAAATTACAAAGTTAAAAATGAGAATTATAAAATGCTATATCTATTCTATATTAATGTATGGCTCAGAAACATTGACACTAAATAAACAATTAGAAGACATATTTGATGCCTTTGAGATGTGGGTATATAGAAGAATAGGGAGAACATCATGGAAAGAGAAGAAAACAAATAAAGAGGTGATAAAGACACTTAATATGAAGAAAGAACTACTAAGATAAATACAGATCAGGCAAATAAAATATTTTGGACACATTAAAAGACATGAAACCTTATTGAAGACCTTACTTGAGGGTAAAGTCAAAGGGAGGCGAGCAAGAGGTAGGCAGAGATACAAGTAGGAGAGTAACAACACACGATGGACAGGTTACAGTCTAGCAGAGTGCGCCACCAAGACAAGAGATAGGGAATGTTGGAGATCCGCTGTAGCCAACCTTCGTTGCGGAGACGGCACTTGATGATGATGAAGCGTTTAAACGTAGTTCAGAAGAAACACCTCGGGCACTGCAGAATTGACCCAAGCCTATGGGAAAGCACATCTATTGATCGTCCAGCCTTGGAACAGTCACAGCACAGCGGATATTACACATTTTGAACAAGATAGAACGTTGAGAACGTTTCTGTTCTTCTTCTTCTTCTTCTCGTTCGGAGTTTGACATGTCTACACAGCAAGTCCTGTTTTCTTAATAAATGCTGCTGTATTTGAAAGCTCCTCAGTGCTCCCATACATCTTTCTGTGGATATCCATCTCTGTGGGCCAGTGTTCTTCCCTTAACTGGTTTAGTGTATTGCAGTCTTGCAGGATATGTTCAGCTGTCTGTGCTGCCTGCCACAAAGGCACAGTGGTGATGGGACCAATCTTAGTCTATTTAATCTGTTGTGTCCTGTTCTGAGGCGGAAGATAATAACCTGCTCTGCTCTGTCAAGATAGTGGTAATTGTCTTTTGGGTGGTCGACTTTCCTGATGGCTTTGATAAGGGTCTTCTTTTCGTGGTAGGTGATTTCTTGGTCTTTTTGTTCCTGTGTTGCTCCATCCTTTGCCAGTCTGTCTGCCTCTTCATTTCCTGGTATGCCACAGTGGGATGGTATCCACTGTAGTACTACCCTTCTTTGAATGCTCACTTCTCGCATGGCTTTCTTCAGGTCTGGCTGTTTATCGCTGTCAAGGGCTTGTAGGACAGACATAGCATCAGTAAGAAATACCACCTGCTGGCATTGGCTTGTTGTGTTTCTAATTATTTCTGCAGCAATGTTTAAAACACGTTGCTGGTGATTAATAAGAAAAGACAAAAACTAAAAGGGTGATCAGAATGTTTCCCTCATCTCAAAACCTATAACATTCCTGCTCACATTGTAACAGGACTTTCAGGCCCGGATTGGACGCATCAGCCATCTGAGGACTCACAAACACTCAGACCGAACTTCACCATCTGAAGATTCACAAACACTCAAACCAAACTTCACCATCTGAGGACTCACACACACTCAGATCAAACTTGACCCTTGTTAATGTCATCTTTCCTTGCGAAGGATTAACGTCATCATCATCATTCATAGGACAAAACTTGAATGGATGGCATACAGCAGTAAAACTGTGCATCATATGTTGACCATTGGTCTACTTTACTATTCTTCTTCTTCTTCAGCGTTCATTCTCAAACTCCCACTGGATTTCTCTTGTAACAGGACAATGATCCTACAAGATTTCCAGTTGAATGTAGTCCAGATAATGGAAATTCGTTGTGTTGCCGTTTTATTTGCGCCAATGGCCCAACACATACATCTACGGCGGTACTTTACTAATCAAATCTATGTTGTGTGCTTTTATCTTGATAAAGACAGTTTTGTTAAAACGTCTATTCCTTGCATTTGTTCCAAATAAGACTGCGTTTAACCTTTATGTATATGTTTCCCAGAAACTTATTTATAACTCAAAGGACAAGAACATGTCCATTCTTCGTCTTCTTTCGTTCACATGAAACATGTCTATATCTGTAATTCTGACTTCTTAATAAAACGCACTGTCTTTTGTAGTGAATACAGTGGTTCATAGAGCTTTGATTCCAGTGTTGTTTCCTCTGGCCAATATGTCTGCCTCAGCGTTTCATGCTCAGAACACTCTTGAAGTATATGTTTGGCACTCTGTGCTGCTTGTCCACATGTACACATGGCCGTGTTGCCAATCTTGTACATTGTGTACATGTGACTGCGGAGTCGGTTGTGTCCTGTTCTGAGACGTAGAATTATAACTTGTTCTGATCTGTTCATAATGTGATAGTCATCTTGTGTTGGTGTTTGTGGCTTTCTTATTGACTTGATCATGGTCAGCACAGAATGCAGTGAAGAATGGAGGTGCAGGTGTATATAAAGAATATCCACACAAGTCTAGAGATACCATCAGAACACCAGCAGGGAAATTCTGCAATAATTATGATGCAGAAATTCGGGCAATTAGGGTAGCAACTAAAAAATTGCTGAACTCCAATTCTGACTCACAGCCTGTGGTATTCCTGACAAATGCATGATCAGTGCTTCAAGCTCTCCAGTGTGGAAAACTAACAGACTTGCAAAAACTACTGAATCAACTGTCTTACCAGTATAGGGTAACCATGTAGTGGATATCCTCTCACTGTGGAATACCAGGAAATGAAAAAGCAGACCAACTGGCTAAGGAATGTGCTGCCGAAGACCAACCAGATGTACTAATCACCCACCATCAGAAAAAGAACATGTCCATGTGTTATATCTTGCTATCTGTATGTTTTTATGGCTGACTGTCTGAAGATCTCGCTTTCTCACCTCTAATATCAGGATTGGTTTACATTAACACAATTCATTTTTAAAAAAAATGGCTCAAAGGGTTCAAAAGTAGTAGAGATTTGAGTTCACTGTACTCGGTTTCCCATATGTACTCCGTCACTCTCAAATTAAGCTACCGCCGCCTGCCTAGAATAGCACTCATAGCACGTAACTCCGTAGCTGCAAGTGATAACCCACAGGGATTTCCGAAAAAATCCACCTTGTAAACATGACGACACGAACCGGTTTCGAACTCATGAGCACAAGGCGAACAGCTTAACCACTACGCTAGGGAGATCCCTTTTTAAAATGCTGTCTTCGCCTGTCCCGTTCTAATATCGGTTGAACATCAATAAACTGTCATTAGTTGTTCTGAAATATATATATCTGCATGGACTTGTCCCATAATTCAACACTTGTCTATACCTTGATTGTGTTTGTGTTATATATAACCAAAACAGCGTACTGTTACTAATGATTTCAGTGGCTCTGGACTAACAGTTGCAGAAGTATGCCAAGATTGGTTGGACTGTCCAGGAATACCATATGTAAGCATTTGAATTTACCAGCCCTAGAAATGTTGTTATTGTTGCTATTGTTGTTGTTAATGTTATTATTGTTGTTAATGACATTGCTGTTCATATTGTTATCTTTGCAATTGTTAATATTAAACATGTTTTTATTATTGTTCTTAATTTTATTATTGCTGGTAATTTTATTATTGGTGTTAATGTTATTATTGTTGCTAATGTTATTATTTGTGTTAATGTTATTATTGTTGTTAATGTTATTATTATTGTTGTTGTGAATGTTATTGTTTAACTCAGGAAATATTGAGCTGACACCCAACTTGATTATGCAATGAGGAGAACTTCCATTGTAGAAAATTGAAAGTGTACAGGTAGTCTCAGTTTCTTCTGCGTTTGGCTTCAAACTCCTGCTGGTTAGCAGGTTGTAGTCTGAAGAATAGAATGATATTTACCACGGTTACAAATTAGTTGCGATAACTGCCCTTTTGACTTGACAATTTCATCATGTTTTTTTTTATTATTTTGAGATATGGGGTAGGACAGTCAATTTTATCACAAACTTCCTCAGTCGCCTCATACGATATTCATGGAAGTTGAGCATTGCTGTTATTTGTTTCCTTTTCGGGTCCTGACTACATACGGAAATGGTCATCTCATCATGTGACATCATATGTGACACCATAAGTAACATCATATGTTAAATCATAGGTAACATCATATGTGACACCATACGTAACATCATATGTGACATCATAGGTAACATATGTAACACCATAGGTAACATCATATGTGACACCATAAGTAAATTCATATGTGACACCATAAGTAACATCATATGTGATAACATAAGTAATATCATATGTAACACCATAAGTAACATCATATGTGACATCATAAGTAATATCATATGTAACACCATAAGTAACATCATATGTAACACCATAAGTAACATCATATGTGACACCATAAGTAACAACATATGTGACATCATAGGTAACATCATATGTGACACCATAAGTAACATATGTGACACCATAAGTAACATCATATGTGACATCATAAGTAATATCATATGTAACACCATAAGTAACATCATATGTGACATCATAAGTAATATCATATGTAACACCATAAGTAACATCATATGTAACACCATAAGTAACATCATATGTGACACCATAAGTAACAACATATGTGACATCATAGGTAACATCATATGTGACACCATAATTAACATCATATGTGACATCTTAAGTAACATCATATGTGACAACATAAGTAACATCATATGGAACATCATAAGTAACATCATATGTGACACCATAAATAACAAGTAACATGATATGTGGCACCATAAGTAACATCATATGTGACACCATAAGTAACATCATATGTGACACCATAAGTAACATCATATGTGACATCATAAGTAATATCATATGTAACACCATAAGTAACATCATATGTGACACCATAAGTAACATCATATATGACATCATAAGTAAACAATATGTAATATCATAAGTAACACCATAAGCGACGTCATAAGTAACATCACATGTGACACCATAAGTAACATCATGTGTGACATCATAAGTAACATCATATGTTACACCATAAGTAACATCAAATGTCACACCATAAGTAACATCATATGTGACACCATAAGTAACATCATATGTGACACCATAAGTAACATCAAATGTTACACCATAAGTAACATCATATGTGACACCATAAGTAACATCATATGTGACACCATAGGTAACATCATATGTGACACCATAAGTAAAATCACATGTGACGTCATAAGTAACATCACATGTGACACCATAAGTAACATCATGTGTGACATCATATGTGACATCACATGTGACACCATAAGTAACATCATATGTGACACCATAATTAAAATCATATGTGACACCATAACCAACATCATATGTGACATCATAAGTAAAAGAATATGTGACATTATAAGTAACATCATATGTGGCACCATAAGTAACATAATATGTGGCACCATAAGTAACATCATATGTGACATCATAGGTAACATCATATGCAACATCATTTGTAACATCATATTTGATATCATAGGTAACATCATATGTGACACCATAAGTAACGTCATATGTGACACCATAAATAATATCATATGTGGCACCGTCAGTAACATCATATGTCACACCATAAGTAACATCATATGTGACACCATTAGTAACATCATATGTGACACTATAAGTAACAGCATATATGACACCATAAGTAACATCATATGTGACATCATAAGTAACATCATATGTGATACCATAAGTAACATCATAAGTAACATCATATGTGACACCATAAGTAACATCATATGTGACACCATAAGTAACATCATATGTAACACCATAAGTAACATCATATGTGACATCATAAGTACTATGACCAGAACTGAGATGTTGTGGGAAACAGGAGAAGATGATAGAATTGCAGACAGTGTAGACTGCAACTCGTGCCATCTCCGCATGTTATGTTGACAGAAACAGAAGATTATAATTGCAGACAGTATAGAAAGCAACTCATGATCATGATGTGCCATCTCAGCATGGAAAGTTTACTGAAATAGAGGAAGACGATACAGGGGAATTATAAGAACTGCAATAATAAACCAAGAAACATTGCACCACTGGCAATACAGTAGACCGCCTAGTTATAAAGGCCACCTCCCAAAGTTGACCACATTTTATAGGCCGAACACGCAACATAGTAAAGTACATGTTTCAGTACAGGCGTGCTTTCGAAATGAAGCGATGTAGAAGAGTCGTGAGAGTGTCATGGACGGCAAGAGCGACAAACCAAGATCTGCTAAGCAAAATCAGCGTTCAAGAAAGCTGACTTTTAAACACCAGATTACGAAGAAAGTGAAGCACATGGCCGTGTGGTTAGAACGCCGTTCTCAGACCCTTGACGTCCCGGGTTCAATTCACGGTTGGGACAGGGTTATTTCTTTCTGAGGTACAATCAAAATCCTTCCTGTACATGCCCCGGCGTCTGCTATGGCAAAGCGCTGCAGCCTTTAGAAAGACTACCTGCACTCCTTCACACAAAAAATGCAGTAACGAAAGTAATTTTTATTAAGAAGGAAGTTAGATTTTTTTCCCGGCCATGTGAAGAGATACGATTGCATGGAAAGAGTGTTGTTGAAGATGCGGGCGATAGACGGCAGTAGAGGCAAAGGCCGACCACGACGTCGTTGGACAAGATATATTTAGAAATGTATGTACATGTCGCTAGAGGAGGCGGGACAACTTGCCAGAGACCGCGAGGATTTCTGGGGATTCATAAGGAAGATTACGTTCTGGAAAGAAAACGTCACATGGCACACATAGCTCATATGTATCGATACAGCCAGCCTCACATGGATCAGTACAGCAAGCCTCGTACCATATGTTGAGCTGTGCGCTACGAGGCTGTCCGTGAATTACAACAATCATAAGGGGAAGGGGGTGTCTGAAAAAGTTGGAAGTTGTTGACAAGGAATGGGGGGGGGGGGGGAGTCTGACAAAAGTTGACCTCGGTCAAAACATTTTTCATATACCAGTTAAATTAAAAAAAAATAGATTTTGGACAAAAATTTCCGTAAATTTTTGTGTGTGGGTTAATTTTTTTTTCACATAATTAAGAAGGAGGTGTTCCTGAATTCCTAACAGTGTGTTGACCAAAATGTCTTTATCTTATTAGGGGCAAGCAAACAGAATGAAACCGCAAAACAAATGAAGATTACATTGAAGGAAATGTAATATTATAAATAAATAAAATACACTATTATGGTAAGTACAGAGTGTTTGTTAACCAGCAGAGAACTGAAACTGTCAGTGGTTGTGTAATATACTCAGGTGGAGATCGGATCATCCATGAGTGTGTCATGTGTTCAAGTGCTGATGACCAGAGGGGTCAAAAATGTGCAAAATATTGTTGACGTAATTTATGGACAGCCTCTAGAGTCTATTGAGAGGTCACCGTATAGAAGTCACCATATAGGTGTCACTATATAAATATCACCATATAGAGGTCAGCATATATATGTCACCATATAGAGGTCAGCTTATATATGTCACCATATAGAGGTCAGCTTATATATATCACCATATAGAGCTTTTTACTACTGTATGAGGTTGCTAATTATTCGATGAATCTATTTTGTTTGCTATTAATCGTGATGTCTTCAATAAAGACACTTCGTCCAAGACGTCGTTGTTGTGTTTTTGTGTGCTTTAATATCTGTGTTAATCAAGACATGTGTACATTATGTACGTCACTTCCGTTATCTTGTATCCTGATGATGTTAAACTTCCACTCGTGACACAATGAACATGAGGACTAAAACTTGAACTTCCTTTCAGCATCTGAACAACTTCCCAACTACCATCGAATGTAGTCTTGTCACAGAAGTCCAGAAAGAAGTAAGTAAAGATATACTTCACACATATACTTCACACATATACTTCACACATATACTTCACTTGACTACTACACTAACATAAACTTAGTTTTATTTATTTCTCACAGAGTCCCATGGCTCTACTTATTGAGATAATGTTTTACTGAAGTTATACCCATTATAGACGAGTTATAAGAATATCATAGACGGATAACATATAACCCAGGCGTCCCGCAAAACGCTGAACATAAAGAAGGAACACTGGTTTTAGAAAAACATTTTTTAAACAATCTAATACAGTGCAACTTTCTATCGTTATTACAAATTTCACTATGTAATCATATTTTTCAAAATATCTGATTTCATTTATTCTTTATTGTTTGTACTGTATATGGCGAATTTATGTTATTACATACATATTTTGTCGGTCGGGAACAAGTTATTATAACGGAATTCCACTGTAGGCCTATATAATTTTACATATGAAAACATGATGGTTATGGTGATTAATAGTGGAAGGAAATTCTTATGGCGGCCCAACCATAATGTTTTTGCAGTCCCTGAGTTTTGAGTCGCAATGTCTAATCTCCATAGTTCTCTCACGTTTCCTCCCCAACCTCCAAACCCATGTGTTCCCTGTATTGACTGTGCCACGAAATCACAGCGTAGATCTCATGTAAACTGTTTAACATATCCCAGCAGAAATTATGGTGCCCTCGTGTAGACTGTTTAACAGCATATGCCAGCTGAGATCATAGTGCCCTCGTGTAGACTGTTTAACTCATATCCCAGCAGAGATAATGGTGCCCTCACGTAGACTGTTTAACTCATATCCTAGCAGATATCATGGTGCCCTCACGTAGACTGTTTAACTCATATCCTAACAGAGATCATGGTGCCCTCATGTAGACTGTTTAACTCATGTCCTAGCAGAGATCATGGTGCCCTCATGTAGACTGTTTAACTCATATCCTAGCAGAGATCATGGTGCCCTCATGTAGACTGTTTAACTCATATCCCAGCAGAGATCATGGTGCCCTCACGTAGACTGTTTAACTCATTAAGCTTTCAGCTTACATCAACACTTTAATATCAATCTAACTTCATTTAAACTGTCTGGCGGTTATGTTCCCTATTTTGACACCGTTGTCTCTGTTCCGCTCCATGGTTGATGTCAGTTTGTATGATTAAGTTACTAGATTTAAGTCGAACACAGCTAGCGTCTTCCAATAACTCACTTGTATCGATTGTCGAGTCAGGCGTACATTATAAAATCGCTGGACGCTGGCGAAGTAATATCCATAGCAATCGTTTTGTGATTACATTTTAATTGAGGATGTTGAAGTTGTTTGAATTCTGTTGGCTTTTGTCATTGGAAGCGATCAAGTGGATGCTGTAGACATGTAATTTTGTAAAGATAGATTGACCTCCGTTCTATTTGAAAGGGTAACTCTTAACAACGTGTCTATTATTATGTCCACTTGATCTACCATTTTATATAGTTTCAAATTCTGGCTTGTCTTGGCTCGCCCAGATGTGACTTGTTATTGTAACCTTCTTATGACGTACCATTTACAGAAAGTTGTTCTCGCAGTCATTCTGTAAGCCTCTCGTTTCTGTAAAAACTGCCCTGCTTTCTCTAATTTAGTATTAAAAATGTCTTTTTTCTATTGTCATCTTGGGTATCCTCTATTTCTTGAACATTTTCCTGCATGGTTAATCTTTCTTTACTAGAAACAATAAATAAATAATTACACTGTCATTGTCAGAAGAAAGGGTAAAAACATTAATAGCTATGGAGAGTTCTAAGCAACATTATAATAAGAAAGCAGTGATTATTTAAAACATTTTTTTTCTTTGAATAGAAAACTGTCTAGCTCGTGGCATTGTGGCTTACTGTCACATTAAGTCAAACAATCATTGGTGGATTGCTAAATATAGTGCTTTTTTCTGGGTATACGCAGGTACACGGCGTATACCTACCTTTTACTATTTGTTTATTACTTTGGTTGTGATTTGGTTCACTATAAAGAAACATCACTGCATCTACAAAACAACAATTCAACCGTGACATGTCTACTGAAATTGTCATTTCCTTTATTTTTGATCAGAATGGTAAACGTCAAGAACACTAACGCACGGTATCCTGGTGATAGATTAATAGATGAAGCTGCAGTGTCCAGAAACAATTTGAAACCTACAACGGATTATCTTGACCTGGATTTACAACCTATCAGTCTACTTTCACAGGTGCTGAAAGTGATAACAAAAGTGGTTTTCAGTTTAGAAATATCTGATTTCACCTTTGACAGACACTGAACAATTTCACCTTGTCTTTCGTAATTTATGGTCTTCCTGGTTGATCATGATTCATCCATCAAGTGACACATTCGACTTTCCCCGTTATTTTCATTGGTCACTTTGTGTTGTCATCCAAAGAAATTCGCCATAAAAGTCAAATGCATCACAATAGAAGGATGAATCCCAAGTTAGCCCACATGTCTTGGGATGTCCATTGTGTCGAAAAAATACTGCTTCCCAGGCAGAAATCAAGTGTGACGATCTCTGGCAGAGCTTATCAAGCTCAAGAAAGTGATTTTCGCACATTTTCATACAGAACGAGTACAGTATCTAGTATCGAAAGGTAAAGGTAGGTCCCATGGCATCTGCCGTCGGGGATGAAGATAACTCTTCATGTACTAAGCCGCAGCAACTATTAGGTGGGGTGGCCAGTTCCCTTCCTTGCTGTTTTTTAACCTTCCCTAACTCATGCATCAGGTACTCATTTACAGCTGAGTCGACTGGAGGAGTGGTCGTGTCAAGTGAGAAATCACAACCCGGATTTTTTTGTTTATGTCCGGACGTGGTTTCGAACCTGGCACGCTGTAACCAGATGATAGCAAGCGAGCTCACTATCCACTAGGCTACCGCGCTCCTCATCTAGTATCTACACACAGCTAAAATCTCCAACTTTAATTACTTTCGCAGGCGAATGTTTGTTGACAGAGCCCCAATGAAAGAAAGAAATATACGCATAGCAGTTGCAGCTAGAACATTGACTAAACTAATATCTGGAGATCGAAAGATGTTAGGAAGAATCACCAAGATAAAGCTATTCAACTCCTGTATTGTCCCATTATTCATGTATGGAAGTGAAAGCTGGAAATCAATTCAAACAACAGAACACAAATTCTCCGGAAACTGATGAACATAAAATAGACCGATTTCGTCACACACATAGTGAATTACAAAACAAAACACACCAAGAATGCCTCAAACGTCATAAGAAAACGCAAATGGAAATACCCGGCTCAAATTTTAAGACTAGATGACAACATAATAAAGCAACAAGCCCTTATGTGGACAAACGAGGATAAAAGAAAACGAGGGAGACCTAAATAAACCCTAAAAAAAACTATACTTACAGAATGGGAAATAGGCTGCAAGACCATATAAGAACTAAAACTGCAGGCAGCAGACCGTAACTTACGGAGAATTAAAACTTCAGCCCTATGCGCCGCCCGCGACAGGAAAGGAACTAAGTAAAACCCCTTCCCATGAGGAGAACTTATCTACAAGTCTGAAAGAATAGTTAACACATGTCGAATCAAAGGAATCACTAGTTTCAAGAGTAAAATGACGAAAAACATGCAAGCTGTAGAGATGTATGCGATTATGATTCCCTGTTAAAAACGATCTTACAGGGTACAGAACAAGGTGAATTAAACAGTGGGGTCAAAGAAAATCATGGGTGGAAGATATAAAAGACTGGACAGGTCAAGATTTGTCCACACTTGTCCGCATCACTGAGGATATCAATCACTGAGTGTTGACGCATTCAATGTAGTACCCCTAAGGACTATGATGGTTTATGGGTTTATGCGTGATCGATCGATAATATAGAAGACCTGTTCGCTAAATTAAGTTGGACCCCCATGCGTTATGTGTTGTGATTATTGTTTGGATTTCAGTTGGTTACTATTTATATACCTGGAATCACATGCCACAAATAGTCAAGGCGATTCCAAGTATATAAATAGTAACCAAGTGAAAGCCAAATAATAATAAAAACACGTAACGAATGGGGTCCAACTTAATTTAGCGAACAGGTCTTCTAAACCAGTCCACGGTCTCGGTTTATGTATGGTTGACTCGTAAAATAATATATTTATTCCTTAATCGGCTTGCCACTAATTATAATTTCCAGGTATGTGCAATTAAAGCTGCCGTTTCTCGGAAACGCGTCAGAGGTCAAAGTTTAAAGAATGCCGACTGTGAGATGATTCGATCTGTCAAGGTATGTAACCCCGTGCTATCTTGTGTGGCGCTATAAAGTGGCAGTAAATAAAGGCATATATACTAATTTTCGTGTCAATATGAAGACACAACGAACCAGTAGACTAATTAGAAAAACATAAGCAGCAGTAGAACTAAGTAGGATCAACGATGCCAACGGCTGTAGATACAAATTCGGGTTCTGGTTTGGAACCCCCACGCCCCCTATCCCATTAGATTATGAATGTGATTATTTCCTTTGTCAATGTTTCCCAATTTATATTAATCAATTATTAATTTAACTATATTTTTTTAGCGGTAACATAATATTTGAGGCTAGGAGAGGTTTTGGTTTACATAACTAACCCTAACCCTAAATAAATTTATATTAAATTAATAAAGGATAAACAAAAACTGACAAACATTAGCAAGGGAAATAATCACATCGAGAGGTCTGGGTTTAAAACAAGTACCCAATTTCGTAAAGGATAAGGGAGGGGGGAGGGGGGTCATTGAACCCGTCGCCTATCAGACCAACCAGCATGATACAGTAAAATCCTTGAAGATGACATGGCTAAATAGTGAGATTCTCCTTCGATGGAAATACTATATCATCCCTTCATGTACTGTACAATTACGTTTTTACCACATCTGTAAATAAAGACATAGGTCTCTTCTCTACACACCACTGTTAGTTAGAGACTTATGTGCATGTAATAAAGCTCACGAGAAAGCAGTACGCACGAAAGAATACAACAGCTCTGTTGCTCATTATTAATTATTCTTTGAAACAAACAAATGGTTGTACATAGTTCGTGTTCAATCTGAGTCTGCACATCCCAAATTGTTACCATTACATTTTGAGAAGTGGTATCCATGAAATACGTCAATAATATTTTTGTTAATCCCCCCCCCTCTCACGCCTTGTCTCAGGGACCCCCACCCCACACTGCATAATTATGTAGAAATAAATATTTCCCCCATCTGTACATTATTTTAACAGTAAAAGTGCGAAAAAAACCACTAGGACATGATGTGCTTCACGTTTTGTACAATTTATTTTCACATTAATACAACTTAATTGGTGTATACAAGATAGCGTTAATGATGGCAGATGTGAAACAGAAGTTAAAAGGAGAATAGGAATGGCTAAAAGTACCTTCAATGGCATGAGGAAATTATTAATATCTAAACAAATTACAAACAAGTTAAAAATGAGAATTATAAAATGCTACATCTATTCCATATTAATGTATGGCTCAGAAACATGGACACTAAATAAACAATTAGAAGACAAAATTGATGCCTTTGAGATGTGGGTATATAGAAGAATAGGGAGAACATCATGGAAAGAGAAGAAAACAAATAAAGAGGTGCTAAAGACATTTAATATGAAGAAAGAACTACTAAGAGAAATAAAGATCAGGCAAATAAAATACTTTGGACACATTAAAAGACATGACACCCTATTGAAGACCTTACTTGAGGGTAAAGTCAAAGGGAAGCGAGCAAGAGGTAGGCAGAGATACAAGTGGGAGAGTAACATTACACAATGGACAGGTTACAGTCTAGCAGAGTGCACCACCAAGAAAAGAGACAGGAGATGTTGGAGATACGTTGCAGCCAACCTTCGTTGCGGAGACGGCACTTGATGATGATGATGATGAAAAGATATCGTTAATGACTTCAATATTGAGAACAGTTTTGTCAAGTTTGTTCAAGATCCCAATCCTCTCACTCTTTCGAATTGTTGACGTAATTTATGGACAAACCCTTCAGGTGATTAGCATGAACCTAGAATGTACATTGTTACTAGGGCGCATCAGGTGCAGCTGCGTTTAGAATCTTGTCTGTTATCAAGAAGCATCAGGTCCACTTGCATTTAAAATCTTGCCTGTTACCAGGAAGCATCAGGTAGAGCTGCATTTAGAATGTCTATTATCAGGAAGCATCAAGTACAGCTGCGTTTATAATCTTGGCTGTTACCAGGAAACATCAGGTGGAGCTGCGTTTATAATCTTGCCTGTTACCAGGAAACATCAGGTGCAGCTGCGTTTAGAATCTTGCCTGTTACCAGTACTCATCAGGTGCAGCTGCGTTTAGAATCTTGCCTGTTACCAGGAAATATCAGGTGGAGCTGCGTTTAGAATCTTGCCTGTTACCAGTACTCATCAGGCGCAGCTGCGTTTAGAATCTTGCCTGTTACCAGGAAACATCAGGTGGAGCTGCGTTTAGAATCTTGCCTGTTACCAGTACTCATCAGGTGGAGCCGCGTTTAGAATCTTGCCTGTTACCAGTACTCATCACGTGGAGCTGCGTTTAGAATCTTGCCTGTTGCCAGTACTCATCAGGTGGAGCTGTGTTTAGAATCTTGCCTGTTACCAGTACTCATCAGGTGCAGCTGTGTTTAGAATCTTGCCTGTTACCAGGAAACATCAGGTGGAGCTGTGTTTAGAATCTTGCCTGTTACCAGTACTCATCAGGTGCAGCTGTGTTTAGAATCGTGCCTGTTACCAGTACTCATCAGGTGGAGCTGCGTTTAGAATCTTGCCTGTTACCAGTACTCATCAGGTGGAGCTGTGTTTAGAATCTTGCCTGTTACCAGTACTCATCAGGTGCAGATGTGTTTAGAATCTTGCCTGTTACCAGGAAACATCAGGTGGAGCTGCGTTTAGAATCTTGCCTGTTACCAGGAAACATCAGGTGGAGCTGTGTTTAGAATCTTGCCTGTTACCAGTACTCATCAGGTGGAGCTGTGTTTAGAATCTTGCCTGTTACCAGTACTCATCAGGTGGAGCTGTGTTTAGAATCTTGCCTGTTACCAGTACTCATCAGGTGGAGCTGCGTTTAGAATCTTTCCTGTTACCAGTACTCATCAGGTGGAGCTGTGTTTAGAATCATGCCTGTTACCAGTACTCATCAGGTGCAGATGTGTTTAGAATCTTGCCTGTTACCAGGAAACATCAGGTGGAGCTGCGTTTAGAATCTTGCCTGTTACCAGGAAACATCAGGTGGAGCTGTGTTTAGAATCTTGCCTGTTACCAGGAAACATCAGGTGGAGCTGCGTTTAGAATCTTTCCTGTTACCAGTACTCATCAGGTGGAGCTGTGTTTAGAATCTTGCCCACTGACTAACACTGGGAGTCTAATCAAAGCAATGAGAATAAGTATGATTCCCACGAACTGTGTATTTTCATGAAGAACATTTATGATGGGGCCTAGCAAACACAAGTAGACGCAAGCTTGTGTTCTCTCTTGTAACTAGTCGGACATATTAATGTTTGTAGTCAACATAGCCTTTTAGGAAGCAGACCAGTCTAAATTGTCGAGACATATTCATTCATCAGGTGCCATGCCGGCTGGTGTAAGCGATCATGGATCCCCACAGCTCTATCTCCATTATTATGTATCATGTTCGTTGTTGTTTCCCTGCAGTGCCATGTTGTATAATATTTTCTCACGTTGTCGCCCTCTGTCTCTGTTGGCTTCAATCTTGCCTGTTGTGACTATGTTCTCCATACGTCCTTGTCTCATAACGTGACCATAAAATAAAGATTGTCTTTTTTTATATTATTCATTAAGCTCCTTTTCACATTTAACTCTTTCAACACCTCCACATTAGTTTTCATGGCAGTCCATGTTTTTCTCAGAATTCTTCTGTCTTCTTCTTCAGCGTTCGCTCTCAAATAACCACAACGAATATTTCGTGTGATTTCCGCCAGGGAGCGTGAAGTACGTTGTGCTGCAAGTTCCACAGTAGAACTGTGATTATTTGCACCACGGTTGGCCACTTGTGGCCAGGACGTCCGAGGTCCGCACATCCGTTTTCGTCATTCCTTTATTTCGGGTTTGGTCCCTAGTCCGTGACAGCCTGTCTGTCTGTCGCCGGGCACGCTGGTGTGTAGTGCCTCTTCGCCAAGACGCTTGTCGAGCGCGTCTATCTGGTACGAGGTGTTTCACAATCTATAAACTCATCTCGTGCATTTGGACAAAATGTGCCTGTGCCCATTGGGTACTGAACCGTTTCTCATCCGCGAGCCTGGTTCCGTATGAGGAAGAACTCACCAGAAGAGTTGGACCCTGGCTCGTTCGCCCTCCTACCCGAGGCATCGTTCACGGACATCGTGGTTCCCTCGTCCAAGTTCGAATCTCACACCACGCGTTTGAGAGCAGGGCGTTCTCGAGCTAAACAACCTTGTCCCAATAGCGCCTGAGCCCATCAGGTACTGAACCCTTTCTCTCTGCAAGTGTGTTTCCGGTATAGGAAGCTTGACAGTAGAGTTGGGCCAGGGCTAAAATCGTTGTCCCTTTTGTGCCTAAGCCCATCAGGTACTGAGCCCTTTCTCTCTGCAAGTGTGTTTCCGGTATAGGAAGCTTGACAGTAGAGTTGGGTCAGGACTGCCATCGTTGTCCCTTTTTTTGCCTAAGCCCATCGGGTACAATACCCTTTCTCTTCGCGAGCATATTTCCGGTTTAGGAAGGCTCTACATTAGAGTTGGGTTAGGTCTTCTTGCTTTTCTGAACGCTCGTGATTGGGTCTGGGTCTCTGCCTATGAGGAGTACAGGTAACTAGAAGCTCGTCTCGAGCTAACAGAACTTGTAGTATCCCCTTCCTATGAACCTTTCACTTTCTATTTGCAGTTCGCGCTGCCCTCTGGCGCTGTTCTGCACGTTCATTGTGTCATTGTACTCATTATGACATTATTTATTTCTCGCCATGCATCCACCTTTACGTACCTTTTACATTGGCCGCCCCTCCAATGTATTTACTGGACTGACTGGCATCACTGTATATCGACAGTGTCGCTATATGTGGTGATGCTGGTGGTGTCGGAGATATTGCCTGTCTCTATTGCAGTCAAATCTCTTTTCATCTGCTTCCTCCACATTCTCGGACACGATCCCCAAATGATTTGGCCAGAATCAGCTCGAGCTGCTGTTTTCTGTTACCAGGGTGCACCGCGAGGAGGTACATTTGGGATCTTGGTTATCTGCTAACCCTTGGTCCGCCTAGAGCAATGCGTTCCCTTTGCACCCCGTCTTCTGTCGATACATATTGTCACTAAATTTCACAAATGACCGCTGACCAAAACATATTTTATAGAGAAAGTGCCTTGCCCATTTACACGAATTCCCTCTCGGCTCTGTTGATTAGTACCAAGGAAAAGACAGTCTCATTACGCAAGGAAACAATCAGAATTACAGGAGATGACAGAAGATGGTTTATTACATCATACATTGACTTTGGTTATTCCCTCTGGCTTTTCTGTAAGGGTTTACGCCCTTATCATAAAGCGCTCTGTGCTAAAGTTGTCAGCATATCCCCCAACTTTCCATACTCGCCTCTTGCAATAAATATGGAAAGAGGACAAAGTAAACATATGATGTTGTAGAAGACAAAAAGCAAAACAAAAACAATTGCCTGGTTATTTTCATCTGTTTACAGCTTTCTCCAGAACAACTTGTTTTGATGATGGACATGTTGGTCGAGGAGAAAGTATCAGTTACTGCTGGTCAGTTGCAGAATTTACGAGATACTTATAACATTGAGCAAGCCAACGCTGACGTAAGTAGTGTGTGTAGTTTTGTTAATGAATTTGTTGGTTCTGTTGCTGGCATGTTTTAGTTCTTCAAGAGAATCTTGTGTGTAGTGGAAATATGTAAGCAAGTTAGAATATATTAGTTGTGACAAAAGCGACATTTGTGAGGTTATGAGAAGGGAATGAGGTTGATGCAAGAGGAAGTGACATTTGTGAGGTTATGAGAAGGGAATGAGGTTGATGCAAGAGGAAGTGACATTTGTGAGGTTATGAGAAGGGAATGAGGTTAATGCAAGAGGAAGTGACATTTGTGAGGTTATGAGAAGGGAATGAGGTTGATGCAAGAGGAAGTGACATTTGTGAGGTTATGAGAAGGGAATGAGGTTAATGCAAGAGGAAGTGACATTTGTGAGGTAATGAGAAGGGAATGAGGTTAATGCAAGAGGAAGTGACATTTGTGAGGTTATGAGAAGGGAATGAGGTTAATGCAAGAGGAAGTGACATTTGTGAGGTTATGAGAAGGGAATGAGGTTGATGCAAGAGGAAGTGACATTTGTGAGGTTATGAGAAGGGAATGAGGTTGATGCAAGAGGAAGTGACATTTGTGGGATTATGAGATGGAAATACAGTAAACCATACAGGAACTCGATTGTTAGGCTCTAAGACTGTCAGCCTTTAATCTATTGTAAGACTGTAGCCTACAAGCTCATCTTGGAAAAAAAAGTTTGCCCAAATTGACCAATGTCCATGCCATAAGGATCCCCAGACTACAGAACATTCTGCAGACATGTCCCTCTTTTGACAGATTGAGGACTCAGATCTGGAAGTGCACCATGAGGACATTCTGCTCACTATTGAATTTATACATGCGACTCTCCTGTCTATAGACTTTTGAGCCTGGAAAATTGATAACAGAAGAAGAAAACGCGTGTGCTTCAAGAACAAGTGATATTAGTGAGAGGGGACTTATTTCATATGGCCGTACGGCTAGAACGCCGGCCTCAGATTCCTGAGGTCTCGGGTTCAACCCGCGGTTGGGACAAGGATTTTTATCTTTCGTAGGTGCAATAAAAAATTCTTCCTGTACACGTCGCGGTGACAGCTTTGGCAAAGCGGCCTTTTTTCCACAGCTTTAACAGCCTCCCTACACTCCCTAATAGGAAAACACGCAGTAATGAAAGTTTGAAAGTAAGATATTAGTGATGTTATGAGAATATACCCCAAGTAGTGCTAGTAGGAGCTAGAGAGAGTGAATGAGATCGAGAGATAGATAATGCTAGAAACAAGAAAGAAGGAAATTGATTCGGAGAGATGAAATAGTGCTAACATGAGAGAGAGAGAGAGAGAAAAAGAGAGAAATAAAGTGATTGGAATTGAGAGATAGAGATATCGTTAGGAAGAGAAATGGAGCGGTTACATACTATCTGTAATCCTGGCAGGTCAAGCATAGCTGGTGTGAGCTTGTGATTTACAGAAGGGCTATTAAATGGATCAAGGACGTGGAAGATTTCCTTCTGCATCATCAGGTAAACAGAGTTCTATCTTAGAATTCTAGATACTCGGACTTAACATGAGTCACAGAAAGAGGCGGCTGTTACTAAAAAAGAATAGTAAGTATTTCCCTTGTATAGTTTGTGCGCTGATCTCATCCAGCGGCACTTATCTGTGTAATTTCGGCTTTTCTCATCCTTTTTATTGGCTGGCGACACAAAGTATATGCAAAACAACTAATGATAAATCTCATCAGCCAAGATCAGTGACGCTATGTCAGATCACCAAGTTGGACTGTTCTGGAGACATAGCAAATAATGTACCCAAATAAATCCAGGTTATTTTTAGTAGTAATAACCGCCTCATTTTGTGACACCTTTGCTTTAGCCTTTGTGTAGATCTAGAAAATCTTGGTTGTATACATTCATAATTATCTAGATTACAAAGCGGAAGAGACCAGCTAAGATACTGCAAGACAGAAGCGGGCAAGTAGAAAAGACAAAACATCTCAACGTCCCATAGACACACTCTACAGGTGTCAATCGTGTGAAAGAACTTTTTTTGCTCGCATTGGACTTGTTAGTCATTTAAAAAGACACATTTAAGTTTATTATTATTTATTATTGTTATTATTATTCCTCTTCTTCTTCATTATTATTATTATTACTACTACTACCACTACTACTACTACTACTACTACTACTACTACTACTACTACTACTACTACTACTACTACTACTACTACTACTACTACTATTACTGTATTATTATTGTGGTTGAGTTTTGGGCATCGTCGATTACGACAGACGAACATCATCATTATCGTTGTGTAGATATACTCGCAGGAAATTGTTAAAGGACGGAATATCTGCTGCCAATCAACGTTAACAATGGACTTAGACAATCGACTCGACTATTGTATTGATGCTGTAAGGACCGGATATTTCTATAGGACTGTAGTACAGCGCCGAAACTAGGCATGGACGGCAGACAAGGGAAGAGGCGACAAAAACGATATCCTGGGACGCAGCAACAGAATTGAAGTTAGTTTATATAAAGGTTGGGGGGGGGGGGGGCAAACTTGCTTGACAATTGCGCCAATATTTGTAGTATTGGTGCTGGTTGTATACTTTCTCTTCATATAAATTATAGGTATTTGTTAACTTTACTGTAGGTACAGGTGTTTGTTAACTTTACTGTAGGTACAGGTGTTTGTTAACTTTATTGTAGGTACAGGTGTTTGTTAACTTTATTGTAGATAATGGTGTTTGTTAACTTTACTGTAGATAATGGTGTTTGTTAACTTTACTGTAGATAATGGTGTTTGTTAACTTTACTGTAGATAATGGTGTTTGTTATCTTTACTGTAGATAATGATGTTTGTTAACTTTACTGTAGATAATGATGTTTGTTAACTTTACTGTAGCTACAGGTGTTTTTTAATTTTATTGTATGTACAGGTGTTTGTTAACTTTACTGTAGATACTGGTGTTTGTTAATTTTACTGTAGGTACGGACGCTTTTTTAACTTTACTGTAATCTCAAGTGTTTGTTACCTGCACTGCAGATGTAGGTGTTTGTTACCTGCACTGCAGATGTAGGTGTTTGTTACCTTCACTGTATGTACACGTGTTTGTTACTTTATTTGTATATACAAGTGGATGTATGAAATAATCATACAATTTCCACCATTATTGTTGTCTCTTATTTCTAGTATAGATATTATTGTTTCTACTGTTGCTTGCAGGGATATTCTTGTATCTTTTGTTTCTATTAGTTCTCTTGCTATATCACTTGTGTCTATTAGTTCTCTTAGTATCTCTCTTGCGCCTATTAGTTCTCTTATTGCCCTCTTGTGTCTGTTAGTTCTCTTGCTATCTCTCTTGTTATATTTTTTAATCTGTTAGTTCACTTGTGATATCTCATGTTTCTACTAGTTCTCTTTTCATATTTCTTGTTTATTAGTTTTCTTGTTATATCTCTGGTGGCTGTTCATTATGTTTGTGAATTCTCGTGTTTCTATTCGTTTTCTTGTTATATCTCTTATATCTATCAGTTATCTTGTGAATTCTCGTGTTTCTATTAGTTTTCTTGTTATATCTCTTATATCTATCAGTTTTGTGAATTCTCGTGTTTCTATTAGTTTTCTTGTTATATCTCTTATATCTATCAGTTATTTTGTGAATTCTCGTGTTTCTATTAGTTTTCTTGTTATATCTCTTATATCTATCAGTTATCTTGTGAATTCTCTTCTAAATTCTGTGTCACTTCCCTCTTTGTTTTCTTTCAGTGTAAGAATTCATGTAATAAAATGTTTGTCAATTGCTGACAAGCAGATTTTAATGATATCTATATAAATATTCTGATTCAGGCTTTGGGAGTATACCTGTATGGAGAACTTCTGATAACTAAGAACAAGCGATTTCAAAATCTGGCCTATGACTGCTACAGTAAACTTCAGGCAAATATGGCTGAAGGTCCAAAGACCTTAGTTCGTGACATGCTGTTTCCATCTTAAATATTTTTAAAGTGATTTTGTAATGGGACCATCTCCAGCAGAAACATTGACATGATTGCTGTCAGCAAAGTCAATAGTTCGAGACATGGAGTTTCAATATCAAATGTCATTTCTGAAGCCTTTTTACTCTCTTTTCCAGCAGAAACATTGGGGTTTTTGCTGTCAGAAATGACACACATTTATCGTTATTATTATTATTACCATTTTTCAAAATATTTGTGCACATAAATTTAGAATGATTTATATAAAGGTCGTATTTATAATTACATAAAGAAAAGATGAGTGATATGCAGTGTGTCCGACAGAATCAATACCAATAACATAATCACTACCAAAAACATAATCACTACCAATAACATAATCACTACCAAAAACATAATCACTACCAAAAACATAAGCACTACCAATTACATGATCACTACCAATAACATGATCACTACCAATAACATAATCACCACCAATTTCCCTCTAATGTTTTCTGGGACATCAAAACATCTGGTTTTGAACTTGTAACCATCACTATTATCAAGAAAAATGTAACACAATTTGTGTTTGTATAAGAACAATTCATTTACTCCATTTATTAATAACCTAACCGTTACCTGTCCGGCACTGTGACGGATTGAATACACAGAGGAGTGGATGGCAAATGTCTCAGGTTCAAACACTGTTTATGACTACTTCATTTGGACTTTCGGAAAGCAGTAGCAAACTACTGAACGCATTTATATTTCTTAGAGAATCACAACAGCCAAAAACTGCTGGGTTGATGATTACGTCATGAATAGGGTATGGTACCAACTGTAGCCACTACTTGTGTACAGGGCCGTCGTAGATAGGGTATGGTACCAACTGTAGCCACTAATTGTGTACAGGGCCGTCGTAGATAGGGTATAGTACCAACTGTAGCCACTACTACGGTACAGGGGCCGTCGTAGATAGGGTATCCTGCCAACTGTAGCCACTACTAAGGTACGGGGCCGTCGTAGATAAGGTATGCTACCAAATGTAGCCCACTACTTGGTTATAGAGCCGTCGTATAGACGCCTTAGGTAAGGGGGGGGGGTTGTGGTGGGGATTACTAAAAAGATAATTTTCCGTTGTCTTGGAATTGGTTCATGTTAAGCAGATGTAACATACTATTACAGAGCTAATATCATACATTATTTAACAAAACGAACTTTCGCTAAAGGCGCATACAACGCAGTATCCATCGATCTGCGCGTAAAGAACTGAAATCCTCCTTTCCTCTCCCCTGGAACACCAATTGGGCGGGGGGGGGGCTCTCAGTGCGTTACGCAAAGATCGAATTAACGCAAGCAGACGCTTCACTTTAAAAAAAATCTCCCCGAGGACCAATGAAATCATATATATTATTAAAAAAGATGGATTCTTATCACGTGATGAGACCACATTTGTGTAACTTGAACCGGAGTTTTTAAGTGACTATTTTGGGAAAATCATTGATGGTTGGGGCTATTCACCTTGTTAGCTCGCTCCCTTGTACTAAATGTTCTGTTCTGATATCCTCAGAGGGGTGGATTGAACAATGAACCCCGGCCTCCTATCTACGAATATGTTTGGGTATACCCACGCCCGTCTACAATATAGTCTACGCCCTGAAGTGTCAATATAAACATCCGATAAGCGGAGGCCTCCTGTTTTAAAACTTATTGACGGAAACATTCCACTAAATTACCCCATCTCATGTCACTTGGAGAGGTTAATACGTGTCACTACAAGAGGCTAATTCGCTTTGTTCATTGACTGGCTACACGTGAGTAGCCTCTGGTAATGACACGCAATAATCTCATCCGAGAATTGGAATTGCAATCATCGTGTAATTGGTGAAGATGCTTAAGGATATTGCAACACCTAGTGAAATATATAGTGCAGTAGTGAGGGTATGGGAACCAGCAACACAACTTTCTGGTTGAAACACCGACTGAATATCAAGATATACAAAAATAGGTAGGTGTGTTACCAAAATAGAACACAGAACAACTTAACAACGAGATCCCTGTATCTTGTTGTTAAGTTGTTTTATGTTTTATTTTGGTAACACACCTACCTATTTTTGTATATCTTGACAGTTTGCCCAGTGTTACCCCAGGCACCTACTTCCTGTTTAGGGTTGTTACCCGACACTGGAAGATTTATCCCTTGACTGAATATTAACTGACTGATTAACTAACTAACTGACTGTCTAACTACTAGCTACTAGAAGCTAGACTATGGATTAAAGAAAATAATTAAAAAAAATAATAAATATAATTTGACGTCTCTACTTATTTATTGTTTGACCGGCTCTGTGGCAAAGTGGTACAGAGCGCGTCTGTGACAGCCAAGGTACCGAGTTCGATCCCCGCCACGGGCAATCCGGACCGTTCAGAAAGCAATGGAAAACTACTGAACACATTTATATTGCCTAGAAAATCACCACAGCCAACAAATGCTGGGTTGATAGCTACGTCCTGTAAAGGATATGCTACCAATTTTTTTAATAACATGAATAAAATAAATTCAAACAGTTATTTTGTTGATTGGTTTGTAAATACTCCAACCATCAATGCCCATATTTTATTTCAAACGATTTTTTACATCTTGTTTTGTTGGTTAACGGAACAAGGGGTCACAATACCCCAAGCAGAATAAGTAGGCCTATGCAAGATAGTAGTTTCCATAGTAGGACAGTTGCACAATTCTCTTACTAATATTTGCAGTTACAGAAAGAAACACAAACGGGAATTTCTCAATCTTGCACCAAACTGCATCATTAATAAATACGCCCTGTTTGTTTTCTGCTGCACTGCGAGATTGCACGTGCGCATAATGTAAAGATTTCAACACATGTTCCCTGGATATAAAAAGGAATGAGGAAAAGAACGGTGAACTAATTATGTCAATATTAGGATCTTTCTTACCTCTAATATTTTATAATAGTGTGTCCTGATATAACCTAATTGGACTTTGTTGTCTGCTGGTTGAAAGGGGCACGCCTCTTCAAAAGAGAGGCAAACTCATTAACCACCTACCTAACGGTAAACTGAGGATGTACAAATATGGGTATGATGTGGTCAACACTATCCGCAGAATAGGTAAAATTGGAATGTGTATTGATGAGTACCAGCCACAAGGAATGGCATTATAATTCAACAATCAATGAGCATGTGTAGTCTCGGACATTTCTTTAGTTTAATTGTGCTGTCTATATTACTATCTTCCGGTAGTGATGTTCGTTGATGGAGGGTGTTTCTCTAATCAAGTCCGGGTCATTCCGTCGATCGTTGGATTAGTCACCTAACATCGTAAAGTCCAGACCGATTTGTGTAACAGAAGTCAGTTCATTCCAATTCTTTTTCATTCAGATAGCAGACACCAACAACATACACCACCAATCTCTTGAATGGATACCTACAGGCAAAAGAGCAAGGGGTAGACCAAAAGAAACACTCAGAAGAACAATACTTAGAGAAAGTAAAACAACCAATATTAATACTACTCAAGAACTGCACAGAATAGCTTTGAACAGACAGAATTGGCGAGATCTGACCTCTGCCCTATGCGCTAACTTCAGCGCAAAAGGAAAATGAATGAATGAATATCTATACTTCTTCTTCAGCCAGCGTAGAATCTATCACTATATCAAGACATAGATTGCACAATATTACCCCACGGAATATCAAATTTACACGCGTCACTTTCAGTTTTGATATACATCTTGACTCCAGATTCATCATCAGGAATCATTAAGAGTTTTTCCTCTCTAAATCAAATCGGAGATTAAAATAAATCGGGACAAGTGATGCCAGAAGCTGGTGTCAAGCTTTAAACGCAATGACGACAATCTAGTTTGATATCTAAACGTATAGTAGAAGATGAAGGAATCAGTCTACGGATGTACATACTCTCCTACACGTCCACAATCCCCCGTTTTTTTAATTTCCCTCATTAAATAAATAACTGCTCCAATTTACGCAACAGTCATGAAACGGGATGCCCGAGGGCAATGAGGCAATCGAATTATTATTTCTGCTCAAGTTGACGTACGTAAGAACCGCCGAAAGCAAATAGGAGATGAAGAAATGTTAAACTATTGAAGTGAGTCCTTGGATTCTCTTGTTTAATATGAGCTTGTATAATATAACATATGGCTGTGAGGCGTGGCCAATGGGATCCGCAGTGGAAAAGAAAGTATTGGCATTTGAAATGAAATTTTATAGAAAGGTCCTTAGAGAATATGGACAGAGAGACGAACCAACGGAGACGTCCTCAAAGACCTGAACATAGAAGAAGACAGACTCCTCCAAACTATCAACAACAAAAACAACAAAAACAACAAAAAACGCGAGCTAATATATTTCGTACACACAAAGAGACATAATGGTTTAGAAAAATTAATCTTGGAGGGAAAAGTTGCAAGAAAGATAACGCTAGCAGACTAAGACTACGATGGATACATGACATCGAAGACCTTCTGAACATGACACTTGAAGAAGCTGGGTAGCTTGCACGCAAAAGACAGTCTTACATAGTAGTAGTGAGATCAACGCTCTGTAAAGAACACGTCACATAGATAGTATGATATGATCTTATATACAGACAAGAGTCTCTAGATATAGTGATATGCTACATATTTGACGTCACGGCAAGGATCAATTGGAAACACAAATATTGATTAGTGTTATGTTGTTATGAGTAAAGTAAAAGTAAAGTAACCCATAGCATTTATTAATGCCGTAGGGGTGTGAGATGTTAGCGATCTCACATTTCACAGGCTCTGCAAATGAGGGCGGTAGCCATCTCCTCTCCCTCGCAGTCTTTACTTCCCGGATTAATCCGGTACTCATTTAAGGCTGGGTCGACCTGGGAGCCGTTGCTATCTGAGAAATATTTCCGCCTCAACTGGGGAATGAACCCAGGACCACTCATATACGAAGCCAGTGCGCTAACCACTGCGCTAACGCGGCTCCCATGATATGATCTTATATACAGACAAGGGTCTCTAGATATAGTGATATGCTACATATTTGACGTCACGGCAAGGGTCAATTGGAAACACAAATATTGATTAGTGTTAGTTGTTATGAGTGCAGGTTATCAGATAACATGTCCATAGATTCTCCGATCTCTGTCTCAATAAATCAATCAGAGTATAACCGATCACAGTAGATTCTCCGATCTCTGTCTCAATAAATCAATCAGAGTATAACCGATCACAGTTTCCGGTTTGTATTGATTTATCAGTCTCTTCGTATATCTGTTATATTTCTCTTTCCGGGTCTGTCGAATTTTTACTCTAATCTCGCAATCTTGAGAAAGAATCATAATTCACATTTCTTATAAAATTTCTGAACAGACAAGGTCCCTCATCAGTGCATGGATTATATCAGGACGATTTATTGATGTACCCATTGATACTGTAGCCATGCTTGCTTGATATTTTATCATCTCGCTCATTACAATCAATTTCCACGTGTACTGGCACACGATGTCATGAATAGGATGTTGTTGGATGGGACGATGAAAGGCAATAGGGGTAGAGGTTGGCCAAGACGACGTTGGACAAGAGACATTTAGGAATGCATGCACATGTCGATGGAGAAAACGGGACAACTTGCCAGAGATCGCGGGGATTTCAGAAGATCATAAGGAAAGCTACGTTCTGAAAATAATACATGACATGACAACTAGCACAAATATTGAGTTGATCAATTTGGTTGCAGATTGTGCTAAGAACTCCATCAATTATCGACGTACGACTCCGCTTCAACCTTGTGGTTCACTGATTAACTTAGCCGACATGCGTGAGAATAATTATTTGACATCAGACATAAGAGTGTATCTATCCACCATAGTCCCTTCTTTTTATCTCAATTGAAAGATTTCACGTGGTTGTGGCGAATGGACGGCTGGATTCCTTGACAATTTTTTTTACACAGGACCGTGCAGAAAAACCCCAAACACATCGATGGCCAATAACTGACGCATTCATGATCATCATGTGACATATTATTTCCAGAACGTAGTCTTCTTTGTGCATTCTCTGAACATTCCGCGATTCTTGACCACATGGTTTCTAGAGACATGTTTAAACTATCTGATATATAAGTGCACCATCGTCGTCTTCACCTGTTGCCGTTAACTCTGCTTTCAGCTATTAATCTTTCCATGCTATTATGTCTCTTTATATGATTTAAAAAAATACAGCCGTCTTGTTATGCTGTTGGTTGCGCTGATCCATTAGTGTAGATTATTATATCATTTTCTACAGAATTATCATAAATCAGTGTGTTTACTTCATCCTTTAATTAAGCATCCCCTGCTACAATAATCCCCCGCAGTCTTTTGAGCTTGATGATTACAAAAAAAAAGATACACGTAATGCAGATGGAATTGGTATCCATTCCTTCCAAAGATCAATGCAAGCTGGGTCAAATATGAGAATATCATCCGCATGTCCCAACCATGATCTGTCATTTCGAGCCTGGGACCTTTGACCTTACTGAGATGTGGTTGTAGAGAATGAGATGTATCCGATGGTAGTACTTTTTTTTCCGTTGGTACTACGTCTTTAAAAAAAAGTTTGGTTAAAACTTGTTGAGCTGGTTATAACGCACTGGGCACATTTTTACCAACACAATATTCGGTTCTTTCCTAGTACACGGGTGCCAGTAATTTAACGAATTTAACCCAACTTTTACGAAATGTGTAGCGAAATATAAGGCAAGGTAAGGAGAGAGAACTGGTACCGGAAAACAGTTGTAACAGACAACGATTATGACTACTGGCCGTGGAATGCGAATAAATGAATATGAGTTAGGTGGAATGTGGGAAGAGGTAGAAAGCATATTAAAATAGTAGGTGCATCAATCAGTCATTAGAAACAAAACCAATTCGAAAAAATGAGTACTTCAGGTAACGGAAACAGTTTGGAAATGTTTACATTTTGCCGCATTCGTGACATTCATTCATCATAGGCATAATGTTTTGCTGCACATACGACATAGGCTTAATGTTGTGTTGCACTCGCGACATAGGCCTAATGTTTAAATTTTACTACAGGTAACTAAACCAGTATTGTCGTGTTTAAATTTTGCTGTAAATTTTGCCAGCAATAATTTCGCGACTTAGGCCTAATGTTTTGGTTGGCAACAAGTTGTTGCAACTGGTGCGTTAAAAACTAGAAACCGGAATAAATTATTAAAAACGCGAAGTCGGTATATTGAAAAGTGTGACATCCGGCACCTGCGTACTAGGAAAGAACCCAATATTCCTTTATAACAACGTGGTCCAGACCGACAAAATGTGTATGTAATAACAGAAATTATACAGCATATACAGTACAAACAATATAGAATACATATAATTGAGGATTTTGAAAAGTGTTGTTATAGTGAAATTTGTTACAAATGAATGCGATATAGATAAATGACATTGTATATAGTTTAAAATACCTCCAATTTTTTACGTTTACAAGCAACTCTTGCCGTGACGTCACAAACCATGCAGCATTTCATTGTACCTAGCGATCCTGATAAAACGCATGGACGTAACTGTGCCTAGTGACATCTTGTTAGAAAAGTTACACAATTGTTGGAATACAATACTTCTGATGTTTTGTTACCACTGCTCCAGTGTATTCTCATATCTCCACATGCGACCGGCATTAAGCGTTACCACGTCCCTGGAGACTCTTTCAGTGTTTCGTCACTAAGCTTTCCTCTGTATTTTCACAAGTACATTTCGTGACCTCCCATTTAATTTCATGCGCATAATTTTGAAATCGGACACTATTCTATATTAACAAAATTCACCATTTTTTTCCTTCTAGATATGTGCAAAAATATACACTTAATATAGGAGGTGTTTATGATAGTTACCTAAACTTCGACTTGCAAATTGTTTTTGTTGTAAGATAATCCGATACATCTAAAATGGTAAGATAATTCGATACATCCAAGATGATAAGATAATTCGATACATCCAAGATGATAAGATAATTCGATACATCCAAGATGGTAATATAATTTGATACATCCAAGATGGTAAGATAATTCGATACATCCAAGATGGTAAGATAATTCGATACATCCAAGATGATAAGATAATTCGATACATCCAAGATGGTAAGATAATTTGATACATCCAACATGATAAGATAATTCGATACATCCAAGATGGTAAGATAATTCGATACATCCAAGATGATAAGATAATTCGATACATCCAAGATGGTAAGATAATTCGATACATCCAAGATGAAAAGATAGACAGATACATTCAAGATGATAACATAATTCGATACATCCAAGATGATAAGATAGACTGATACATCCATGATAATAAGATAATTCGATACATCCAAGATGAAAAGATAGACTGATACATCCAAGATGATAAGATAGACTGATACATCCAAGATGATAAGTTATTCGATACATCCAAGATGATAAGATAGACTGATACATCCAAGATGATAAGATAGACTGATACATCCAAGATGATAAGATAATTCGATACATCCAAGATGGTAAGATAATTCGATACATCCAAGATGAAAAGATAGACTGATACATCCAAGATGATAAGTTATTCGATACATCCAAGATGATAAGATAGACTGATACATCCAAGATGATAAGATAGACTGATACATCCAAAATGATAAGATAGACTGATACATCCAAGATGATAAGATAGACTGATACATCCAAGATGATAAGATAGACTGATACATCCAAGACAGACTGATACATCCAAGATGATAAGATAGACTGATACATCCAAGATGATAAGATAGACTGATACATCCAAGATGATAAGATAGACTGATACATCCAAGATGGTAAGATAGACTGATACATCCAAGATGATAAGATAGACTGATACATCCAAGATAGACTGATACATCCAAGATGATAAGATAGACTGATACATCCAAGATGATAAGATAGACTGATACATCCAAGATGATAAGATAGACTGATACATCCAAGATAGACTGATACATCCAAGATGATAAGATAGACTGATACATCCAAGATGATAAGATAGACTGATACATCCAAGATGATAACATAATTCGATACATCCAAGATGATAAGATAGACTGATACATCCAAGATAATAAGATAATTCGATACATCCAAGATGATAAGATAGACTGATACATCCAAGATGATAAGATAGACTGATACATCCAAGATGATAAGATAGACTGATACATCCAAGATGATAAGATAGACTGATACATCCAAGATGGTAAGTTATTCGATACATCCAAGATGATAAGATAGACTGATACATCCAAGATGATAAGATAGTCTGATACATCCAAGATGATAAGATAGTCTGATACATCCAAGATGATAAGATAGACAGATACATTCAAGATGATAACATAATTCGATACATCCAAGATGAAAAGATAGACTGATACATCCAAGATGATACGATCATTCGATACATCCAAGATGATAAGATAGACTGATACATCCAAAATGATAAGTTATTCGATACATCCAAGATGATAAGTTATTCGATACATCAAAGATGATAAGTTATTCGATACATCCAAGATGATAAGATAGACTGATACATCCAAGATAGACTGATACATCCAATATGATACGATAGACTGATACATCCAAGATGATAAGATAGACTGATACATCCAAGATGATACGATATACTGATACATCCAAGATGATAAGATAGACTGATACACCCAAGATGATAAGATAGACCAATACATCCAAGATGATAAGTTATTCGATACATCCAAGATGGTAAGTTATTCGATACATCCAAGATGATAAGATAGACCGATACATCCAAGATGGTAAGTTATTCGATACATCCAAGATGATAAGATAGACCGATACATCCAAGATGGTAAGTTATTCGATACATCCAAGATGATAAGATAGACCGATACATCCAAGATGATAAGATAGACCGATAGATCCAAAATAGTAATATAGACGCATACATCCAAGATGGACTAGCACACATTGTTGAAAGGTAATGACTCACTAATTATATTTGTCACTCGCCTACCAACAAACTCTTAAAATAACGCAACGATTTTAATGAAATATAGTGGATCTCATTATAACAAATAGATCCGACAAAATATCTATGTAATAACCAAAATTCGCTATAAACAATTATAGCAGCCAATCATCACAGGCTATGATTACACCAGTTTCAGACTTGTGTTGTTGCATCTATCTGGCCTGGTCTTCAAAGTCAATTCGACAACCATACGCAATAAAGGATAAACGAGTTCGGAATTTATAAGTGTCATTAAATAGGGAATTGTTGTTATACACATATGCACTATAAAGGAATTCCACTGTAGCATGTGAATGACTATCTTCAACAAATATAACTGATAAACCAGTGAACGTTAACTGTTTGTTTCATATTGACGTATCTGTCCTGCCGTAATATATTTATAAGTAACTGGAACAATGAATGGTTTATCGGCTTCACGTTGCAAACTTGTTCAGGTGGTTTAAATTGATGATTGTAGTGGCTTCTGGGAAATAAAGAGTTAACAATATAATGCTAGTTTATCTGTGTCTGTTGTCATACGCGGTAATTACGAAAATGAGAGTGTTTGCATCCTTTTGTGCAATGGGAAAGTTTCTACAGAGCTTTTGTGCAGTGGGAAAGTTTCTCCAGAGCTTTTGTGCAGTGGGAAAGTTTCTCCAGAGCTTATTTTTACCCAAGCTCCAGCTATTCGTAGAATGAAATGCATTGAGAAGAAATGTTTACTCAAGAGGGGTAAAAGGATAATTGTACGGATGGAGTGTTGCGATGCTACCCTAAGATGAAAGCTTCACAGTGTATGCATTTTATCTACTTAGGGTTTACTGTTGTATGGTGGTTGGTTTTGTGGGTTACCGTTGAGTAGTGGTTAGTCTGGTGGACACTGTTGTGTTGGTTAGTCTGGTGGGCACTTTTGTGTAATGGTTAGTCTGGTGAGCACTGATATGTACTGGTTAGTCTGGTTGGTTAATTGTGAGACCTTCAAACCTTCCGCAACTGAATGTAGTTGTATATAAAACCCTAAGAATATAAACATTGATTCAATCCAACGCATACTTCGTCAAAGACCAGGGCATAGAGAAAAGTTGGATTCTTAAACAAAAACAGAAAGCTAGGATATCAAAGTTGTAATCACCGGGTTACAGCGTGTCAGGTTCGAAACCACGTCCGGACAAAGAGAAATCCTGGTTGTGATTTCTCACTTGACACGACCACTCCTCCAGTCGACTCAGCTGTAAATGAGTACCTCACGCATGAGTTATGGGAGGTAAGAACGGCAAGGAAGGGAACTGGCCACCTCACCTAATAGCTACTGCGGCTTAGTACATGAAGTTATCTTCATCACCGTCGGCAGATGCCATTGGGACATACCTTTTCCTTTACCCATAAGATGTTTTAGACACAGAAAAAAATGATCTGTTAGAGAAAACGTGTCTAAAGGACAAGAAAACAAACACGCTTATGTCTAACTTTGATTACATATTAGTAGAATTCTATTGAGAACGTAGTCATCCATCCATACTATTTTAGCTGTAGTGATTTTTAAAGGTAATATTTGCATTCAGTAACTTGTCATTGCTTTCCGAACGATCTGCATGCACAATAGCATGCGGCCGGGTTTGAACTTGATGCCCCTTGGCCGTAACAGACGCGCAATGTATATCTCTGTTGCAAAACATGACTGACTACACATGTCCCAAATGTGGCAGGGAAGTCATAGCAAGAATTGACTTTTAGCCATTTATGTACACATTAGAGAGTTGCAAATGCAGCAGCAGAAGTCTGGCACAATTGTCATTATCGCATGAGGCAGATGGACATTATTAATATAATAGACATACACACATTCCTGAGAAAATCAGACTTATCTTTGTGTCTGGTATGTAGGTAACGAATGAAATTCCTAATTATTTGTTTACGGAGGTCTTCTACTGTGGAGGGTCTCGCCAGTAACTCTCATAGTACGCGTCATACTCAAAGAACTTTTCACCAATAAAGACATTCTAACTGAATTAATTAGGACCCTATTTGTTACATATTTGATTATTGTTGAGATTTCGGTTGGTTACTATTTACATACTTGGAATCGCATACCAAAAGTAACCAAGGCGACTTCGTGTATATAAATAGTGACTAACCGAAATCCAAACAAGGATCCCTGTCAGGTCACGTGAGAATTTATAGATAACAAATCTTATTACTGGATCTCCCTAGCGTAGTGGTTTAGCTGTTCGCCTTGTGTTCAAGAGGTCATGGGTTCGAATCCGGCTCGTGTACAAGGTGGATTTTTTCGGAGATCCCTGTGGATTATCGCTTGAAGCTACGGAGTTACGTGCTATGAGTGATACTCTCGGCAGGCGGCGTGCCGCTTCGTTGAGAGGGATGGAGTGCATATAGGAAACCAAGTACAGTGAAGACAATCCTCTACGAGAGAGAGAGAGAGAGTACTGGAGACGGTTGTGGGACATAGTTAGAAAACAAAGTACTTCTCCGGGACCGTTTTGTGCACTGATCTCATAAAGCGACGCTTACCTTAGTATATCCGTCTATTTACGTGTCTTCATTGGCTGGCGTCACAACGTATGCTTAAAGTGTGGTCATTGACAAATATAATATCTGCTGGCTCATTGGAAATCACCTTTAAAAGTGACATATTTGACCTTTTTTCCGTTATTTTTATTGACTGTCGACACAAAGTATATACAGAGGGGCCAATGGAAATCACGGGAAATGTCAACTACGCTACATTAGAAGGATTATTTCCAATGAACGAGCAGGTCTTATATGAGCGATGGTCACACAAAAAGCGACAAATGATTTGCTGTATCAGCCAAGATGGTTGATTCTGTGTGAAATCAGCACTCAGGAATATTCTGAAGATGGACTTGTTAACTACTGTCCGTGATATATCCCTATTAATTTTAGAAATTATGACCCCTTCTGTGGCTATCATGATAGGTCGCATGTATATAACTACGTGTCTTCGACAGCACTGTAAGACCTCGTTACAGATTGTGTATTATTTCGGTGCATTTCGTCGGGCTTGGCTTTTTTTTTCTGGCCGGCGACTTCAAGTATAAATAGTGACCAACAAAAAACAAGACAATAATCAGAAACGTCACGAATGTTGGCGTGTTTGCGTTCTATTGAGAGGTCTATACTTGAGTCGGCCATGTTGTGAGTGAATGCATTGTGTTTGCCGTGGTAAAACGAAAACATCAGAATACACAACGTCTCTTGTCACATAAGTCACAAATCATACATTTATATCCTGAATGACAGACTAATTGAAGGTGTAACTGCGTCCGATCGACGGTATAAGACATGTTCTCTGAATTAATTAGGCCGTCATTCGTTCCTTTTCTTGATTATTCTCGTGTTTTCTGTTGGTCAATATTTATGTACTTGGAATCGCATGCCAAAAATAGCTAAGGCTACTCCAAGTATATAAATAATAACCAATGGAAACCTTGACAATAATAAGAAACGTACCGAATGATGGCATGTTTAATTGTTGCAGTTAGGTCTTATAGTATTCTCGTTGGTCACGGATAACAAAATTTTAATAGGATGAAAAAAGCGGCAGTCTTGGCTATGTTTAACCCACTGTTCTGTTATATTTTTAATAGTTCAAGGATTGCTAACCTCCAAGTGTGGCTTTGAGACAGATCAAATGCTGGTACAGTTGTCTGTCTCCAGATATTTGATTTCAGCCTCGAAATGAATGTCTGTGTTTGGATTCGCCCAATCAGAATAATCTATTCGTGTTTGTGCTGGCGGGAAATGAAGTGCTCATTATTGACATAATCGACAGCAGTACTTGTTGTCTTAACAGACAGTTCCTAAAGGTCACGCTCCGAGTTTGCAAAAAAATGAAGATGGGACAGGAATAAAAAGTGTTTCTAGACGCACATATGTGTTGCATATATTTATTGCAGAAAAGAAGTTATTATAAGAACCTCAGCTATAAAAAAGAAGCTATTTTAATAGTATGATGTAGAATAGAGGTCATTATATGAGCCTCAGCTATTCAAAGACGTTACAATAAGAGCCTCGGATATGTAAAGTTATTATGAGAGCCTCAACAATAGAAAATAAGTTATTATAACATTATCAGCTATTCAGAAGAAAATTTATTATTTTAAAAACCTCAGCTATAGATAAGAATTCATTATAGTAACCAAACCTATATAAAAGAAGTAATTACAAGAGCCTCAGCTATTCAAATGAAAGTTTATGATAAGAGCCTCAGATATGTAAAGTTATTATGAGAGCCTCAACAATAGAAAATACGTTATTATAACATTATCAGCTATTCAGAAGAAAATGTATTATAAAAACCTCAGCTATAGAAAAATGTTGTAGGAACTTCAGCTATAGATAAGAATTCATTATAGTAACCTAACTAATAGAAGTCATTAAATAAAAGAAGTCATTATAAGAGCCTCAGCTATTCAAATGAAAGTTTATTATAAGAGCCTCAGATATGTAAAGTTGTATAAGTAACTCAGCTATAGAAAAAAAATGCGTATTGGAGACTGAGATATATAAACATGATTATAAAATTCTGAGATGCAACAAGTCATTAGAATCGCTTCAACTCTACACTCATTGTTACTATTAAGAGCCTCCTTAAATCTGAAAAACGAAATTACACAGACATGATTGATATATCCCAACACATCAAATAAAACAAAAGAGAGGACGGTGTTAAGTACGAGTCAAAGTAAACAAGACGGAACGATAAGTCCAACAAGTTCAGGAGAGATACCACATGGTTTACAAAAGACAAAGCACACGAACGTCATAGAAAGGGTTGGTTGTTTTCAAAAATTTCTGTGAGATTCCTTCACAACTACCCTAGAGATGTTCTTGTTTTCTGTGAGAATCCTTCAAAATTATCATAAAGAAGTTCTTGTTTTCTGTGAGAATCCTTCACAACTACCCTAGTGATGTTCTTGTTTTCTGTGAGAATCCTTTACAACTACCCTAGAGAAGTTCTTGTTTTCTGTGAGAATCCTTCAAAACTACCCTAGAGATGTTCTTGTTTTCTGTGAGAATCCTTCACAATTACCCTAGAGATGTTCATGTTTTCTGTGAGAATCCTTCACAACTACCCTAGAGAAGTTCTTGTTTTATGTGAGAATCCTTCAAAACTACCCTAGAGATGTTCTTGTTTTCTGTGAGAATCCTTTACAACTACCCTAGAGAAGTTCTTGTTTTCTGTGAGAATCCTTCACAACTACCCTAGAGAAGTTCTTGTTTTCTGTGAGAATCCTTCAAAACTACCATAGAGATGTTCTTGTTTTCTGTGAGAATCCTTCACAACTACACTAGAGATGTTCTTGTTTTCTGTGAGAATCCTTCACAACTACTCTAGAGATGTTCATGTTTTCTGTGAGAATCCTTCACAACTACTCTAGAGATGTTCTTGTTTTCTGTGAGAATCCTTCACAACTACCCTAGAGATGTTCTTGTTTTCTGTGAGAAACCTTCACAACTACCCTAGAGATGTTCTTGTTTTCTGTGAGAAACCTTCACAAATACCCTAGAGATGTTCTTGTTTTCTGTGAGAAACCTTCACAACTACCCTAGAGATGTTCTTGTTTTCTGTGAGAATCCTTTACAACTACCCTAGAGAAGTTCTTGTTTTCTGTGAGAATCCTTCAAAACTACCCTAGTGATGTTCTTGTTTTCTGTGAGAATCCTTTACAACTACCCTAGAGAAGTTCTTGTTTTCTGTGAGAATCCTTCAAAACTACCCTAGAGATGTTCTTGTTTTCTGTGAGAATCCTTCACAACTACCCTAGAGATGTTCATGTTTTCTGTGAGAATCCTTCACAACTACCCTAGAGAAGTTCTTGTTTTATGTGAGAATCCTTCAAAACTACCCTAGAGATGTTCTTGTTTTCTGTGAGAATCCTTTACAACTACCCTAGAGAAGTTCTTGTTTTCTGTGAGAATCCTTCACAACTACCCTAGAGAAGTTCTTGTTTTCTGTGAGAATCCTTCAAAACTACCATAGAGATGTTCTTGTTTTCTGTGAGAATCCTTCACAACTACCCTAGAGAGGTTCTTGTTTTCTGTGAGAATCCTTCAAAACTACCATAGAGATGTTCTTGTTTTCTGTGAGATTCCTTCACAACTATCATAGAGATGTTCTTGTTTTCTGTGAGAATCCTTCAAAATTATCATAAAGAAGTTCTTGTTTTCTGTGAGAATCCTTCACAACTACCCTAGAGAAGTTCTTGTTTTATGTGAGATTCCTTCACAACTACCCTAGAGATGTTCTTGTTTTCTGTTAGAATCCTCCAAAACTATCATATAGAAGTTCTGGTTTTCTGTGAGATTCCTTCACAACTACCCTAGAGATGTTCTTGTTTTCTGTTAGAATCCTCCAAAACTATCATATAGAAGTTCTTGTTTTCTGTGAGATTCCTTCACAACTACCCTAGAGATGTTCTTGTTTTCTGTGAGAATCCTTTAAAACTATCATAGAGAAGATCTTGTTTTCTGTGAGAATCCTTCAAAACAGTAAATCCCTGATATTTTTTTTATTAAACACCAACCCCCTCCTATGTCTCGTGTTAACCATGTACATCTAGATACAAGGCACAGAAACGAATTACACTTAAAGGGTATTTCCTTCGGAATTTCCCATCCTGACCTAAATCTTATTAGTATAATATAGATACAAACTACCTATCCATGATAAGTTACTCACGCTGAAACATATGAGGCGTCACTTATCTTTATATATACGACTTTTCAGTGATTTTCTTTGGTATGCGACACAAAGTATACGGAAAGTCAACACTGATTCTTCTCATCAGTCGAGTGGAGTGACGCTGTGTTAGATCATCACACATTTCACATTAGTCAAGTGGAGGGACGCTATGTTAGGTCATCACGCATGTCACCACAATCGATTGGAGTGACGCTGTGATAGATCATCACGCATACCACATCATTTGGGTGAAGTGACGCTTTCAGATCATCATCAATGATCAATCTATAGAATAACGTGGCAAATATTGTACGTGAAATATTATTTTAGCATATACAGACTCTATCTGTGACGCTTTACAAGCTTGTTCCATGTCTTTTTTTGTCTCCGCAACGAAGACTGCAATAGATCTCCAACATCCCTTGTCTCTTTTCTTGGTGGTGCACTCTGCTAGACTATAACTTGTTCATCTCGTGATGTTGCTCTCCAACTTGTTGCTACCTCATGCTCGCCTCCCCTCGACATTACCCTCAAATAAGGTCTCCAACAAGGTCTTTTAATAAATCAAAAATATTTTATTTCCTTTTAATATTTTCTTCATATTAAGTGTTGTTAGGACCTCTTTTTTGGTTTTCTTCTCTTTTCATGATGTTCTCCCTTTTCTTCTATCTATCCACATCTCAAAGGCATCAGTTATACATCAATTCATATTATTAGTCACATGATAGTAAACATGGCTTACTGAAGGAACGAAGAATACCATTAGAGTTATAGGTCAAATCAGATATAAATAGAAATAATTGAGGCAGATTATACGGAAGATAAAACAGCCTGTTATAGGAACTTAAGAAATACAAATCTAAGTATAGAGACGTGATTGTATACTTGGATATGCTTATCAAGTATATCTATGATATACCAAATAAATTAAGGAATTGATTGATGACAGCCGATGTAGACGAATTGTAGAAAAGAAATGAGTTTTTGATGATACTGTTTGCTAAAACGTGATCATTGAATTTATAAGACCTATTGGATAATGGGAAATCAAGCCTTCTTAAATGACTAGTTTGATTATTACTTTGTTTTTCATTGGCTGTCAAAGCAAGTGTAATCATATTGACCAATAAAATCACCAGAATATTTAAATGTGCGATCAAGAAGGCTTAATATTCTATTAGCTAGTAGGTCTTGTAAAGTAGATGGTTATAGTTGAACATTTCACCTTATCTAATAATATAAGTCTCAACGTTTTCCCTTTTGTAATCCTGATATTTTGACTGTAGACAAATACGATACTAAATCAGTGTTGCTGTATTCTCCATTTACTGTAGACGAATACTATACTAAATCAGTGTTGCTGTATTCTCCATTTACTGTAGACGAATACTATACTAAATCAGTGTTGCTGTATTCTCCATTTACTGTAGACAAATACGATACTAAATCAGTGTTGCTGTATTCTCCATTTACTGTAGACAAATACGATACTAAATCAGTGTTGCTGTATTCTCCATTTACTGTAGGCGAATACGATACTAAATCAGTGTTGCTGTATTCTCCATTTACTGTAGGCGAATACGATACTAAATCAGTGTTGCTGTATTCTCCATTTACTGTAGACGAATACGATACTAAATCAGTGTTGCTGTATTCTCCATTTACTGTAGACGAATACGATACTAAATCAGTGTTGCTGTATTCTCCATTTACTGTAGACGAATACGATACTAAATCAGTGTTGCTGTATTCTCCATTTACTGTAGACGAATACGATACTAAATCAGTGTTGCTGTATTCTCCATTTACTGTAGACAAATACGATACTAAATCAGTGTTGCTGTATTCTCCATTTACTGTAGACAAATACGATACTAAATCAGTGTTGCTGTATTCTCCATTTACTGTAGGCGAATACGATACTAAATCAGTGTTGCTGTATTCTCCATTTACTGTAGGCGAATACGATACTAAATCAGTGTTGCTGTATTCTCCATTTACTGTAGACAAATACGATACTAAATCAGTGTTGCTGTATTTTCCATTGTGAAATGACGGGGAAATAGGGCCTATATGTTGATTATTTTTTTGAAAAATTTATAAATTTTATAGGTTTCTGTCAGTTTCTGTAGGTTTTTTAAAGGCCCTTCTGTTTGTGAAAATATTTGATGCTGATGAGCAAGGTAGATGAAACATATGAAATGTCTGACAACACTATCAAGTACTGCTGATGTTGGTGGCAGAATTGCTTATCTCATAACTGTTGCAAACAAAAATTTTAAAAAATTTTTTGTGTTCTTTCAGAGTGTTTATTTCTGAAGTGTTGCCTCTTGACACTGATTCTGAAGGCCAGAGTGCAATGACCAGCGACATCTAATAATGTAAGAACATGTCTATAGCCAATGCAGGCCTGCGTGCCTAGGACAGAGAGCCATCAAAGTATCAACGATGAAGACAACGTTCTGGAAAGAATGCCACTTAATATTGATAAAGTTGACTGCTTCGTAGCTCGTAAACAGGTCAGTAACGTATCTATTCCACTGTTTGTATTCCTAAATATACTTCATTACTTGTACGGGATGTTCTATATTGTTTTACTAGTCCTTGTCTCATACCGTTCTCAGTGACATAAGTACGCTCGTTGAATGTCTTGGCGAAATATCGAGGCCCAAAAGGGATGAAACAATAGGAATTCTGTTACTTGCCAAGCATGTCGTAAGAGGCGACTAAAAGAATGGTGTTGGTTGTTTGCCTCATCTCATAGAGTGTAAACTATAATATATCGTCAGATAACTGTCGAAAGGTCAATGTAAAAATGACCAACAAGCCATGCTAAAGCCAGATGTGTCAGGTTGAAAGACGCAGATATCGCAGTCTAGCTGTAAGCCAGTGCACATTGCATTTCAATCTATGGGCTACATCATGTTAATCTGTAGGAGTGTGGGAACGAAGTTTGGGATTGCGAACCTTAATCTCCTTCCATGCGAGAATTGGTATGTAAAGACAAAAGTAAGATGAGTTATGAACCAGCGTCATTGCACAATGTTCATAGGTATTCAGCTGCATAGCTAGTGGTTTAAGCAACGTCACAGCTCAATGTTCATAGGTATTCAGCTGTCAAGTTAATGGCTAGTGGTTGAACCAACGTCATAGCACAAGGTTCATAAGTATTCAGCTGCATAGCTAGTGGTTTACCCAACGTCACAGCTCAATGTTCATAGGTATTCAGCTGTCTAGCTAGTGGTTGAACCAACGCCATATTACACGGTTCATATGTATTCAGCTGCCTAGCTAGTGGTTGAACCAACGCCATATTACACGGTTCATATGTATTCAGCTGTCTAGCTAGTGGTTGAACCAACGCCATATTACAAGGTTCATATGTATTCAGCTGTCTAGCTAGTGGGTGAACCAACGCCATATTACACGGTTCATATGTATTCAGCTGCCTAGCTAGTGGTTGAACCAACGCCATATTACACGGTTCATATGTATTCAGCTGTCTAGCTAGTGGGTGAACCAACGCCATATTACACGGTTCATATGTATTCAGCTGTCTAGCTAGTGGTTGAACCAACGCCACATTACAAGGTTCATATGTATTCAGCTGTCTAGCTAGTGGTTGAACCAACGCCATATTACACGGTTCATATGTATTCAGCTGTCTAGCTAGTGGTTGAACCAACGCCACATTACAAGGTTCATATGTATTCAGCTGTCTAGCTAGTGGTTGAACCAACGCCATATTACAAGGTTCATATGTATTCAGCTGTCTAGCTAGTGGTTGAACCAACGCCATATTATACGGTTCATATGTATTCAGCTGTCTAGCTAGTGGTTGAACCAACGCCATATTATACGGTTCATATGTATTCAGCTGTCTCGCTAGTGGTTGAACCAACGCCATATTATACGGTTCATATGTATTCAGCTGTCTAGCTAGTGGTTGAACCAACGCCATATTATACGGTTCATATGTATTCAGCTGTCTAGCTAGTGGTTGAACCAACGCCATATTATACGGTTCATATGTATTCAGCTGTCTCGCTAGTGGTTGAACCAACGCCATATTATACGGTTCATATGTATTCAGCTGTCTAGCTAGTGGTTGAACCAACGCCATATTACAAGGTTCATATGTATTCAGCTGTCTAGCTAGTGGTTGAACCAACGCCATATTACAAGGTTCATATGTATTCAGCTGTCTCGCCAGTTGTTGAACAAAAACCGCGCACCTAGTGTCGCATTCGCACATGCTCAGCAACCTTCAACATGCATACACTTCGATCTTTGCTTGAACAGACTGAGCACCTATGGGCTTTTCCAGACTTCAGTGGCGTCGACTCATAATAATTTATTATTATTATTATTATTATTATTATATTAATAATATAGAGGAAGTACACAAGTAGAACACTATCAATATCTTGGACACATAATCACAAATGACGGCAGATGTTAAACAGAAGTTAAATGAAGAATAGGAATGGCTATTCTATATTTATTCTAGTTAAATATAGAATAGGAAAGTACTTTCAATGACCTGAGGAAAATATTAACATCTAAACAAATAACACACAGTTAAAAATGAGAATTATAAAATGCTACATTTATTCTATATTAATGTATGGCTCATGGATAATAAACAAATAATTAGAAGACAGAATTGATGCCTTTGAGATGTGGGTATATATAAAAATAGGAAGAACTGGTTGGAAAGAAATGAAAACAAATAAAGAGGTTGTAAGAACACTTAATATGAAGAAAGGATTGTTAAGGGAAATAAAGATCAGGCAAATAAAATATTTTGGACACTTGTTGAAGACCTTACTTGAGGGTAAAGTCGAAAGGAAGCGAGTAAGAGGTAGACAAAGATACAACTGGGAGAGTAACATCACAAGATGGACATGCTACAGTCTAGCAGAGTACACCACCAAACAAGAGATAGGGGATGTTGGAGGTCTTTTGCAGCAAACCTTCTTTACGGAGACGTTGCTTGATGGTGCTGATATTTATTAAATGTATTATTATTATTACTACAACTATTCATATTATTACTATTCCTACTAATACTATTCCTATTATTAACATTCCTATTATTACTATTCCTACTATTGCCATTCCTGTTAATACTTTTACTTTTTATATTATTACTATTCCTATTATTGTTATTAAGGAAAAGTCTCTCGGACTGCCCAGCAGGTGGTATTAATCCCTACAACTTCATTGAGATGCGCATTCGTTTTGGACAATCACCGCGACTTTAGTCAATAGAAGATCTAGCAATAGAGCTCACTCAAACCATTTGGTCCTGTTTTCTCTTACTCTGGCGCACTTCAATAGAGCTCACTCAAACCATTTGGTCCTGTTTTCTCTTACTCTGGCGCACTTCAATAGAGCTCACTCAAACCATTTGGTCCTGTTTTCTCTTACTCCGGCGCACTTCAATAGAGCTCACTCAAACCATTTGGTCCTGTTTTCTCTTACTCCGGCGCACTTCAATAGAGCTCACGCAAACCATTTGGTCATGTTTTCTCTTACTCCGGCGCACTTCAAGACGACAGAACGTATATAAATAGTGAGCTATAAAAATCACAGCAATAATTTAAAAAAACATCTTGTAAGAAGGTTGATTTTTTTATTCTGCTGTTTGGTTTAATTTGTTGATTGGTCGCGCTGTCAATCTCTTGGAAATTTCATCATTATACAAATGTATTTCTTGAAAAACACAAATCTGGAACCGAAATATCCGATAATCTAATTGTGGTCTTCATTTCTGTATATTCTCAAACATCAACTCGAACATGCTCAATGAAAACAATAACGCTAACTAGCAATAGTCAACAATGTTATCATTCATACCAGCCACACATATATAGTTAAATTTAAACTGAAGAGTCTAGCCAACATCAACTTTAATTCTTTCTGTCATCAAGTTTTAATTCAACCATTCAACAAGAGAAAATATTCTTTATTATAGGTACAGATCAATCAAGTAGTAATCCATAAATAATAGAGACATCTAGAGAACACATAAATAACCCGGTATATTGATCTAAATTCCTTTTAATTTTTTTATATCTTGGAGTTCATAGATTTTACTAGAACATTGATAACGCAGGCATCATTTTTTTGTTGTGAGGCGGTAAATGTAGCAACAATGATTCTCATCGCTGTTTGACGATGCCCCTATTTTGGGATAATTATCTTCCTTGCCACCCATCCCCTCACTCCTCACCCATTACCTAAAATGAAAGGTTGCGGACTTTCTTTTGGGCTCAACAAGGTCTACTAACAGTTATTGATCTTGGTATTTAATAATATTTAGCTAAATTTTGTTCTAAATAATTACCATCTTCTGGCCCTCTTAGACGGATATGTGATCCACATTTTCAAATGTGTTCTCCTTTGCCGAAATGGAGGCTATACAATCCACTTTGAGAACTATTGTACTACATGATTTGGCCTTTTGTGATATGCTATAGTGCCTGGAGTTGTTTTATCTGGTTTCACCTGGAGACAAAGTTGAGGATATTGATCCTGTTTAATTAACATGTACTTGACAGGATCTTCCACGACAGCCGTATTCACACCAATAGAACGCCTGCAGATAAGGGGGTTTGAGATTCAAACCACTTCCCCTCCTCTTTAGGTAATTGTAGGATTACTAGGAACCAAGCCAAAGAATAACACCACCTCACTGACAAGTCCCCCGCCACTTCCAAATAAAAGGTCGTCATAAGTGTCACGGAAAAAAAGAAGAAATTTCCTATGGAAACGAGGAAACGCTTGTTTTTTTTAAAACAAAAAAGAAGACGATATATTTCACTGTAGACGTATCTACGGCCATGCTTGCACGTTGTTACTTGTATTCAATCTTCAAACATTGATTAAGACAATTTCAATTGTAATTTTATGTTACATTCTAATAATTTTGTAACTAATGAGAGTTCTCCGTGGCAGAGTGATTTAGCCATTTACCTTGTGTTCACGAGGTCGTGGTTTGGATATAAGAAATGACGTCTTATTGACAAGTGCATTTTTCAGAGATCTTTTTGTATTATCGCTTGCCGTTACGGAACTACGTGTTTTAAATAGTGCTCTTTGCAGTGGACGAACTACTTTATTGAGAGGGACGAAGTACATATATGAAAATCCGAGCACAGTGAAGTCAATCTCTAGGACTTTGAATACTGTATGATTCTTTTTCTTAAAGTATTTGATGAGCGCATGTGTCTATGTCGATAACCATCCAAGACGGCGTCAAAAGGTCAAGCATGTGTAACCATGATTAGATTTGTGCTTTGTGACTAGCTTGTACGTACGAGCATCCGTTCTCTCGTACTTCTGTCCTTCTCTACTAGCGATATGGTTACATACTTCCACCTTTCAGTGCATGTGGTAAAAAATGCTAAACATATTAGTTACCAACGCCGACATATGATCTGTCTCGTCATTGGCACAAATATAACTACGAGGCAACGCATTTCAACTCTCTGTACTACATCCTTCTGGAAATCTAGTAGGACCATTGTCTTACTCAGAATGCACAAAGACAGAATACACCGTCAAGTCTTTACATCGTTACCGAGTGGCAAGAGTAAAAGGGGAAGACCAAAAACAACACTGAAAAGAACTATTGAAAAATAAATCACAACATATGGTATGAAAATGAATGTTCTGGAACAACTGGCTGTTGATCGACAAGCATGGAGAGCTATGACATCTGCCCTATGTGCCAAGCTAGGCATAAGAGGAAACTGGTGATGATGATTGTCGAGCTATAAGTAATATTCTTTGGGGGGTGGGGGTGGGGGGGGGGTTTGAGAACGAACGAAACAAAAACCGCAATGAGTGGTAGCAGACTGTTGATATAAAATTGTAGATATGGTCTGTCTTTTTTATTTCCATCTTGATCTTTGAGTGTATCTTCTTTGAGTGTATCTTCTATGAGTGTATCTTCTATGAGTGTATCTTCTATGAGTGTATCTTCTATGAGTGTATCTTCTATGAGTGTATCTTCTATGAGTGTATCTTCTTCATTTTAAAATCCTGTTGTGGGTTTAAAGCAGTATTTACGCACTGCCGGCTTGCAAGGCCTGTCGCAGCGAGATATTTTTTACGATTGATTCTTCAAAGTCTAAAAATAAAAACCTCAAAAGAGTATATCTGCCGTTCTTCTAATCATTTTAATAACTTTCAAAGGTTAAGGTTATGTAGGGAGAAAACTCATACTGTCATCTGTATCAATATTTCGAGACAACATGAATGTTGATAGCCTAGATTGATTATTTTTTTCTGTGAACCTACTCGTACTAATATTGGCATCTAAGATTGTACCCATAAGTTTAGTTCTTATGAATTGGGAACATCTCTTTATTTGAACATACTAATATTGCCATCATCATCATCATCATTATTATACCCATAATCCTTCAGGGTCGTAGCAGTGTCACTCTGGATACATCAACACAAAAAGTTGCCTATGCCTCTGTTATCAGTTCTTTGTTTGAGTGTGAAGAATATTAATCATGTCCATTCTTTAATATTGTTAATCCATACTTTCCTCTGACCTACTCTTCTTCTTCCACCATCAACTGTTACTGCAAAATATTTTTGTAAAGATAATCGTGCCTAATTACGTGGCCAAACACACACGTTCTTGACGCCACGCCTCGATCCTTTCGTTAGTAAACATATTTCTTATTATTAATCTTTGCAAAGTGTTATATATTTTACTGCTGTTTTAATGAATGCTATTGTATCATGTACCACTGCCATGAGATGTTCTTGTTGGCCTGCAAGAGTCTTTATTTTACTTCTCACGGAACATTGTCACCTAATTGACGGAATTTGGAAAAGGGTAATGACATTTTGCTTATCACTGGTAACACGCATAATAACATACGCAAATCAAAGTTTCGACCGAAATTTCTTTATCGAGAACACATTAATAACGTAATACGACGAGTAAGAACAGGAAATAATCAGGAAAAAAACATAAATTTACATGGAAGAAAATATAAATACACAGCGGGATAGTAAAAAATAAAAAGTCAGAGGGGAAACTGCGCAAACAGAAAATAGACTGAACACACACAAATATAAATAAAGCAATACAAACAGGACAATAACGAAACAGGATATCTATCCGTAAAACTAGCGGACATTAATCACAAAGGGCTCAATTGGGCCAATTTGATAAATGTAACGGTTCTCAAGCGTGTGTCTAGTCCCGTCAGCCGAGAAGTACCACTTAATGGTAGTCACACAAATATCGTGGGCACCACGATGGCGGTAGTTAAATGGCACGGACCATGTTAAATATAAAAATAAACGGATATAGGTATTAGTGTAACCAATAACTTAACAACATTCTAACAACAAAACACTAAGACAGAGGAAGTTTCGATTAGAAAGCCTTCTTAATTTTTCATTATATTATCACACGCTGTCATCTTCGAGATCTCTTGCCTTTAATCTTTCCCGCTGTAATTATGTTTCACAGATCGCTCTGTCTCACCACGATTCCACAAATCAAGCTGATCTCTTTAAAATATTAATAAGTAACACATGCATCGCATTTGAATATTTCAGTACTACCTCGTTAGTTGGTTGTACCTTCCATAATGACTCTAACCATTCTTCTATATAGCCTTCTATATAGCCTTCTATATAGGTGTTATGTCACCCCCCCCCCCCAATGAACAGCAGGAATCAGTAAAAAATGTGCCTAACTGGTGTGACCAGTTATGAGGCCCTCAAAATTAATAAATCTGTAGAAATACTGGACAACATGATATATGTGTATGAATGTGTTTTTGAGTGTGGACACATATACTTATGACCAACTCTGACTATTCGTGTCCCAAATGTAGCAGGTGACTCTATTTCAGAAATGAACGTTTAATCGTTTAAACACACGCTAGAGAGATGTTATAACACAAGACGAATTCTGAAACTGCTGTCATCGTCCCCTTTATCAGCGGCTGTTATTATTATTATTATTATTATTATTATTATTATTATTTATTATTATTATTATTATCTTCTTCTTTGCATTCGTTCTCAAACTCCTGCAGATTAGTAGGATGTAGTCCGGAGAACAGAATGCGCTGTGTCATTATTTACAGCATTGCTGCGATATCTGCGCCTTTCGGTCTGACACATCCGACTTCAGCATGGCTTTGGGTCACTGACCCTATATGGGATGGGACAGCCAACTCCATCCCATTTTTATGGGATTATTATTATTATTATTATTATTATTATTATTTATTATTATTATTTATTATTATTATTATTATTTATTATTATTATTATTATTATTATTATTATTTATTATTATTATTATTATTATTATGAATATGTATGTATTCGTATATAGTGTTAGCTTGCAAGGTATGTGATGTATTGAAGCTTATTCTTGCTTGTAGAATTATTTCAAATTTAGCCAAAAGCTAACCTTTGTATTGTAGTACAAAAATGGTTCAATATAAGTTTTATAAATAGGACAAATACACAGGTTCAACGTTTCAACCACTAAGCCTTTATCAAGATAAGAACAAACACACAGGCTGGAATACTATAGAATAGAAACTTCTATGAAAGGATCAGAGGAGCGCATAACTGACTAAGACACTGAATACTCTTAAATGGCAGATGGACCGATGAGCTGAACGTTTATAGAAATGCTCCCAGAGTCATGATTCTGGCTCCTAGTCAGAATCTGAAAGAGTCAATGATCATGTTCATAGAATGATAGAAATGGGAATGACCAGCAGAGGGGGGTAAAGTGTTTCTTCTTTAGAAAGATCCGAAGATGGCACAATCAACAATAAACCAGTAAACTTAACACCCTTAGTTGGTTGATGGACTGGCGACTGAACTTTTATGGGATTGCTTCCAGTGTCTTGAATCATACTCCTAATAAAAAATCAAGCCAGTCATATTTAAACACCATAAAAAGTCTCCTGTTCATTGTCGCCTCGATCCTTTAATTATTATCATCAAACATATTTCTTATTATTACTCTTTACAAAGTGCTATATATTTCTATATAAATAGAACTCATTTTCCTGTCAAAATGTTATTTTATTTTTGTATAAATAGAACTCATTTTCTTGTCGTAATGTTATTTAGCATCCAACAGTGTACCACAATTAATCGTCGTATCACTTCTTGATTTGTAATTTCCTCTGTTCATGAATGCTATTTTAAATATCTTTATGTAGCATTTCACTTCGAAATAAGCAATTCTCTGTGTGACTATTTCATTGTCTATGTTACACAGTCGGAAATTGCTACTGCGAAAATGCATTCTTTAACCAGATGTAACTTATCTTTACTGCTGGCTAGTTGATACAGCCATTTAATTTCTGCTGATTTTGATTTCGCTAGACATTTTGTTGAATTCTTTTTCGGTAGTGTTCTCATATAGCAACCTGATCTCTCTTCCGGCTAGATTTCGTTAAAAATTTAATCCAGATAGCTGAAGAGTGTTGTGTAACCATCTTATTAGCGCCAATGATTCGAAGCATCCGATTTCGGCGGTAATTTTGCTCTTGATTTCTGCTGCATAATAACACAAACAAAACCTGAGGAACTGTTTATTGTAGACAGAACACCAATCAATTGGATATTAATTTTATAAGGATAGAATGCAACCTAGATTCTTCTTCAGCATTCATTCTCAAATTCCCACTTGATATCTCTTGTAACAGGACAATGGTCCTACAAGATTTCCAGTTGGATGTAGTCCAGAGAATGGAAATGCGTTGTGTTGCCGTGTTATTTGCGTCAATGGCCCAAGACATCCGTCTTCAACGGGCAACCTAGATTCAAAACTCTACATTCCATGACAGATGTACCTACTCAGGGGTGTAGATAGGAATTTGGCAAAGGGAGTGTTTTCTGTTTTAAAATTACACTTTTCATTTTAATGGTATTTTTTATGATTTTATTTATTGGAAGGCAGCTAAGAAAATGTGGGATGGGGGAGGGGGGTGTTACACCTTTGATTATTACATGTATCGTTCTAGATTTATCTAAGTACAGAATTTGAACCACTCAAACCACCCCCTTATATACGGTCTTGTTCCTACTCATCTGGTCACAAAGAAAGAAAATGTATAAGAATGTCAACTTTCAAAGATGACACTTATTTGGTACGTTTTTTGCGAGTAAGTGGCGCTACCTTTATTGAATCTTAGTCAATCATATTATTCTGTCTTAGAAACGAAATAGAGGCAGTAGAGATGTGGTTCTAGAGAAGAATGTTCAGAACACCATGGACAGTTTTTTTCAAAAAGTGTAATAAAGATATCTTGAAGAAAGGTTTTTCAACATTTCTGGACAATAGAAGAGGAAAAATGGAACATATCGTGACAACAGGCAAGCTGAAGAGCAAGAGAGGAAGGGGAAGATCAAGAGAGAGACATTCTGGCATTGGGGTACGGCAGAACTTTAGTGTCGGAAATTATTGACAGCACTTGAAACAACAGGCTGTGGAAAGACATGATAACCAAGGCCACACGCCATGAATCTTACGAAGAAGAAAGAATGACAATGACCATCGATAGCTACTGCGCTGAAGTCTTTTTTGCCTTTCCTGACATTACGAAATTATATTGAAGTTTATTTACTGTTTAATTTTCTGGAACAGTTTAAACGCTGCTATTTGTAAATAATTTTGTTGCAAAACAATAATAATACAATTTGAAAAGTTGGTCCTTTCAATGTAACACAAGGGCAGAAACATGACAGATACGCTGGACGCTACAAAGAACTTCTCAATGAGCAATGACTTTATTATTCGCTGTTAGAGAGAAATGGCACCACAAGCACGTTATCACATGGTGTATCCTTCTGCACTAACAGATTTACAGAGTCCAGCACACAGTTCGTGTCTTTGCTTACAGGATGTGATATCATCTGCCATTGTAGACTTCTTGACACACTGAACAAATAGTGGAACACATTCGCTGATGTAGCAGTCTGGAGAAGAAACAAACAACATACATCAAGTTAGAGATGAATACATAAACAAGTTGGCATCATTATTTATATAACCGTCATTACCCATTTCTAAGTATCAAATTACCAAATCGTCGAAAGTAATTCGACACGATGAATAGGTGGGGCGTGTTAACAAACATATGCGGATTGAATGGAAATATTTCAATAGTTTAAACAATATGCCTAAGAGACAAGCATTAATAAAATAAAATATTCGGCACAGGTTGCCATTGAACCGTACTGGCGAATAAGTTTTAGGCGAATTACCTGTACGCCAAAGGCATAATGGGATGTTGCTTTCAGATTTGTTCGCCCTTACTTTTTTTAGAAGATCGGATACATATTTCCTTAGCCCTTCACGCATGTGGTTTACTTTATATATCTAGGGAATATCTCTTTGGGAACCGCTGTAATGTAATGTTAAATCTTTCGCCCGCTGACCAGCAGGCTAGGGTTTTGAATCCACCCGTTATTCGTAATTTGAAATAGATATTACTCCAGTTGTTCACCCAGCTATCGGGAAGTAGGGTACTAGAGTTCGTCCTCTTGGTATGGTGAGATACGGCGCCATCGCCACTGAGCAAATGAGATATGCGACGTTAGTCATACGGTTTCTGGCCAACCACTGACGTCTAAGTTGAGCACTTATGAGAAACCGTTGGGCAATGACGTTGGTTCATAACTCATATTACCTTTACCTTTACATCTAAATCTCTAGAGATATACTGGTGATATCTCAAACATGCAGTAATCTCTAAGTAGTATTACCGTCTACAATGGTGTTAAGTTTTGACCTAGAAAGCAAAAATTAGAGTTGAAAATTATGAAAGCGAAAAATAGAGCGGAAAATTATTTCGTAGTTCTTGTTGTATACACATTATAATCATTTTAATAGCTGAACTGAAAACACTTCCATAGTTGCCAAGGTGATTAACAAATATATTATTGAGAGGAAGCTAAACAAATAATTCAAGTACACTTTTCTTTGCTTTGATGTTTTGTGATCAATTACTTTTGTCGGTTATTTACATTTTCCTGGCTTAGATCTCTGCAGTTTTGATGGACAACTAAAGCAATATATTGATAAATATTTTCACATTAAGTAGTATTATTTCTTTGATCATATAACAGAACTAGCATCAAAATAAGAATTGGCAACATTCAGAAATTTTTGACACTTAAAATTGTCGGAATGAGAGTGGGCAGTATTTCTAATCTTGGAATATTTTAAATAGATATTATTTCGTGGAAGTATAATGTTCTAAGTAGTTTGCAGCATCGCGGATGGGTCAGTGAGCTAAGCCACCGTCATATACTATACTATACTATACTATACTATACTATGCTATGCTATGCTATGCTATGCTATGCTATGCTATGCTATGCTAGGCTAGGCTAGGCTAGGCTAGACTAGACTAGACTAGACTAGACTAGACTAGACTAGACTAGACTAGACTAAACTGTACTGTACTGTACTATAATGTACTATATTATACTATACTATACTATACTATGCTATGCTATGCTATGCTATACTATGCTATGCTATGCTATGCTATGCTATGCTATGCTATGCTATGCTAGGCTAGGCTAGGCTAGGCTAGGCTAGGCTAGACTAGACTAGACTAGACTAGACTAGACTAGACTGTACTGTACTGTACTGTACTGTACTGTACTGTACTGTACTGTACTGTACTGTACTGTACTGCACTATACTATACTATACTATACTATACTATACTATACTATATCATATCATATCATATTATATCATATTATTATATTATAATATTATAATATAATATTATATTATATTATATTATATATATATATATAAAATAAGATCTTGTTACGGCTTTACATAAAGTGTCGGTTGTCGTAACTGGAAAGTATACGCGCCTCCTGATGTATACCAAGCCCTTCTCTGGAGTAGTCTTGTTTGCTGATCTCGCGCAGCACCACTTATATTTGCTTATTCGTCTATTTTTTTAAACAATATGTTCATTAGCTGACAGGACATAAAGTACAAAGCGATTAATAAACTGTTGCATCAGTAAGATAAATGACGCTGGGTGAGATCAGCACGCGGGACAATTTTGGTGTTGGGCTCGGTATTTAGCGTAACGGAAATCGTAGCTATATTTTGGTAACAACCAACCCTCATTGTGACTCTGAAGCATAGCATTATATATACGCTGTTTATCTGGTTGTTTTTGCTGCTATCTTGAATGACTATTTATTTTAGGGGATTTTCATGCATTTCATAAACACATATGGGGGAGGGGATGAAGAGAGGGGAATTGAAGAAAAATTGATAGTTGTTGACAAAGGGGGGGGGGGGGGATTTAACAAATGTTACGTCAAATCAACAAGGTTGATTTCCTTATACGCCACATAAATTGTGTGAAATTAATGAAAAACTATGTCGGTTTCTGCAACTCTTTCACTAAAATTTTTATGGGGGTGAGAATTTCATTTCTTAAATATAATTAAGGGGGAGGGGTTGACAAGACACAGTAAGAAATTGTCAAAAAAGTTACAACGTAATTTATTGACATTCCCTTATTTGTCGCGCTATGTCAATGAAGCCATTGTTTCCTATGTGGAATTGGAGTTGATGTTCCCAGAGCTTTTTCTTTTTTACATAAGACAGAAGACAGAAGATTTCAACTCTCAGCAGTATGTAATGTGGAATACGCCTCCTACTGAGAGAGTTGGTGGGGTTTAAATATGTAAGAACGGGGTATGTTCCACCAGTCTTATGCAAACATTTAATCCAATACTTGCAAATATTTGTTGGTATCAATGTTGGTAGATGTTTGAAGAAAACTATAAATGTCACCACAAGGGAGCGACGGAGATATCAGTAAAAAATGAAGATAAAGAAAAGTAACAGGAAAGAAAAAATTACCATCGCAAATCAAGACTACATCGAGAGACACCAGATGGTTTGGTCACCTCACGAGAATGGTATCTTCAGCGCAATCAATTAAACGTGCATTCAACATCAAAATATCGGGCTACAAGACACGAGGATGACCAAGAACTAGATGGGTGATGACAGTCAAAGAAACATTAAAGAGACACTAGCTGATCATGTCCAATGTTACCCACATGACCAAAGACGGAATACTCCACCATCCCACCAAGATGCTTAACGGCACAAGTGGAAATGACAATAAATAGATCGAATATTGGCAATTATTGACCATTAAATATATTTGTGGGACATAAAGAGTAAAATTAACAATATCTGAATAGAAATATCATAAACAGGATTGACTTCTGTCGAAGTTGTCATTGTCGTCGCCATCGTAAACGTGATTATTATTGTTGGTTCTCAAACTCCCACTGTAACTCTCTTGAGATTAACGGGACTTGAACCAGTTCGTTCAACTGCACCAAATCGACTAGCAACTCTCGTACATGGGTTTTTCCGTACTTGACTAACCGAGTCTCCAAAAAAAAAAGATTAGATTTTGTCCAGACATTCAAACTCTGCACCCAAGTCACTGAGAAAAGACCAATCGAGACAATGATTATTACAACAACAACGAACAAACCGTACAGGTATTTAAGTATCCTCAGTAACAACAAACATATAACATATAACATTCATATTAGTTGACAAGGGGGGGGGGGTGGAATTTAACAAATGTTACGTCAAATCAACAAGGTTGATTTTCATATACACAAAAGAATTTAATGAAATTATTTTTTTTAAACTATGTCAGTTTCTGCAACTCTTTCACTAAAATTTTTATGTCGGTGAGGGTTTCATTTCTTAAATACAATTAAGTGCCTAGGGGTTGACATGGTAAGGTAAAAAAAAAAAGTAGTTGCTAGGCGATTTGGTGCCGTTGAACGGACTGGTTCAATTCCCGTTAGTCTCAAGAATTTTTAATTTATCCTCTGGCTTCTTTCTTGAATTTACCTGTATCTCTCTTATAGTTTAATGATGGTTCTACTTAGGTTTCCTAAGAGTGTAGTCCATTGATTAAACGCGTTGTTTCGCAGTTTATTTGCGTCAATGGCCGAATACATCCGACATCGGTATTATTAATATTATTATTGTTATTAATATGGTTATCACAACCTACGAAATAGTAAACCTCAAATTGTGCAACTCAAAGCTGAACATTAGCTGATCTAGCAGTCTAAGAAACTCTGGAAGAAATTGACGATAAAAAACACTGAAAATACTTACCGAATAGAATGATATAGGAGGATCGTACATTATCTCTGTCTGTTGTTCTAGCTACAACAGTTTCATCGTACGTTGGTTCTGTGGAATAAAAATACGTTGGATATGGTTAGACCATGACTTCCTGTGATAGAAAGCGTGATGGTTAATTGTAAAGCAGGTTTCTAAAAGGATTAATTTGACGGTTCCCGTGACTTTAATAGACTGCCGACATAAAGTATATCGGTTGGTTGGTTGGTTGGTTGCTGATCCAGCGGTCATAGGCTCATGCCCTTTGAACCAATGCCATTAAATGACATTATATTGCTGGAAAGTCTGGAATTTCGGCCCACCCTGGGACAGAGCCAGAGAATAACTATCACACCTCCAGGAAGGTAGGTTTCAACCTATGCACTGCACCTAGCCACTGTAGCCAAGATAGGGTTCACTGTGCTCATTACCCGCCACCAATTGACTACTGGTTATGCCGAACTTCTCTATTGCTCCAGGCATGCAACCAAATTTTCAAGTCAAAAGGATTGTCCCGTCCTGAGTCACTGTGCCTCTATGATGGGTCTAAGCCATAGGAAAAAACAGTGATGTCAGTTTCCTCCTCCCCAGTGCTGCACAGTACATCTATGGCACCCTCCCGACCACAGAGGGTGCATACATATATATTCAGGTAAACATGAAACACATTTCAACAACAAAATAAAAGCATAATTGTATAGATGACGTGTCATGAAGCTTCTCTAAGAAGATAACCTCAATATAACAGCATGTCATCCACTAAGGTTCTCTGTTGCATGGGTGTTTTGCCTAGTGGGCCATTGGTGATATCCACAGACTCAACCACATGCGTATGAAAATCAAGTCATATGAGTCATTTCAGAATGTTGTTTGTCAATTAATCAGCATGCCTTTTAGTGTCTAGATAAACGATATGTATACACACTCACGCACACATGTATGATACTTGATTAGAAACTTGCACCATATCATACGCAACTCTTGTCAAGAGGGGAGTCAGACAAGGATGTGTCTTCGTCCAGCTCTCTTTATTGTCTTTTCCTATCATCTACATCATTCTTTCGCAAATACGGAGATGTCATTCACAAGAGATTTTCTGCTTCATGTTCAATAATGGGGCGAAAACATTTGAGAATTCAATAACGGGCAGAGCAGAAGAACGAAGGCGAAGACGAAAAAAGCAAAAACCTTTGACGTTCCTTCCGCGTTTTTTGTAGCAAATTAAAAAAATCTGGCATGGATCGTTAGATTTAATCATGAGAAATCCTGCCCAGCTCGTAGCATATCAACTCCAACTGATACAGGCGTGTTTCAGATCGCCTGTCAAAACGAATATAGGACATAAGCCAGACATTCGGTTTTTTGTCTTCGTGTGATACTGCATTGTGATAGGAAGCATTGTCCATTACTAAACATGATGGTCCTTCTAGAATTGGAAGAAGACTGTTCGCCATTCACTGCCTGAATGTATGTTCATTTATTTTAGTATAATAGTCCTGCTTTCTGTACATTTTGATTGGAAAATAAGTCCACTTTCATGGACTAGCCCGCTGTTGCTACGTCTTAGCCTGCGTGAGTATAATTCGCAGGTCTGTGCTGCTGTAATGTTTCCACTGAATGTCACCATCCACTGATTGCCATTCTTTAGTATTTGTGTGGTGAGCATTGACTCAGAATTCGTCCAAATATACAATATCATAAACTTTGGCTTCCCTGCTCCCGGATCTGTCTCAGTAATTTATATCGTGAAACAATCAAATGTGACCTTTCAAAAAATAATATTCCTGCCCTCTAAGATTTTTCTGAAAGTGAAGCTGGCGGTTCTTACAATTTTCACAGAAAACATTTAGATATTTAAATATCGCAATCGATCAGAAGTATTACTTTTAATTTCCGCAGAGAAACAAGTTAATTCTTAGCAAACAGTTTTAATATCTCCTGTATTATGACATCTATGCCAAAGTCATCAACTTTCATATTTCTTCTTTACTTGACATCAAAATGTTTTTTTTATAAATCCTGTTTCATCCAGCGGGAAAAAAGATGATCTATCCAGACCGAGTGCCAATTGAGTTCGATTTTTAAGGCTATTAATTTCTCAATATAAATGACACATCTTAGATTTTTTACAAAAATAAATGTAGAGTAAACCAGTAACTTTCTGCATTGTAATAAATGTGCACTTCAAATTCATTTTGAATTATATATATGAATGTAAATTGCAAGAAACTAAAACGACAACACAACGACCACACGTCGAATAGGACTTTGAACGACAATTTCAAACTTATATTTGAGACACTGAGATTTTCGTGTATTTGCTAAAACAAAAAACACAAATGAAATTCAACGTTCATATTGCATCACTTCTTTTTGTCCAATTGATTATTGCAGTCTTTATTGGTCATTATATTGACAACACACTCGAGTGACCAATGAATAAGCCTAGATAATTATGTCAATATGAGTGACGTATGAACATCAATATAAAATGTTTACACTCAGGAAATCGCGTTCCAATTCTCAAACACTGGCTAAATTCCAGTGTAAAACAAGAAATGAGGGTACCTTATTTTTATTTTTAACACAAACACATACCCATGTTTTTAGATCACACGACAACATAGCCCTGCCGATATGGAAAAAACACCGTGATTGGTGACGCTATTAATTTGTATCATATCTTTAATTGGTCAATATATTTTTACTTTCCACAGATACAGCTCACAAATACATAAATATATCACACTTTCGCATTGGGTCAAAGAGCATTAGACATGGACCGCTAGATCAGCAACCAACCAACCATCTGTTTTGCAAAAGATTGACCCGTTCTCAGTGACTTGAGTACACAGGTTGAATGTCTTGACGAGATCACATCTATTATTGGGATGGGGTTGGTTAAGTACAGAAAACCTATTTAAAACATGTTTACTTGAGTTGCAATGTGATGCCAAAACGGACGTTGTTCAATTCTGTCAGCCGTAAGAATTATTTTCATTTATCCTCATGCTTCTCACTTGAATTTACCACCGCGGCTCCAAATTCACCATAAGCAACACAATAAACATCAGTTTCACATGACATACAGGTTCACTTGCAGAGGCCTTACCTTGTGTAAGACTGCGGTAATCAGGTGACGACTTTTTACTCCACCATGCTGTGGATAAAAGAAATGACGTATTATGTCTTACAAAACTTTCTGAAATACGTATTAAGACTTATTTTGATGAACTAAAAATTACAGAAATGTAATTTCTTGTTATAACTTGTGTATGATTCTTCACTAGGTTATATGTCATAACGGTACATTACGGGCAACAGTGGTCACATTTCAACCAAACAAATACGTACATTATTTAACGAAAAGTAATATCGATAAAGACACATATCATATTAGTTAGGACTATTGTGGATCCAGCTATTTGTCCGCTACACACTGATAGCCCGTCACCTTTGCATGACCTTAGGTAGTTATCAGTACGTAGCTGGCAGATCAATGCAGACCTATTGTCTTTTTAATCTGAGTTCAGCGAGGTTGTGATATTTTATTTTTCAATCTATATTTGCAACAAAGAAACATTTACAAAATCAATATACATTTCAAATATTCAGTGTGCATTTTGTTATGAGATGGATTGACAACATTCATGAACATATTTGATGGGAGTGTAATGATATATATAATATGTAAAGATTATTGAATTGTCATCCTCGAACATATTTTCCCCAAGCAAAAATACACATACACACACATACATACATATACATACATACATACATACATACATACATACATACATACATACATACATACATACATACATACATACATACATACATACATACATACATACATACATACATACATACCCATATATATACATACCACCCATGCACAAACATATATATGTGGATACATACACATACTATATATCCAAAAGTAAAAAAAAACACCCAAAAATGCAATCAAAAACTAATATACATGTCATTGTGGGACCTGGCGATCATGCTAGTTGTGTGTGTGTGTGTGTGTGTAATATAAATAACGTTATATATATATATATATATATATATATATATATATATATATATACTATATATATATATATATATATATATATATATATATACAACATTTACAGCCGAGAATATCAAAGTAACAACAATAGACATGTGTAATGTGATTAATTTTGCCGGCGAGTTGAAATGCCTTTACAATTTTGTGAAATGAGTGGTACATGGATGACAACAAATTAATTGATGGAAAAAAAATTGTTTACATATTTCATTTTGTTCTTTGGGTGCCATGTCGTCTAGCATAGGCGATCATGGCTCACCACAGCTCTCTACCTCCAGTTTTATGTATCAAGATCGTTGTTGTTTCTCTGCCGTGGCAGGCTGTTAAACTGTCTAATATGTTCTCTCGTTGTCGCGCTCTGTCTCTGTTGCCTTGAATCTTGCCTGTTGTGAATGTTCTCCAAATCTTCTTGTGTCATAACGTGGTCAAAAAATGATTGTTTTTCTCTTATACTATTGATTAAGCTCCGTTTCGCCTTTGACTCATTCAATACCCCAACATTAGTTTTCCTGGTAGTCCATGGTATTCTCAGCATTCTTCTGTTGAACCATATCTCTATTTCTTATATTTCCCACTGTCCTGTTTATTGTCAAAGACTCGCACCCATATGTTAGTATAGGGGTTATATAACACTGCAGAACTCTCTCACCTCTAATGACAAGGTCAAATTACACAATATATTTTTCATTTTTTTGAATGTTGTTTTTGCCTGCCCTATTCAGCTTCTTATTTCTGTTGTACTTCTTCCATCGACTGTAATCTTTGTACCTAAATATTTGAATTGGTGGACCTATTTTAATACTATATCATTCACTTTGATATTGCAAGGTGTGTTATTTTGTTTCTTTGAAATAACCATTGCTTCTGTTTTCTTGATATTTAGGAAGATGTCTTTCTCTTTACTGTCTGAAATTGTTACATTAATTAATTCTTGAAGGTCTTACATTTAGCAATCATAACAGTGTCATCCGCATATCTCAAATTATTTATATTATGTCCTCCAACTGATATTCCTGGGATATCAACTATTGCACGCATTCTGTTTTCACTGTATAAAGAGAACAGCTCTGTGAAAGTACACAACCCTGTCTAACTCCTTGCTTTATTTGTTGAAAATAAAATCGATTACTCTTATTGCTGCTGTTAGTTGCCAGTACATGTTCTTGATGATTCTTAAATTCTTAATATCGATGTTCAAATTCTCTAGCATGTGTATAACTTCGCATTGTTTAACTTTATAAATTGCTTTGTGTAGTCTATAAAACATAGGTAATAGGTACACTTCTGTTTTTACCTCTATAGACCTCTCTATTATTGTTCTCAATATATATATATATATATATATATATATATATATATATATATATATATATATCATTATTGGTACCTTTTCCTTCTACGAAAACACTTTGTTCTGGACTTATTTCTGTTTCTCACTCACTTCACAATGATTCTGAGAAGTATTTTATTTTTTGGCTCATGAAGGCTGATTATACAAGTGATCTTCAGATTCAGTGTTATTCACACTAAAAATCCCAGATTTCTTTGAAAAGACTATAAATATGAATCTCATCACGTTATCGGGAATGTGCCAACTAGTATATACGTCATTCAGCAATTTTGTGATTATTTCAACTGCAAAGTCATCTAAAGATAATAATTCTTCTAATATGATACTGTCTCGTCCTGGGGAATTTCCATATTTCACATGCCTTAGGACTTCCCTTACTTCTGCTGAGGATATTGATTGACCCTCGCCGTTATCTTGTATGTTTATCTCGGGTCTATTGTCATCATACAGTTTCTTGAAATGTCCATGCATGTTCATATTATGTTCTGTCATCTTGTTGAATATATGTAAGGTTGTGTGTGGTTGGGGAGGACTTGTGTTGGTGGAAGGTGGACAATTGTGACACTGGCTTGCTTTCCCAATAACGAGTAAAACTAACAAAAGCTATGATATAATACGTCCAATAACAAAAGTTGAGATAAGAACGGTAAGAACTAAAGTTCTTATCATTGATGATAATAAAACTATGAAGTGTGGTTGGAACAATAGTCATTAGAATCATTAGGCCCCATATATAGTTTCTCTTCACGGATATATTTAGTAAATATTTTTTATATACACCATTTACATGAAAAATGTATCAAAGTAACAACAATTCTGGATTCTTGATTAGAAACTGGTCTCACAGCACGTTGGGCATTCCCATAAGTGCTCCGCCCTCTGTTCCAGCAACCATCCGACTCGATGGTGTTTCGAGTCTAATGCTGCTAAAACATAACAACAATAGACATATGTAATGTGATGAATTTTGTCCGCGAGTTGAAATGTGGAACGGTGGGCCTTTACAATTTTGCGAAATGAGTGATAAAAGTACAACAATTTAAGATGAAAAACGTGATTGATTGACATATTTCTGTACATGCTTATATTATGTGTTGTGTCATATGCTTGAAGTGTACGAAAGAATATCTGTAGTTGGAATATTGTATTGTGAAACACTGCACGTATACAACAAGAACAGATCAGGTATCTGTATTGGGTGGGTTAACAAGATGATCAGTTTGTTGAAGTCCCTGTAACCTGATACAGTACGCTGAACATGATTGTTTTGTAAATGTCTTGCTGTGTATGCATGTATTTGATGTCTCTTAAATTGTCTCTTGTAGGAGTGATTGTTCTGCATGCGTAAAAGATATGGTCTTCTGTTTATGGGATGTTTCTCCAGAAAAGTTTACAGTTTAGCGTCTGCTCTAGTCTGTGTGCTTGATTTCCTTTTATAGGCGTCATGTTGAATAACAGCCTAAAGATTATTTCTCTTTCTAAGACAACGGAAGAAAACAATCTGAAGGATAACTTAAACGAATTGCTATTTGCAGACGACCAAGCACTACTAGCATTATTAGAAGAGCAACTACAAAGAAAAATAGACTGATTACATCACACTTGTCAACCCTTTAACATGAAGACAAATATAGAGAAGACCGAAATAATGAAGATAGGAGGAACAGAAATAAACACCGAAATATATATATTGGAAAGAACAGACTTGAACAAGTGACAGAATTCACTTACATATGAAGGAATATAAGAGTAGACGGCAAGAGTGGTAAAGAAATACACAATAGATGTAGTAAAGAAATACTCACTAGATGTAGTAAAGCATACCAAGTCCTAGGGCAAATGACACCAATCTTTAAAAACAAAAATGTAGATTTTAAGACCAAAATAACATTACTCAAAACGATTATTATGCCAACGTTGTACTACTAAAGCCAAACATGGACAACGACTCACAAGATAAACGTAAACTTGTGACAGCTGAAATTTCATGCTTATGCAGAATCCTAGGAATATCACTAAGAGATAGAGTGAGAAATGAGGACATTAGACAAAGAACCGGCAACACGCCAATCTTGGAACATATTAAGTGCCAACAGATCAAATGGTTTGCACACATAATGATTTAAATCCACTTCCTCAAATGTTCCCCTATGTTGCAGTTTTGTAATGCTTTGTGTAGGCATGTGTGTGATAGTCTATCAAATGCCTTCTCTAGGTCGAGAGAGAAGAGAATACTGATGATGTACTATCTATGTTGTGTGTACAATTGACATCTCTTATGAAATGTGCATGTTGATGTATGTTTATGTGTTGGTCACTGCACTGTTGATCTTCATGGATGAACTTGTTCATGAGTGATTTTAGTGTGTTATGGATTTGAGTAACATTTTGTAGTCTGTGTTTAGAAGAGATAAGGGCATATAGTTTTTCATTATAGTTTTTCATTATCGTTTTTCATTATAGTTTTTCATTATCGTTTTTCATTATAGTTTTTCATTATCGTTTTTCATTATCGTTTTTCATTATCGTTTTTCATTATCGTTTTTCATTATCGTTTTTCATTATAGTTTTTCATTATAGTTTTTCATTATCGTTTTTCATTATAGTTTTTCATTATCGTTTTTCATTATCGTTTTTCATTATCGTTTTTCATTATCGTTTTGTCTGTTTTATCTTTAAGGATGAGCATGATCTATGACATGTCGAAACTAATTTCTTTGGAATGATTCTAGATATACTTTTAGCAACAGTGGGTCTAGGATGGAGTTTTGATAAAATTATGCCGTTACTCCGTCAGATTCTAGTGATTTGCCTTTCTGCATTGTCTTTACTGCTGCAGTTATGTCTTCCGATGTCAGTCCGGTATCCAGTTTCTGTGCGCCGTCGTTTGTGTGTTTCTTTGTGTATTTCAAAAATTTATCTTGTGTATTTGTGTGGGTCCGTTCTCGTGTGTAGAGTTGTCTGTGGTAGTCTTCAAAGACTTGTGTTACTACCTTTGGTTCTGTCTGCATATTTCCTTGCAAGTCTTCAATTTGTCTTATTTATCTGCTGCGTTGTATATTTTGTTCCATAGCCATGTGCTATTTGCTGGGTGTTTGTTTCTTGTGTGATTGTGTTCAGTCTTGTTTCCAGAAGAGCACATTGGAACCGATGGTTTTTGTACTACTCCAACTCTTCCTGTAGTGTGTGCATTTGATGTGCATTGTTCTTTATTTGTTGTGTTAGTGGTGTTGCTTCTTCTAAAATTGTTTCTTACTTTATTCGTTGTCTGTGTGTTAATTTCTTAGTTATAATCTCAAAAAAGTTCAGAAGGCGTGGAGAACTGGCTACTTTGTGCTCGGGTTTCCGTATAAGGGCTGTCCATAAATTACGTCAACAGTGTTTAGCAAATTTTTTGACTCGATTCCCCCCCCCCCCCCCTTGTCAGCAACTGTTGATTAACACTTTCTCAATTTTGCACACACAAAAAAAGTGTAACCTCTCTTCTCCGAAATCGGTTTACTCATACCCTAAAAAAAAAAAAAATTAATTTAGACAGAAGTTATATCAAAATTCAACTTTTTTAAAGACACCTTTTTCTAATGCAAACAATTAAATTATTGTATAAAAACACTATTTTTGACGTCAATTATTGTATAATAACACTATGTTTGAAGTAAATTATTGTAGAAAAACACTATTTTTGACATCAATTATTGTCATCACCCTTCACACATATCAACAGCTATCAAACCTCTTTCCACAACTTCCCTTTTATTTGTTGACGTATTCTATGGACAACCCAACATGTACTGAACCGATTTGCGTATAGTAATCCTACAAACAAACAAAAAGTTTTCTACAGTAGCCCTACAGTTGCTCGAAATCTTCGTAAAAATACACTGAAAAAAAATTTTGTGACCTGGAATTGAACCTGCTAACTCTTAATCATAAGGCAAATGATACATTATGCCACGGAGATCACTTACAATGGATAGGGTGTCTATAAAGTCGCTGTACACGGATGTAACAGAAATGCACTACATACAATTCATATGACATAGTGTTACCACCAATTTAAATGAGTGGAGTGCACGGTGACTTGGTAGACAATTGGTTATAAATATATATATATATATATATTTAACTGTTTTCAAAATATATTGCCCCCTTGTGATTGTTTTACTCGATGTATCTCTATAAGGCAATGCCACAGGCTATGTAAGTCTTCTCCTACTAGGGGGTTTTCTTGCAATTTCAAGTCAAGGTAAACATAACGTGTCTGATTCCCTTCCAGTAGTACAGATATGAACCTCCAACAATCTCCATCCGAAGCTTCGACGGTAAAGGCCTACGAAAAGAATCAAAATAAGTACACATACGTCATGTTTTCGATTTCTGCGCATTTTGTTGGTCGGCGATTGCAAGTAATACACAGTATATATAATAGTGACCATGGAAAATACTGACAATGATCAAACATATGACGTGTTAAATCTTCTTTTGATTCGTCTCATATACTTTTACTGTTGATACCGGGCCATTATAGCTCGGAATCATAAGGTGGAGTTGTGAATATCATCATTACAGTGGGAACCATAAGGTGGAGTTGCGAATCTCATCATTACAGCGGGAATCATAAGGTGGAGTTGCGAATCTCATCATTACAGCGGGAATCATAAGGTGGAGTTGCGAATCTCATCATTACAGCGGGAATCATAGGGTGGAGTTGCGAATCTCATCATTACAGCGGAAATCATAGGGTGGAGTTGCGAACCTCATCATTACAGCGGGAATAATAGGGTGGAGTTGCGAATCTCATCATTACAGCGGGAATCATAGGGTGGAGTTGCGAATCTCATCATTACAGCGGGAATCATAGGGTGGAGTTGCGAATCTCATCAAAATCATCTAAGTCGCCTCCTCTATGTTAATAATGACAGAAACATTGTTACTATTATTAGTTCACCGTATGGGCTCTTTTAACATACAGCCAATACGAACACATATAGTAATACAGAGAAGGTATAGATTGGGAAAAAAGTGATTTATAACTTCAAAATGAAACTCTTTTGATCCGTTTTAGGAAGCAATTATCCCGTTAGATCTTCCACATTTAGCGTGAGAAACGAAGTAGTATGTCTATCTGTGACCACTAGACGAATTTGAATGATTCAGGAATCGAACAAAGGTTCAGTAATATTTCTAATGTTAAACACTGGCCGAGACTGGAATAACCATCATGTGATGTGGCTGAAAGGAGTGGGAGTTGATGGAAATAGGAAAACACATTCTATTAGTTATGTAATAGTCGATGTCTGATTGGGTAATATTTGTCAAATGTGAGGGAAAATTGAAATAATATTTAAAATGAATTGAGAGAAATGTGTACCATTCGAAAATTGTTCATTTTCGTGGAATTGATTTTTTTAACCAGAACGTGAGATCGTCTTCATCTGTGTATCTTTATTTATAAATATGTCGCATATTTGATGCCATAATTCGAAATATGAGCCTATAATACTAACACTGTGACATACTATGCATGTGGAAAAAGACAGCTAATGAAAATTCGAAGTTTTGTTGGCCAGCATATCTGCAGTATAACTTAAAAATACCTGTGCAAAAGTCTGATGTGTTGGACCAAAATCAGCAGATATCATATTCAATGTGTAACCTTCGAAGCAAAGCATTCCAATCTTTAGACTTAAACCATGCTGATCGGCAGGAGTTTGAGATTTAACAAAGAAGACGATTCAACATTTGAATGATGCTTTGAGCATGTTCCGCGAATTAAAGATTTAGTATATGTCCTATTTATGAAAAATAAGCTAACTTATTGATACATCATGCTCAGTTAATACCAACTTTGAAATCACTAAAACTAAGATGGCTGAGTTACTTCCACAAAATGTCAGATTACCGAAGCAAGTACTATTTGATGAAGGATTTAGGTTTTTGAGGCTTTTGAAATGCTACAGACGTTTGTTAAGAGTTAACTACATAGAATACAAGACAAATATATTCGTCCGGCAGCAAATAAACAAACTTGTAGGTTATCAAGAACAAATTTTGGTAGTGGTAAACGGTGTAAACTTTTTGGTTTGGACATGTAACGAGACACGACACGCTTTATAAAAATATTTTGCATGGAACGGAAGGAGTACAGGCGGACAAAGACATCAATGAATGGTTTGGGAATGACTTTTTTCTACACTATTCTGAATGGACGAGTGCCATATATACGTTCCCCTGAAGGAAATGCGAAGGATTACCTAAACAAAGGTCGCTCGTGCGTTTTCGTGTGTCGGATCTTCATTTTGGCGGAAAATTTGATATCAGTTTTGTGTAAAATCGCTAGAGAGATTTTTATATTTTGACTTTTTACCTGCCATTTGGCCACGTTCCTAAAACTTAAAGTTATGTTCCGATTTTATAAAGTATAAAGGGGGGGGGGTGAACACCCTATCTCCTCCCTTATCTACGGGCCTGCCGAGGACAGGTGTGTTTTGAGGGCATTTTTGCATTTTATAGTGTGGTAACTCTGCGACCATGACGGGTTGTGGGTCATATTATTATTATTGTTTTATTATTATTATTATTTGCTGAGTTGTCTGAAGTACAACTAATTCGTGGTAGATCATTTCTGAAACCTTGAGTGGTACATTGAGCTAAATCTGAAATCGTCTAGGTCGCTACATGGACTGTTATTTTTATTATTTTATTATTTATTATATTTTATTTTTATTTATATTATTCTCATTTTCTTTCAGACGAAAATCTGATACCGAAAAGTGAAATGTTTTCGTTCATATTCAATTTATTATAATTCTTTTAAATGAAACGTTTTGCTAGTAGTGGTAGGTATTTGTAGTGGTAGGTATTTGCTCGGTAGCCTAGTTTATAGTGAGCTTGCTTGCTATCACCAGGTTACAACCAGGTGTGCCAGAGTTGGGTAGGCACATTTCAACATGAAGGGAGAACCTTTCACAATCTAAGAACATCTCATTAGATAGTGAGAACCCTTCACCGAGCGCGGGAGATTTAAAAAAAAATTGTTATTGAATGTCTTGCTGTGAAGGAGTGCAGGGAATTTTTCTATGGGCTGTGGAAATAAAGGCCGCTTCGCTATTGCAGACGCCGCGACATGTACAGGAAAGATTTTGATTGTACCTTCGAAAGAAAAATCCTGTCCCAACCATGGATTGAGCCCGGAACATCAAGGGATTGAAAACGGTATTCTAACCATACGGCCATGCACTCCACATAGGAGCGGTAGATTGACGATGTGAAATGTCAGGATACGCTGAGTGGCTAGCCCATGTGGCTCATGTGTAATAATATTGTCACTACCTGCTTATGGGCTAAAATATCCATGACAGATGATGGAGACGCGCAAATGGAAAGGTGGAGTCGCGAGTCAATAAGCATTGTTCTTCGAACCCGTCGTGACAACAAACGACCAGGTAGACAGCCAAAGAAAATATGAATGTGAAATCGAGATCACGGGAATTTAATGACTTGTCACACCTTTGTGTATAAAGAACAAAAAGAGCGCGGGTGAGAACATATTAGAGGATTTGCGATGTATGAAGTATTTTGATTTGTTGGAAGTTTTTGCTAGTTGGAGATAACTTGGCAATTGGAGGTTTCGGAAGAGATTGAACTTAAAGCTTTGGAAAGTTAGGAACGACTAGGTGAGTAGCAAAAGTGTCGGTTGAAGCTGAAAATTATTGAGACTAACGGGAATTGAACCAACCCGTTCAACGGCACCAAATCGCGTTGCAACTATTGAACACGCGTTCTTCCGTACTTGACTTACCGCATCTCCAAAAAAAGATGCGATTTCATCAAGCCATTCAAACCGTGTTATATAGTTCAATAGTTGCTAGGCGATTTGGTGCCGTTGAACGGATTGGTTCAATTCCCGTTAGTCTCAAGAATTTTAAAAAATATTGTCCTCTGGCTTCCTACTTAAATTTACTTGTATAAACAATTACTCGAAGTAAAATTGTATTGTCTATATATGTTATCCATATTTACAAGAAGACCTATCGGCCCTTGTATAACTAAATACAGATATTATGTTATATGTTTGTTGTTACTGAGGATATTTCAAAAACCTGTACGGGATGTTTGTTGTTGTTGTAATAGTCCTTGTCTCGATCGGTCCGTTCTGGTGACTTTGTGTGCACGGTTTGAATGGCTTGATGAAATCGCATCATTTTTTTGGAGATGCGGTTAGTCAAGTACGGAAGAACGCGTGTTCAATAGTTGCTAGGCGATTTGGTGCCGTTGAGCGGATTGGTTCAATTCCCGTTAGTCTCAAGAATTTTAAAAAAATTTGTCATCTGGCTTCCTACTTAAATTTACTTGTTGAAGCTGAATAGTGTTGCACGGGAAAGAATTTCTGCATAGCTAGAAGTTTAGATAGAAGAAATCTCTTACTTTTTCATCTCCAAATGCAATTACTGAATATGCATCACCAAGAACTATTCAATAACAAAGGGGGGGGGGGGGGGGATCGGCTTTACCATACCTTGAAAACACGGTGTACATTTACAAATTAATCTCTGAATATTTTGTTTACGGATTGAATTACTTTGCAATTTTAATTTTGTTTACTTCTTGTGTATTTGAGTTTCTTCCCATTGTCTGAGTAGGGAGGCATTTTGTTCTGTGATTCGTCTTCTAATTCCTTTCAAAATCACGGGAAAGATCACTTCCGGGTTACTACATGTTGCTAACAATTTGAATGTATTCAATGCATTAGTAGATTGTGAATTGTTGTGATGGCAGCGGCGTACCTAGGGTAATTGCTGCCCGGTGCGATGAAGATTTTGATGCCCCCCCCACCCCTTCCAAAATGGATAAAAAAAATTCTGAGTAAAATTTTTCAAGTTTATTATTATTATCGATTTGATCCACATTTAACAAAGATAGAAATACATTAAAAAAAATTACAATTGCAAATTCACTTTACGAGCTTTTTGACTAGCGAAGTCATTAATGACTGTGTCGTTTAGTTCTTACAAGCTAAAAATAGAATTTTGAAGTAATTTGTGGGTCTTCTTTCGAGAGGAACTAGTTCTACTTATTAATTAATTTTAATTTTAAAATGTTTCACAATAATGTGCCAAAATGTGTTATTACCTATTCGCCAAATAATTGTGCTTAACAAGAAAAAAAACATGATTGTTTAACGGTCCGGGGAATCAACTTTGGCACGGCAAAAGCGCTTAAACACTATTTGAAAGTTTTATTATTTTGATGGACATTTTGATGCCCCTCAAGCCTTGATGTCCGGTGCGAACGTACCCCCCGCACCACCATCGGTACGCCACTGTGTGATGGTTTTAAAATGTGCAACCATTATTGTTAATTATTATTAATTTCATTGAGGAATATAATAATGTGTACCAGTTAGCAAGGAAATATTTACACTATGGTTGTGACCATATTTGCGACTTTAAAATGCACACAGTAACGTGGTCTATTTGAACATCTTTTAGAGGTTTAAAACATCTTTCAACAATAATTACACTATTATCATGTGTAGCAAATGCTGTTATGAAGAGACTCATATCTTCAGAATGTGAAGCTAAATTCACAGCTATAAACATCAAATTCACAGCTTACAAACATCAATAGAAAATACGCATCAACATTTGTACATGCAATTTTAAGAAACAATGTGCCAGTGAAGTTAGTCCTGTTCGTGTCAAGATGTTCATTATTTCATGACATTATTTCAATAGCTTTATCTCAGCTGTCTAATATTTTTTTTCCAAGAATGACAGCAGAATTTAAAAAATGTATAGTACAGTCTATAATTAATTTTAAGCCAGCAAAATAGAATTAGCTAATTTTGTACATTAAATTAATACAATTATTTTCAGTTTCAGCCATTTTTAGTGTTCATAACTGTAAATATGATATTTAATATATCCATAGATTATATATCATTTACCATCAACTATTTGTCTATAGTGAAAAAGGCAAAAACAGATCACGTGAGGGGTGAAGAGAGTACTAGAACTGTTAGCGGTCAAATACTAGAACTGTTAGCGGTCAAATATATTGTAAAGCAGAGACTGAAATGGTTCGGTCAATTAATGAGAGTGAATTCTCACTGACCAACAACAAGAGCATACAATATGAAAATGGAGACAGCAAGATACAGATGCAGACCAAGAAGGAAGTGAATTGAAGGGTTACCAAAATTCTGCGACGTCACAATGTTACAGAATATCAATCGACGACAAGTGAAAAAGCTCAAGAACCGATCCTCATTCAATCCTGCGAAGACTTACAACAACATCAAAGAAAACAATAGATAGAGATGGATATACACAAGTAATACATGAATTAAAGTCATACATAACATCTACGACCCAATGACAGGAGATTAAAGTAACTCGAGGGAGATGCGATTCAAGGAATCCACGAAATAGTTACTTTTCAAAGAAAGCTTAAAAATTCTTGAGACAAACGGGTTTTGAACCAGTCCGTTCAACGGCACCAAATATGGTGCCGTTGAACAGACTAGTTCAATTCCCTTTAGACTCAAGAATTTTTTTTAATTGTCCTCTGGCTTCCTACTTAAATTTACTTGTATAAAGAAAGCTTACAACATTTATGACAGACATGTGGACTGAGTCTAGACACTGCAGAATACATCCTTTATGGAAACCGTCTCTATAGAGAAGAGCAGGAGAAAATATAGCAAACAGATGCTGCATTCACCCAAACTAGGGAACCCCATTGATAATATGAAACAATATAGCAAACAGATGCTGCATTCACCCAAACTCAGGAACCCCATTGATAATCTGAAGTAAATCACAGTTCAGTGAAGCTACTTATTTTGTAACACTGTAACAAAACATCTGTCTGAACGCTTTCGCCCTGTTCACCCAGAAACTTTTGTTTCTTCAAAAATACACCATTAACCTGAAATTGATTTGTATTAACAGCAAGAAAGATCTGTAAATCAAAAATGATGCGACTGAAATACCCCAACATTTATTCTCATAAATCAAGGATAGTCATTTTTAAAATACTAATTTCGAGATTATTCTATCACATATTTTGGACTTTCTAGTCAGTTTCTGGTGTTATGATAGAGTGAAGACTTATGTCCGTAGGGAATATGTTTAGAAAACGATGTCATCAAACATCGTCGGTGAATTTAATGGAAAGAAAATTGAATGAAATACAACGGTATGAAACTGTTCAGTAAAATGTGAATTCAATGGTCCTACAATTTGTCCATAGTTAGGAATCAGAGCGCTGACGAAAACTAGAAATTGTCTAATTATAGCGGTCGAATTCTATATTTTAAACAAAAAATACATTGTAAATGTATTCTGAGGTTCGTAAAAAAAGAATTTAGACAACACAATATTTGCATAAAATGGCAAAGAAAAATTAAATATTATTGTATGTGGATTATCCTTTTGTAGAACATTGCCTCACTGCCACTCTGTAAGTTTCGTGATTCTGCGCGAACTGCTCTGCTTCTTGAAGTTTCTTATTCGAATAAGTCTTCAATATTCTGTGCCCATCGATCTCTTGGGCGGCCTAATTTTTTCTTCCCTTAGACATTTCCGTTTATGCTTAAGTTTTCTAACCCAATGTGTCTTTTTATATTTCCAAAATATGTTAGCGTTTTAAATGAAGTTTATGAGACAATCTTGGTCTATATTTCATACTTGACTTACAGTTTGGTCACTGTCATGTGACGTATTCTTTCCAGAACGTTGTCTGTGCACTCCGTGCACATCATTACCCACTAGTTTTAGTTATAGTTCGTCGTGTCTGAGTGAAGCGATTATATAAACCTGTGTTTTACATAAGTACAGTTGTTAAGTTTCACGCAGTTACCTTGTATTAATTGTCATACATAAGAGATTTTCAATATATTGTGTCATTGATATTTAGTTCGAACTCCTTATCTCGTTCATGTAATTTGGTGCCGTTGAACGGACTAGTTCAATTTCCGTCAGTCTCAACAATTTTTATCTGGTTCATGTAACCTTTTCTTCCAAAAGTAATATCTCTAACCTTATCTTTGTATATGTTCAAAATATTTTAGATTACAGGTTTTCCCTTCTTTAAACGCTAATATCCCATGTGTCCGTATCTTTGTAGACATCTTTGTTCCATAACTCATCTCTGTTTATGGCATTCTTAGAACCTTTCAATATTAGCTCATTTAATACACTCATATTTTCTTTACCATTGTGCACGCTATTTCTGAAGCCGATTAACCATATATCGCGAACCAGAGAATGTACTTTCTTAATAGTTCTAACTTTGTTCTTCTGTATGTCGCTTGCCACAATTGTTTCATCCTCGATCTTTTTCTATAAACATTGTTAATCTATTTCTTATCTCTAATGAAAAATCTATGTTTGACTTCAGCTATTCTAAATAAATGACATTTTCTAGTTGTTTGTTTAAATGTGAAAAGACGAAAAGGATTAACTTTATTGTACTCCGGTTACACCAAAGGTGAAGTCTCGGGTATAAAAGAAAGGCCAGAAGCCTCACCATTGCACAGGAAGTAAAAGCAAATCGCTCGTAATTCCTAGGGTTCTCAAACAAACAAACAAATAAACCCCATAATACTCGTTACCTTTCAACCACGCGGTACCATCTGTCCAGAGTACCATCCTCCCAGAGTACCATCCACCCAGAGTACCATCCGCCAAGAGTACAATCTGCCCAGAGTACCATCCGCCTAGAGTACCATCTGCCCAGAGTACCAACTGCCTAGAGTATCATCTGCCCATAGTACCATCTGCCTAGAGTATCATCTGCTTAGAGTAGTGTCTGCCTAGAGTACCATCTGCCTAGAGTACTATCTGCCTAGAGTACCGTCTGACTAGAGTACCATCTGCCTAGAGTACCATCTTCCTATAGTACCATCTGCCTAGAGTATCATCTGCTTAGAGTCCTGTCTGACTATAGTACCATCTGCCTAGAGTATCATCTGTCTAGTCAGAGTACCGTCTGACTAGAGTATCATCTGCCTAGAGTACCATCTGCCTAGAGTATCATCTGCCTAGAGTATCATCTGCCAAGAGTACCATCTATAGCACGTAACTCCGTAGTTTCAAACAATAATCTTCGGAGATCTCTGAAAAAATTCATTGTGTAAACATGTCGTCGCGAGCGGGTTTTGAACCTGCAACCTCTTTAGCACCAAGTGAAAGGCTTAATCACTATGTCAGGGATATCCCTTCGCTGTCACTAATAACTCCAACTTTATGTTAAAGTAAAAACGCTGTTCACACCACGCCTTATCTATGTCCGTTTTATCCCCTGATGTTGCCACGTGTTTCCCTAGCCCTTACATCACTAGTACGTTTGCTTGTTTCACAAGACGAGATTTCTCTCCAACTGTCGCCTGAATGGCAACCGAGGACTGGTCTTCTAATTGATAGTGCAAATAATAGCGCACGCCATTGACAGTCTTTCAAGGCATGTCGTGCGAGACAACTAAGGAAAGTTGGGGGATGGAAAAGTTGGGGGATGAGCTGACAACCTGTTATTGTCACTGCTTGTCTTGCCTCAATCTCTTACTTTTGTCTTCTGTCAAATCTTCCCCATTTATGACGGAGAGATGCAGGTCAGTTAAAATTGTACCTTTGTCCTTTTGTGGCAGGCTCCTTGGTGGTAGGGAATGCTAGGTGTGTCAACACTGTAGATGTGCCAAAACTGTAGATGTGCCAACACTGTAGATGTGCCAACACTAAAGATGTGCCAACACTGTAGATGTGCCAACACTGTAGATGTGCCAACACTGTTTAATGTGCCAGAACGGAGTTTAACAATCCATCCGTCCACTCCTCCATCCCCATATCTAGGGCGTGAATATTGCTCTCCAATTGTACAGGGTTAACATGTTAGCCAATTTATAAACAGTTATTTTTATACCAACTCTGTTACTAATGTCAAACATGTCCCATGACAAAGATGCTAGTAAAAACAAATTTGACAATATGTGAAATTAAATCTATGATGAAACAGATACATGTCACCAGAATGAGCCGACGGAGAAATGAAGATATCAGGTATACGAGAAATAAAGATCATCTCAAGTCACGACTATACCGAGAAACAGAAAACCAGGTGGTCTGGCTACTTCAAGAGAATGGAACCAACACAGCAAGTCCTTCGTGTACAACTAAGCAGAAGATCGGGTTACAGGGCACGAAGAGTACCGAGAACTAGATATATGGAGACAATCAAAGAATCTTTAAAGAGGCATGGACTGACCAATGACAATACTAAGACCAAGACCAATTAGGGAAATTACAATATGATTCTGGGCTCTCTCATGCAATGGTCATGTCTTGCTCAGAGTTTCTTTCCACCACACCCCATGTAGCAACAGATCTTAGCTAGGTCACCACATACATGTTGGCGGCAGCTAGGACCATGATCAGGTGATTACAGAAGCTTATTTGTACCCCCAGCAGCACGTACAATGTTGAGTTTTCTGAATGATACAACACAGAGGGAAACGTAATCGTACACGTAAAATGCTATAGGGTTTCCACAAGAGGAAAGCATCTGAATAATGACATGCCATCTACTAAAAGTTTACCGTTGCATACTTATTGGTCTGAAAGGTCAGTAGTGAGGTCTTCGGATATTCCACATGTCACCCATTGAGATTTTACTTTTGCGTAACAGTTTGTATGATAAACCAGTAGTGAGATCCTCATAACTTCCACAAGTCATCTATTGAGAGTATATGTACCATAATCGTTGGTCTGATAGTCAAGTAATCAGATCTTTAGACCTTTCATATGTCATCTACTGAGAGTTTACTGTTGCATAATGGTTGACCCAATAGACAGACCTTCATATTGTCCACATGCGAGATATAAGAGACGATGTTTGTACTACGTGCACTTTCTTATGTTGTGTAATTTCTATTAAGATATCCGTTCTTGTAAAAAAATTTAGAGTTAGCAAAATCTATGGGTCATTTCTTGAAGACAAATGGGACGTGAGGCGCTTCTTTACTAATGAAACATTGAATTACAGGAAGAGGCATTACCTTATCGTTTATCTGCGCTTCATTGATCTCATCAGCGGCGTCGTAAATCTCCTTGTCGTAAAACGTATTGTCGTAAATCACACGCTTCTTTTTCTGGCATTACATATTTTAGCTTTCAGACATACTGATGTCATGATGGGAATAATCTTTGTATTTTTAAATATGGTCAGTTTCTGCCGTTCTACACACATTCTAGTATTGTAGATGTTTGACAAAATCTATATTGCAACTTAATAATGTTTATTTTAACAAATTAAGTTGCGTCGCTTATTTATTTTACTATAGGTAAAGCTTGAAACAAGGTAGTACAATTTTGCAGAGGAAGATTGCAGAGGAGAAAGGCATTTTCACATTGTATCTCCATTAATTCACTAGAACAGTCACTTAGACTCACAGAGAAAGTAGGACGATACAATTATAGTTCTATAATGATTTCGTATCATATAAAGCTGGGACAGAAAATCACTTAAAATGATATGGAGTGACTATGGAAATAAATGACTGTGTATCATATAGACGATCTTTGACTATGTATATCATATAGAGGATCTTTGACTATGTGTATCATATAGAGGATCTTTGACTATGTGTATCATATAGACGTTCTTTGACTATGTGTATCATATAGAGTATCTTTGACTATGTGTATCATATAGACGTTCTTTGACTATGTATATCATATAGAGGATCTTTGACTATATTTATTACACAGACGACGCATGCGGTTTCGTGGCCTCACCAATGACCCACTAGACAAACCACCAATGAATCATAAATTATTAGTGGACGACATGTCGCTATATTGCGGTTCTTTTATAAAAGCTAAGTAGCATATCACCTATACAATTATAGACCCCCTTCTGAGGAGACGTTATCTTCAATAGGCATTACATTAAGCCGAAAGGTGAAGTCTCCTAGGCATGAAAAAAGCTCAGAAAAACCACGCAACTCTACATAGGAAGTAAGAGCTAATCGCTCGCAATTTCTATGGTTCTCAAACAAATAAACAACAAACTCTACACAGACGATATATGACTATGTGTATCACAGATATGATCTTTGACTATGTTTATCACAGATATGATCTTTGACTATGTGTATCACAGATATGATCTTTGACTATGTGTATCACAGATATGATCTTTGACTATGTGTATCACAGATATGATCTTTGAATATGTGTATCACAGATATGATCTTTGACTATGTGTATCACAGATATGATCTTTGACTATGTGTATCACAGATATGATCTTTGACTATGTGTATCACAGATATGATCTTTGACTTTTCTTTGACTTTGATTTTTTTTTTTACCATGTCCTAGTTTTGGTCTGACTCTTATCATGCAAGTCAACAATGGATATTATAGGTCAACAAAAAAAATAGTTTATTTTATGTAAAAATAGTTTATTTTATGTAAAATAGCTTTTTATGTATATATCTCAAATATTAGACTCGATAAGGAAAAGTAGGTGCCAGTTTTGGAATTAACATGTCAAATATAGGGCCTAATTGTAACCTATCTAACATTTTAGTCACTGCTTTGGCCGTTTGACACTGCATTTGATTCGTTTCATTTAATCCTATCTACGAATCCTTATTACCCGTCTCATTGTAATGCCCTGTTGTCTCATTTTTATAATGTGTATATCGTATTATTTTGTTGTGTACTATCGACCATTTACGATAACAATCTTGATTGTAGTTTCAATGATTGATGATAATAATCCTGATTTCACTGTCTGATAATAATCCTGATTATACTGCTAGTAATTGATGATAATAATCATGGATGTACTCTTAGTGACTGATGATAATAATCCTGATTATCTGCTAGTAATTGATGATAATAATCATGGATGCACTGTTAGTGATTGAAGATCTAATCATGGATATACATTTTGTGATTGATGATAATACTCATTAATGTACGTTTAGTGATTGATGATAATAACCATTAATGTACTTTTAGTGATTGATGATAATAATCATTAATGTACTTTTAGTGATTGATGATAATACTCATTAATGTACTTTTAGTGATTGATTATAATAACCATTAATGTACTTTTAGTGATTGATGATAATAACCATTAATGTACTTTTAGTGATTGATGATAATACTCATTAATGTACTTTTAGTGATTGATGATAATAACCATTAATGTACTTTTAGTGATTGATGATAATAACCATTAATGTACTTTTAGTGATTGATGATAATACTCATTAATGTACTTTTAGTGATTGATGATAATAACCATGAATGTACTTTCGACCAAGTCGATAAATCAAGTATAGAATATTACGGACTATATATATAAACATCTAAAAAGACAAATTTATGACAATCAGAAGTCACAGAAGAAAACGTGCTAAACATATAAATACATGGAGATACTACAACAAGTAGAGTATATAAAGTAGGGTATATAAAAACCGTGGGGTCTTTGTTACCTCTAATATTTTATGGTAGTGTGTCCTGATATAACCTAATTGGACTTTGTTGTCAGCTGGTTGAAAGAGGCACGCCTCTCCACAAGAGAGTCAAACTCATTAACTACCAACTACATATTATGAACATATCAGAACAAGTTATAATTCTACGTCTCAGAACAGGACACAACCGACTCCGCAGTCACATGTATACAAAGTTCAAGATTGGCAACACGGCCATGTGTACATGTGGGCAGGCAGAACAGAGTGCCAAACATATACTTCAAGAGAGTTCTGAGCATGAAACGCTGAGGCAGACACATTGGACAGAGGAAACTACACTGGAATCAAAGCTCTATGGGACACTGTATGAACTACAAAAGACAGTGAGTTTTATTAAGGAGAGAGAATTACAGATATAGACATGTTTCAAGTGAACGAAAGAAGAAGAAGAAGAAGAAAACTACCAACTACTACTAACACAACACGTAGAACATTATAAATATTTCGGACACTTAATAACAAATTATGGCACATGTGAAATAACAAACGTTCAAAGAATTTAAATGGCTACAAGTACTGTCAATGACATGAGGAAAATATTAACACACATTACAAACCAGCTACAAATGAGAGTTACAAAATGCTACATCTATTCTATATTAGTGTATGGCTCAGAAACATGGACAATAAACAAACAATTAGAAGACAGAATTGATGTCTTTGAGAGACGGGTATATGGAAGAATAGAGAGAACATCATGGAAGGAGAAGAGAACAAACAAAGATGTTCTAACAACACTTCGTATGAGGAAGGCAATATTAAAGGAAATAAAGATCAAGCAGATAAAATATTTTGGACATAATAAAAGACATGAAACCTTTCTGAAGACTTGAGAGTAAAGTCGCAGGGGCGAGCAAGAGGGAAGCAGAGATACAAGTGTGAGAGTAAGATCGCGAGATGGATAGTTACAATCTAATACTAGCAGTACCACCTTCTATTGAGTTACAATCTAACAGAGTTCACCACCAAACCAAGAGACAGGGGTTGGTGAATGCCTGTTGCAGCGAACCTTCGTAGCGGAGACGGCATTTAATGACGATGTTGACTTTCGAGCATTGATTATAGTAATCCTGATTGTACTTTCGGCCATTTTTTTACAATTTCGCTGTTTTACTTTCATCGCTAAATTATATAATTACTGTTTGTCTGGCCTTTCTATTCAAGGGAAAGTTATTCAAGCTTTACGGTAGGTCTTGATTGAGTAATGAAAAAATTCTACATAAGGATAATACACCTTGATTGAGAGAGGAAAACCTTCTACATAAGGATGATACACCTTGATTGAGAGAGGAAAACATTCTACATAAGGATGATACACCTTGATTGAGAGAGGAAAACATTCTACATAAAGATGATACACCTTGATTGAGAGTGGAAAACATTCTACATAAAGATGATACACCTTGATTAAGAGTGGAAAACATTCTACATAAGAATGGTATACATTGATTGAGAGAGGAAAACCTTCTACATACGGATAATACACCTTGATTGAGAGAGGAAACATTCTACATAAGAATGGTATACATTGACTGAGAGAGGAGAACCTTCTACATAAGGATAATACACCTTGATTGAGAGAGGAAAACATTCTACATAAGAATGGTATACATTGATTGAGAGAGGAAAACATTCTACATAAGGATAATACACCTTGATTGAGAGAGGAAAACATTCTACATAAGAATGGTATACATTGATTGAGAGAGGAAAACCTTCTACATAAGGATAATACACCTTGATTGAGAGAGGAAAACATTCTACATAAGAATGGTATACATTGATTGAGAGAGGAAAACATTCTACATAAGGATAATACACCTTGATTGAGAGAGGAAAACATTCTACATAAGAATGGTATACATTGATTGAGAGAGGAAAACATTCTACATAAGAATGGTATACATTGATTGAGAGAGGAAAACATTCTACATAAGGATAATACACCTTGATTGAGAGAGGAAAACATTCTACATAAGGATGATACACCTTGATTGAGAGAGGAAAACATTCTACATAAGGATGATACACCTTGATTGAGAGAGGAAAACATTCTACATAAGAATGGTATACATTGATTGAGAGAGGAAAACATTCTACATAAGGATGATACACATTTATTGAGAGAGGAAAACATTCTACATAGGAGAGATACATCTTGATTGTTGATTATCACCTTTCTACTAGGTTAAAATATGCGGAAACTTTAAAAATAAATATACATTATGATCATTAGGCTTCCAATGTAGCCACCGAAAGCGCTAAAATATCCCCTCACTTCAGAAGTCATAACTTTCATAATTCATATTTTTCTATGAAACTGTGCACAATATTTAAAATTGGTAAATTGTTGGAGAATTTGAGTTAAAATAGCTCTTTGTTAAGTACATATAATGTCTTTAGGACATTCTTCTTCTGCATTCGTTCTCAAACTCCTGCAGATGAACAGGATGTAGTTTGGAGTACGGAATGCAAAGTGCAGTGTCATGGTTTATATATTTACTGCGACATAAACAAAACTTTTCTCGCTTAGTTGTCTAAGGGTAAATAGTGCATCTGCGACATAAACAAAACTTTTCTCGCTTAGTTGTCTAAGGGTAAATAGTGCATCTGTTCATGCTATGTAGCAGTAATATGTAAGCAACAGCAACAATCATTTCAAATTTCTTAGCTACGGAACAAAACAATTATTGCTGCAGCAAAACAATTTTGGGGGAAAAAGTAAAAAAAAAAAACAAGAGCTAGTTGGTTTTCATGAACTAAATAATTTGAATAATCTCATGAGGTGTAAAAATTCTTCCTTATCCTCTTGTCCTTAGATTAAAATGTCATTCTAAGAGTGTCTTTACTTTCTCCGTTGATATATCTATATATATTGTCATTTTCACTTGTGCCTTTAAGCGTCGTGGGAGTTAGAGTTGTATTTTTTGTGTGGCCATTTTGCACGCATTGTTCGTGTTCTGCTTGTGTCTCTTTAAGGTTTCTTTTATTGTCTCCAGCAATCTAGTTCTTCGTCTTCCTCGTACCGTAACTCGACCGATTCTCTGTTGTTGTATGCATGGAGGGCTGGTGGTTTTATTATAATGACATAGCCAAATCACATGGATTTCAGTTTCTCAATGTAGTTTTGACCTGAGATGCTCTTTATTTCTTTACTGGTATCTGCATTTCTCCTGTCTCTTAGGGTGACATCTATAGCTTTCCTAAAAAATTGCATTCATTTCACACGCCGTGATCTTTCTCGTTTCACACGCTGTGATCTTTCTTGTTTCACACGCTGTGATCTTTCTCGATAGTGTCTTTGGTCATGTTTGACATTGACAGCACAGAGTTAGTATAAAAATACAGTTTATCAATTGTGGTTTTATCACACGAAGATTGTTTGGTGTTTACTTACTTAAATTATTTTAAAAACTCTATTATCTGTTGATATTGTTTACATAATCACCTATTTCACAAGCTACAGTCAGTCTAATGTTTACATAATCACATATTTCACAAGATACAGTCTGTCTAATGTTTACATAATCACATATTTCACAAGATACGGTCTGTCTAATGTTTACATAATCACCTATTTCACAAGATACGGCCTGTCTAATGTTTACATAATCACCTATTTCACAAGATTCAGTCTGTCTAATGTTTACATAATCACATATTTCACAAGATACGGTCTGTCTAATGTTTACATAATCACCTATTTCACAAGATACGGCCTGTCTAATGTTTACATAATCACCTATTTCACAAGATTCAGTCTGTCTAATGTTTACATAATCACATATTTCACAAGATACAGTCTGTCAAATGTTTACATAATCACCTATTTCACAATCTACAGTCTGTCTAATGTTTACATCATCTATAATAGAATATTCTCATGTAGATCATGTAACGCAGGTACTGATCAGCTTTAGATGTACAACTTATTGCCATAAAAATACCTTCTTTTATATATTTAAACCTGTTTCTATTTTCTTTCTAATTGCCCTAGAACGCTAAACTTGTATTTTTGGTTGGGTTTTTTTGTGATGGCGGGGGGGGGGGGGGGGGTGATCGTGTTGCTGAAGATAGTCTGAGTTTGAGGCTATTTTCGGTGTTATCATGTAATACAGAAAATCTAAATAGTTACAAACGAAAAGCATGCTAGTTATCGAAAATATGATCCAAAAGTATTTGAATTTTGAAGGTGGGTCTTTTTTGGAGATTGGTCACGTTTTCGCTTCAGTACTAACATAACTCTAGTGAGGGGTACAGTACGAACTCACAGCTCTAGCGAGGGGTACAGTACTAACTCACAGCTCTAGCGAGGGGTACAGTACTAACGCACAGCTCTAGCGAGGGGTATATTACTATCTCACAGCTCTAGCGAGTGGTACAGTACTAACGCACAGCTCTAGCGAGGGGTACAGTACTAACACACAGTTCTAGCGAGTGGTACAGTACTAACACACAGCTCTAGCGAGGGGTACATTACTAACTCACAGATCTAGCAAGGGGTACAGTACTAACACACAGCTCTAGCGAGGGGTACAGTACTAACTCACAGATCTAGTGTGTGGTACAGTACTAAAACACAGCTCTAGCGAGGGGTACAGTACTAACTCACAGATCTAGTGTGTGGTACAGTACTAACTCACAGCTTTAGCGAGGGGTACAGTACTAACACACAGCTTTAGCGAGAGGTACAGTACTAACTCACAGCTTTAGCAAGAGCCATCCATATAATATGAGATTGTCTATAGTATTTGTTAAATCTTAGGCAGGGGGTGTTTCAATCAATTAATTAGTGGAGTGGCATAAGTGATCATATAAGTGATAACGACTCTCTGTATGTGATATTGTGAATACATTCAGTTGATGACACTTTATTTCGTCACAATAACAACCCATCTAGAAACCTCTCTTCCTTACCCTGTCTCTTCTCCCCTTCATATTTCCGGTGGGTACTAGATGTTCACGTTTTGTCTGTTTCATCAGATGCCATAAAGCTTGGCTATTTATAATTTGTGCTATAGTGTGTCTGTTTTATCCGACATCTCCGAGGACATGTACATTAGTTTTCTTGGATGTCCGTGAAATTTTCATCATTATTCTCAAAACTACATATCAGTTGCCTCCAAAGTATTTTGAGTCTTTTGTGTACCGTCCATGCTTAGCATCCATAAAGAAGTATTGGCTCAATATAGCATCTTGATCACTTGAGCTCCATTTTCACGAAAACTTCCTGGAGCATAGCAACCACATTGTAGGTAGTAGAGTGAAACATGGTGACACATATTCAAGTTGTAGGCAGTACAGTGAAACATGGTGACACACATTCAAGTTGTAGGCAGTACAGTGAAACATGGTGTCACACATTCAAGTTGTAGGCAGTACAGTGAAACATGGTGTCACACATTCAAGTTGTAGGCAGTACAGTGAAACATGGTGTCACACATTCAAGTTGTAGGCAGTAATAGTGAAACATGGTGTCACACATTCAAGTTGTAGGCAGTACAGTGAAACATGGTGTCACACATTCAAGTTGTAGGCAGTACAGTGAAACATGGTGTCACGCATTCAAGGAAGATGATGTATATATTTTGGTCACACGCTGATACAATATTGAGATGTCTTGGAAATGAAGACTTCAGGTGCAGATAATCCGGGGTACAATATCACCATGACTCATCTATTGCAATTACTGCAACTACTACCACTGCAACTACTACCACTGCTACTACTACCACTGCAACTACTACCACTACTACTACTACCACTGCAACTACTACCACTGCAACTACTACCACTACTACTACTACCACTGCAACTACTACCACTGCAACTACTACCACTACTACTACTACCACTGCAACTACTACCACTGCAACTACTACCACTACTACTACTACCACTGCAACTACTACCACTGCAACTACTACCACTGCTACTACTACCACTGCTACTACTACCACTGCAACTACTACCACTACAACTACTAACACTACAACCACTAACACTACAACTACTAACACCGCTACTACATAACAAAACCAAGATGTGCTGCTAGTATTAACAATGTTAAGACAGACGGAGACAGAGGAAAGGAAAGTATAACTTTACGTATAGAAGACTCACAGTTTCTCTTGTTGACGTCACCACTTGATGACCAGTAGCCATCTTTGAACCCCAGAGTTCTTGCTGCAGACTTATCTGAAAAGAATAGAACCAGAAGTATACAAATGACTGCGTATATATTAACACCTCAGTTTGACAACAGCCAAAAAAACGAGAATTGTTAGTAATACTTGTATGGTTAGAAATGGTGTTACAACTTAAAATTCGTAACGAAATGTATTCCTTTTCATTACTATTGTTATTTATTTAGTTTAAAAAAATAATCCTTCTTTTTTTGCTATTTTCAATCATAGTTTATATTTTTATCAAACTAAAAGCGCAATGTGTATCCAATATGGCGGCTGGTGAAGGACATTTCAGAGTGATTGAACATGTCCTTGGAGTGAAGGTTGCATTGAGTCCATAAATAAATTGCACCCTGAAAAGAAGATGTCACATGGAGATGTGGTTTTTGCTTCACTTTGCCGTGCTTCGTTCCAGATGGTGCATTACTAGTGTTTTATTCTGCCGAAATTTACTAGCGAATTTTATTTTAGATTCCTGACTAGCGTTTCTCCTGGAATTTGTTTTTTTTTCATAAATAAATTATCTAGAGATTTCTTTTATAAAAGTGTTGAACTCAAGGTTTAGTAAGCGTAGATAATTGTCTCCATTGTACACGGGTTTTCCTGGAAGTACCCTGTTCCACTCAACGAAGCGGCACACCTACCGAGAATGCCACTCGTTGTACGTAATTCCGTTAAGAGTTAAGGGACAGGTGTGGTTAGGTGTGTGGATTATCCTCTTCACACACCGGACATGTCCATAGGTGTTCAGATCTCCACTTTAGCAAATCTCTCAGGTTATAGTGGCTGCTGGTTCCGGTTCTATGTTGTTTCAGTGCTCTTTTCGATATCTTTCCCAAATCGCGCATTGTCGATATCAAATCATGATCATTTATCTCACAATCCCCTGATCGTCCGGACTCCACGAAGAGTATTGTGTGTGTCTGCTCAGATCCATAGCCTGATCATATGTTATATTGGCAGAGACTAACTATTTAGTCGGCGCGTTCGTTTCACTGCACACCCATGAGTCCTGGGACACAGATAAGAGTGAATTTCACCAGTAAGGCCAGCATGTTAGCTCCCTCTAATGACACCCACCCATCCCCTACGTGCATAATCTGCTTTGACTAATTGAAAAATATTGAGTTTAAGGATAATTCCCAGGAAATCCTGAAAATAATGCACTTTGGAAACAAGACGACGCGAACCGCATTTGAATTCGTGACCTCTTGAGTGCAAGGCGAACAGCTTAACCACTATGCTACCGAGATCCCCGAATTGAACATGGTGTTGTTGTATGATGAAATATCACAAGATTTTTTATAATGAAATATAAGGAGATGTTGTTGTAGGGTGCAATATAAAGAGATGTTGTTGTAGGGTGCAATATCACGAGATGTTGTTGTATGATGCAATATCACGAGATGTTGTATGATGCAATATCACGAGATGTTGTTGTATGATGCAATATCACGAGATGTTGTATGATGAAATATAAGGAGATGTTGTTGTATGATGCAATATCACGAGATGTTGTATGATGCAATATCACGAGATGTTGTTGTATGATGCAATATCACGAGATGTTGTATGATGCAATATCACGAGATGTTGTTGTATGATGCAATATCACGAGATGTTGTTGTATGATGCAATATCACGAGATGTTGTATAATGCAATATCACGAGATGTTGTATGATGCAATATCACGAGATGTTGTATGATGCAATATCACAAGATTTTGTATAATGAAATATAAGGAGATGTTGTTGTAGGGTGCAATATAAAGAGACTGTTACATGATGCAATATCACGAGATGTTGTTGTATGATGCAATATCACGAGATGTTGTTGTATGATGCAATATCACGAGATGTTGTTGTATGATGCAATATCACGAGATGTTGTTGTATGATTCAATATCACAAGCTGGGTAGCATTGCAACTGAACAAGGAAACCAACAGTAACAGGATCAAATAACAGTTGGTAGTATATCCTATTTCGGACGCAAGGATCAAACTAGTAATTGTTGTGATTTTTTGGCAATATGTACTATCGTTAACGTAATTTATAAATGTTTGAAGTGTTGTAGGATTGATTTATCGCAACACATTCACAAAACGAAAGTTCGAAGTGTGTTGTAGGATTGATTTATTGTACCACATTCGGAAAACCAACGTTTGAAGTGTGCTGTGGGCTTGATTTATCACATTCACAAGATTTGTTTGTACCTTAACCATGCAACAGAAAACCTTAGTAGATAATATGCCTTTATATTGAGGTTATCTTCTTATAGAAGCTTCATGGCACGTCATCTATACAATCCCGTAGTCGTAACCTTCGATAAAAGTTACCATGTTGTTCCGACAGGCCGACGTTGTGCTTGAACTAGTTACGAGCACGGCGTGGGTGGCGGAACAACAAAGAAACCTGTCGCAAGGGCCAGAGTTGTACTCTGATGTCGACGTCTGTTTTGGCGGCATTGGACTCGAAACACCATCGAGTCGAATGGCTGATGGAACATAGGACGGAGCACTTATAGGAATGCCCCACGTGCTGTGAGGCCAGTTTTCTAATCAAGAATAAAGAATCAAGTTTGTACCTGTTTTTTTTCTACGTCTCATTGATACAGTCCAGTACTCTACTAAAATATTTTTTGCCGAAACACCGAATCTGCCCTTTGATATGATGATGTTAGAAACAACATTAACTACTGTATCTCCGTTTTATATTCTTCCATCTTCTTTCATTCAGTTGATGGTGGAGCATTAGGTCACATTTTCCACTTCCTAACGATTTTTATACTGCACTGATTTGTTTCCAATTTTCCAGGAGACTACAATTAATCTTGTCTGTTACACTTGTATGGACGATTCCCGTCTTGCGTCTTTCATTTCTACTCTAATTTATTGTCAGGTCGAAGTGTAATCACATCAAACTCTTGCTTGCATTGATGAATTCTCTCTATTTTTCTTTAAGGTCTAATCATATATTAAAACGTTCCTTATGTTTCTCTTGTACACTGTCTTTCAACTTTCTCATTTAGTTCGTAGCGGCTTCATCAAGGTTTTTTTGTTGTCTTTTTATGTATGATAGTGAACGCGCGTACTCTTTGAGTGGTAGCAAAATAGATTTTGAACAAGAGAACTCGTGACTTGGTAGCAAAGTAGACTTTGAACGCGCCTACTCTTTGCGTGGTAGCAAAATAGATTTTGAACAAGAGCATTCTTGACTTGGTAGCAGAGTAAAAAGTGGATACGCATACTCTTGACGTGATAGCAGAATAGATTTTGAGCAAGAGCACTCTTAGGGTATTTGCAGAGTAGATAGAGAACAATGTGGTTGTCGAACGCCAACGAACCGCATTGTGCTGCGACTGCGATTGAATCTGTTACTTTATGTGTAAAAACTATACGTCACAGTACAGTTGAAAATAGAAGATTCAGAGGGGGACCAAAGAAAATCATGGTCAGACAATAAGGGACACTGGACAGGTCAAGATGTTTTCATTCATCTACATCGCTGAGAATAGAAATCACAATAGGACTCTTTATTGACGCACCCAATGTAGTACCCCCAACCCACCCAATCCTGACTGTGATATGATGCATCAAATGCAATACCCCAACTACCCAGAGTTAGTGTTGATGTATCCAATGTAGTTATCTAATGTAATATCTAATGTAGTATCTAATGTAGTATCTAATGTACTAATGTAGTATCTAATGTATTATTTAATGTAGTATCTAATGTAGTATCTAATGTATTATTTAATGTAGTATCTAATGTAGTATCTAATGTAGTATTTAATGTAGTATCTAATGTAGTATCCAATGTAGTATCTAATGCAGTATCTAATGTAGTATTTAATGTAGTATATAATGTAGTATATAATGTAGTATCTAATGTAGTATTTAATGTAGTATCTAATGTAGTATCTAATGTAGTATTTAATGTAGTATCTAATGTAGTATCCAATGTAGTATCTATTGATCCCGATTCTGTGTGTTGACACATTCAAAGTTTAATAATTATCTATTATTATTATGACATGAAGATACAGTTAAACATGTAATCAATAAAACGTTATACTGCTGTAAAACTGTATGAAAATAGTACTTGCGTAGGAAACCAGTAAGGAAGTCTTACTGAACGACGACTAACACATTATCACTGTCGGATGCTCATGTGAAATAATACAAACAACAAAGCACAGAATATAATCATACACATAACAATACACAGAACATAATCGACGTTTAGACCAAAATGCCTTTATCAAGATAAGCAAATGTCATCAAAAAAACGACGAGTAGAAATGAGAACGACACATAAATGTGTGAGGAAGAAATGCGGATGTGAGACTCTTAAACATGCAAGCATGACCACAGTATCGAGATGAACATCACAGTATCGAGATGAACATCACAGTATCGAGATGAACATCACAGTATCGAGATGAACATCACAGTATCGAGATGAACATCACAGTATCGAGATGAACATCACAGTATCGAGATGAACATCACAGTATCAAGATGAACATCACAGTATCGAGATGAACATCACAGTATCGAGATGAACATCACAGTATCAAGATGAACATCACAGTATCGAGATGAACATCACAGTATCAAGATGAACATCACAGTATCGAGATGAACATCACAGTATCGAGATGAACATCACAGTATCAAGATGAACATCACAGTATCGAGATGAACATCACAGTATCGAGATGAACATCACAGTATCAAGATGAACATCACAGTATCGAGATGAACATCACAGTATCGAGATGAACATCACAGTATCAAGATGAACATCACAGTATCGAGATGAACATCACAGTATCGAGATGAACATCGCAGCATCGTTCTGACATATATATGAATAGATCTTATATGTTCAGAAGATTTTCAGAATAATGAGTCATGATCGATGTTAATACTGCAGATCAGATTTGAACAACATGATTTGAACAACATGAAAGAGAAACATGATTTGAAGAGACTAATAATCACATACAGAACTGGAAGTGTCAGTAAGTCAGCGCGTAATCCGTTTATTAGCCGATTTCTTACAGCTAAAAGTCATGTTCCAAAATCTTTAAAGGGGGAACTTTATACTGGCCTGATTCGGTCCATAAGTACTCGGATCTCTTTCATAAAATATCTCTCAGCTGGCAGCAACTGACCAGACTCAATGTACAGCGACTGACCATACTCTCTCAATGTACAGCGACTGACCATACTCTCTCAATGTAGAGAAACTAACTAGACTATCTCAATGTGCAGTGACGGACCAGACTCTCTCAATGTATAGCAACTGACCAGACTATCTCAATGTACATTGACTGACTTGACTCTCTCAATATACAGCGACTGACCAGACTCTCTCAATGTAGAGAAACTGACCAGACTATCTCAATGTGCAGCAACTGACCAGAACCTTTCAATGTACACTTATTGACTCTCACATTCCAGCAGATTCGCACATATATAGTTCTGAGAGTGGATGAGCTTTGCCATTGTTGACAGCGTTTCTGACATATCTGCGCCTTCATTTAGCGTGTTACAGCGGACATTTGCATGGCTTCTGGGTCATTTTGACCCTATATGTGATGTGGCAGCTAATTTCACATTCAGTCACTTCTTACGACATGCATGGAAAGTAATAATGTTGCTATTCTGTGCTTCTCTTTCGGATCCTGTCAACACACCGAAGCAGCAGTATTTGAAATGTTTTTTAATACAACCAGCAGTTTTCCACATGTTTTTGAATCCAACAAGCAGTATTTCACATGTTTTTTTAATTCAACAAGCTCTATTTTACATATCTTTGAATCCAACCAACAGCATTTCACGTGTCAGTAATCCCACCAGCAGTATTTCACGTCTTTGAATCCGCTCGGCAGTATTTCACATGTGTTTGAATCCAACCATCAATATTTCACATGTCTTTGATTCAACTCATCAATATTTCAGGTACAGTAAATAGCTGATACTACGACTGTAGTTTGGCTAATGTATATTAATTAGAGACTATTAGAGCTAATTGCCACAAAATAGATGAGTGATGGTAAACTACGGTCTATATTAATGAGAGAATACTAGAACTAATTGCTACAAAATTGTGATCTAAGTTCTATATTGACATGAAGAATGTACGAACATCTTGTCTCGGCTAATGGTCGTTACAATATTTGAGTCACTGTTTCTTAGTAATGTCGGTCTCTGGTTTTGATGTGAACTGCCCACATGGACAGACTCTTACAAAATTAATTTCCAACGGCCATTCTATTCTCTCCTCTGTAGTTCTAATAACCTGGGTTTTATAATATTTACGTAAATGGTGAATTTTTACAGATAAATTAATTTACACTCGCAATTTATGTACTCTCACCTCCATACACGACAATTTACAAAACATTTACACCTGAATACGTTTTACGGTGAATTGTCTATTATCGTTCTGCAGGTGAATAATGGTTGATAGTATCCACCGTTAAGTGTAGGGTGAATGTAAAGGTATAAAGATGGAAGTAAGCTGTGCTACAACCTCCTGCAATAAAGACTTTTCAACAGAATTAATTAGGCCTTCATCCGTACCGTTTTTTATTGTTGTCGCCAATTCGGTTGGTCACTATTTATATACTTGGAGTGGCCTTGACTATTGTTGATATGCGATTCAAAGTATATAAATAATGAGCAACGGAAACACAAGAATAATCAAGAAAAGGAACGAATGAAGGGCCTCATTAATTCTGCCAACGGTCTTGTATATACACCCCGACGGCCTCGGCTGAGTTATGAACCACTATCGCATCACACAGTTCACCCATAAGTTCTGATATGCCTAGTCAGTGATTGACCAAAAACCAACTCACTAAGCGTCCCTTCACACTTGCTAAGCAGCAAAGCAGACATTCCTTGACCTTCACAATGTATGAAACATGGTACCATACTACCCGGTGGCTGGGTCAACCATGTGAATACCTTTTTTTTAAATTTCAAACGATAAAAAAATGAGTGAAATTTAAACCATGGGTGAGTGTATTTATGAAGTAAATGATACACAGCGTTCCATTTATGTGAGTATGTTTATGATGCATAGGAGTAATGATTCTTTTCTTGATTCTTGATTAGAAATTAGCTTCACAGCTCGCGAGACATTCCCATAAGTACTCCGCTCTTTGTTCCAGCAGTCATCTCATTGTATGTAGACTCAGAGTTCCGGTCAGGTGTTGATTGCGCGATCTTCGGGGGCCTTCCAAAAGATTTACTTTTCCTTCCCTCCCCTCTAGACAATCCCATTTCTAACATTCTCTGTAGGAGTACGTATTCAGCCCATAGTTGTAACCTTCGATAACAGTTACCATGTTGTTCTGACAGGCCGACGTTGCGATTGAACTAGTTACGGGTACGGCGTGGGTGGGCGGAACAACATAGAAACCTGTCGCAAGGGCCAAAGTTGTGCCCTGATGTCGACGTCTGTTTCGGCGTCACTAGACTCGAAACACCGTCGAGTCGGATGTCTGCTGGAACAGAGGGCGGAGCACTTATGGGAATGCCCCACGGGCTGTGATGCCAGTTTCTAATCAAGATTCAGCCTAATTTACATCATCTGCATCTTGATATGAATTTATTACTGTCTTGATCACGTCTGCTTTATCTTTTCTTAGCATTGTGTCGTCTATCACCGCCTTGCCTGCCAATAAGTCGTCTCTTTCGTTTCCTCTGACCCCAGCATGACCAAGGCAGTATATACATGCAATTCTCTGGAAGATTGTGATGTGAATGATAGACAAGGTTCCATTGATGTCTGTTTATGATAGATAATGTTATATTAATAAGTAGCATAACTCATGACCGAATACACTATCAGACCTCCTGGCTAATGGGAAATCATGCCTTCTTATTGGCGTGATTTTCATTGGTCAATATGAATATACTTTGTGTGACAGTTATGAAAAACAAGAGAATAGTAAAATGAATCATTAGAGAAGTATTATGTCCCATTAACCAATATGTCTTATATTTAGTTTCACGGATAACTTGTTGTCAAACGGATTGAAATTTATTCCAAGCGAAACCAAAATGTCAAAAATAATTGTGATTGTGTGAGTAATAATTGACTTGATTGTACTTTGGTTCTCAATATGTACTCGCACCTTCCTACAGGACAACAACCGACCGAGATTACCACTCACAGTATTTGTCTTGGCAGTTTGGAATGATAACCCACAGGGACATCAGAAAACAATGTTCGTGCGAACAGAATTGCAATCCCAGTATCGAACCCATGTTCCCTGTACACAAAGTGAATTGTTTAACCATTAAGGCACAGTAATCCATGTTAGAAACATACCCCAAAACGCTATGTTTTTAAATTTATTATTTAGGTTTGAAGATTCACGGTTTAAAGCAGAAAGGAGAAGGAAAAAAACGCCTCTCTGTACACTCTTAAACAGAAGAACATAAAAGTAACGAAAAGATACAGGGTTTCGTTTTGTTTCTGCCCATTCCCATGTATTACCAACATTGCCGTGGATATGATTAGCTTAAGGAAGGGGTTTTTTAAAAAAAAGTCTTTCGTTCGTTTTCCTTTGTAAATTTCACTCACGGGAAGAACTGAAAAATCTGAAGAACTTTTTGTGAAAAATCGCTAAAGGAGGAGTTTTCCCCTACCTCTTGGTTAAGTTCCTATAACTAAAGTCATGTTCAGATTTACTAAGGGATGAGGATGGGGGAGTTCAAACACCCAAAATCCCCTCCTCTATCCACTTATATACGGATCTGATTACCAGCAATGAAGCTCTTGTTTCCTATGTGTAATGCGGCGTTTCTCTAGAGCTGTCATTCACACAAATACAATTTCAAATTGTAACGGTATGCTGTGCTTTGGAGAGAATAAGCTTTTTACCACCAAGGATCAATACGCTGGTATATGTGACACAGCAGGTGAGGGTCTCATTTGAACATCCCATCCGCATAAGGTATACATAGGATATACATATGATACATATTGTTTCTAGTATCTGCCTAGGTAAGAGGTGGGATTTCTTTCTTCTTGTTCTCGAACTCCAGGAATTGTGAGCGATTAGCTCTTACTTCCTATGTGCAGTGGGGATGTTTCTCCGAGCTGTCTTTCATACCCAGGAGGCTTCCGTTTTCAGCTTAGTGCAATGCCTATTGAAGGAGCCTTTTACTCAGAGAGGGCATATGTCGCGAGAAGAGCTGATAGATTACGTGGATCACCCATTGTTCGTCTTTCCTCTGACGAGGTGCTTCGCAGCCAGCAAGCTGTTCCTGATGATTGAAGACCATTCTATTACCATTCTATGTGTCCCTAGGTCCCAGACATAATTTCTGTATGAGCCGTGTTGGGTAACGGCGACTGTCAAATAAAATTAAGGGTTGATATACCTTCCTAGATGAGGTACTGCTTGGTCAAACATCTAGTGAGGGGAAGGGGGTGGAGCGGTGGTCTGGAATTTGACCTGTGCATTTCTCACGCACTCGCCTCGTCCGATTGAGATGGCCTTGCAATCCAACGCCAGGCATGGTCTGTGTATTTTGACTATTCGCCATATGTATTACCCGAAGGAGTTGGTAAAATATGAATCTCGGACGAGGAGCTTCGCAGTGGGCCCTTGGGTACTGAACCCAATTCTCTCTGTATCAGCTGTGTTGGCAACGGCCGACAGTCGAGTTGAGAATGGTTTGCAGTGTCATTAGAAACTTGCGCCCCCTCTATGTTGCCAGCAGTGTCCAAAGCTCAAGTCTCAACACTGTTTCGGTCAGACATTTGAACAATTCCACTCCCCGACATTTGTTCAGTACTTATCATGTGTGTAATGGGAAGATTTATTCAAACCTTTTTTCCATACACAGGAGTGCATGTTCACGTTGAGGTATACAATACTTGAGTAATGACTCCTGCTTTCAATGTGGTCAATTGTGATGGGACATGAGAGTTTCTGTGTGTTCTCGAGCATAAATAGCATTTCGGCCAGTAATCTGGTGCTGGACTATTGTAGATTCGTTGCCAGTGAATTGGTTCATACACTAAGCTGCCCTCTAGTGTAATACCTTTTCCAGATTATAGAGGTTTGGGAGATGTTTCCTGTCTCTCTGTGGGCAATTCTCATTCCATCTACAGCATCCATATCCACGGACCCGAGCCTAAAAGTGTTTGGCAGGAATACGACAAGAGCAGCTGTATTTCTGTGTCCAGGGTGTACAACGAGGATATATTTTTAGGATCATAATCTGATAGCCCTGGTCCGCACGAGAGCAATGCGAGACCCGTTGCACGCAAAAAGTGGGCTCAATGCGAAAAGTGGGACAAACCAGTCACACTAATGTCATTTTGATGACCAACCAGGCACACCTAAAAGTATTATATACATTGAGCCCAGATTTCATAAACACTTTTTGGACTGTTTACAACAATGTAATATAAAATAAACATTTTGTTTCCATTCCACACGAAGCCGCTCACTCCTGAATGCCAACCCAAAGAAAGGTTAGCCATGTCTGTATTAGGTCATTAAATGATTGTCTAATCACGACATTTCAAGCTGTCCAGAGAAGGCAAATATCCATATGTGGAAAATGTGTAGTTTCTATCCATCCCTGTGGATGGATAGAGACAGTAGCAAAATCATTACACCTGGAGTCCTATCCATCTATATCTATCTATTGTCTTTTCTCTTATTTTACTGTTAGGCTTTACCGGATCGGATTTCGGACTACAGCACGTTGCTTAATATATTGAGTTGTTTAATATGCAGTAATATTATGAATATAGTAATATTATGAATATAGTAATATTATGAATATAGTAATATTATGAATATAGTAATATTATGAATATAGTAATATTATGAATATAGTAATATTATGAATATAGTAATATTATGAATATAGTAATATTATGAATATAGTAATATTATGAATATAGTAATATCATGAATATAGTAATATTATGAATATAGTAATATTATCTCAGAATGTCGGTAACGTCTACAATTCACCTTCTTCTTGTTCTTCATATGTCTGTTGCTGTGTCAATTTTGATGTATGTCATTGTTGATATCCAATATGGATTAATTCTCATTAGATGGCCGAATCATTTCAGTCTATGGATTTTTATAAATGTGACCACACACGTTGTTCAAACAGTTCTAATAAATCTCTTTCTTCGTCTTTGTGAGGACAAAACCTCTTCAATTTACACGGAAAATTATTAAAATAAAAAGCCATAAAGTACTGCCTTCACATCATTCTGATTTCTTCAAGTATATTTTGATCCACGCATAATATATACATATACGTTTATGATGCTCCACGCATGATATATACATATACGTTTATGATGTTCCACGCATCAGTATGATTTCTGTCGAGATTTATTTTCCCACAGGACGTAACTCTTTAGCTCAAGAGATAATCCACGGGCGCCTTCTTAATAAATGCTGTAAGAAGAAAGTACGGCTCCCGTTCGGACCATAGCTTCATGAACGCAAGACAAATGGATATTCTCTAGAAAGTTTGCCTATTGATGTCTCGAAAGAAGTAACTATCAATTCTGCATGTTTCTTGTCTTACAGTTGCCAGAAGGCTACGTGTGGCTTGTAAAATAAGGACAGTAACAATTTACCAAAATGTAAAACACGAGAAAGATAGTCGCATATTTATTGTATATGCAACGAATTGGTTTTTCTTTTGTGCAACGCAAATACATATTTAAAATGAAATTTTAGTAAATGAAAATATGTGTGAGCTATGACGAAAAATTTGTATTTAAGAAATCAGATTAATATTTGCAGGAAGAAGATGATGTCGTATGCAAGATCTCAAGTTTCCAATTGGTTGCTCTCGTTCCCAATACGTAGACTGTTTTTACGAAAATGAAACCACGTCTTTTTCTGGCAGATTACTTTGAATAATCAGACATAGATGAACGTTGGGATTCAAATTTCTCGATGATGGCGTGGCATGCGTAAAAACACATTTCATTCAAACAAGATTTCCTTTTATTAATACTGACATTTCTAGACTAAGGTTGTTTCTTGATTCACTCAGGTGACAGAAGTTTATTTATATTACACATTTGTGGAGTAAGTATTTCTATGAAATGTTTCTGTTACTTGTTATTATTATTATTATTCTTTCGTTCATTGTCATCTTTCATATCTTATAGCCGTTTACGTTCCGAACTTTTAGAAAAACACATGGTGACTAACAATAAAATTAACAAAATGACTCTCTGTAGGATGTCTATAAAGTCAATGTGTATTGACTTCACACAAATCCGTGCTGACGTCACGCAGATCCGCACTGAAAACACAAAACTAACATGACGTAGTCTCACGACCAATGTAACTACGTGCTCAGTGACTTTGTAGACACCATGTGCAAGTAAGTATACACGGAAAATAGGTACGCATTGCACAACACACTAGCAACAAGACACGGACAGATGGCGTTTCGACTAGAGAACCTTAATCAGGACGAATAACTACAAGCAGTTTTCTAATATGTTGTATATATTGTATTTTATTCCCGTTCATAATTATATTTTCTTCGTGTTACACCAGTTCTCCCATTTCTTGCGTGTCATGTTTACTTCCTGACGCTGGAGATTTACCTCTGTATTGATCTGGTGAGCTACGTTTGTGCTTTCAGTCAAATGGTATTGTAGGACAGCGGTTCTTAAACTGGGGTCCTCGGAGTCCTCTTAGAATGATCAATCCTTAGATTTCACTTGTCATATCTTTCTTTCTTGTGAAAAATCTCTAAAGGGGTATGGAGGTTGCCTTTTGGTGCGCCTTTTGTCCAGTCACATAGTAATACAAGTCATTTCCGATTTGCTAAAGGATGGAGATGAAATCTACCATCCTCCATCTACGGAATTGAAGGGAGGTCCGCGAAGATGACAAGATATGTTAGAAGAATACATGATTCTGTGACTGACTTGTATTCTTCATTTGCTCGGCAATGTCGCTGTTACTGGATGCATATTTTATAAGTATCTCTTTGTCATGCTCGTTCGTCTATCCTAATTATTTTCGTTGTGATTTTTCTCCCTCTTATCTTACTGTATCTGTTGTCCCTCTTATCTTACTGTAACTGTTGTCCCTCTTATCTTACTGTATCTGTTGTCCCTCTTATCTTACTGTATCTGTTGTTCCTCTTATCTTACTGTATCTGTTGTCCCTCTTATCTTACTGTATCTGTTGTCCCTCTTATCTTACTGTATCTGTTGTCCCTCTTATCTTACTGTATCTGTTGTCCCTCTTATCTTACTGTATCTGTTTTCTATATTATCTTACTGTATCTGTTGTCCCTCTTATCTTACTGTATCTGGTGTCCCTCTTATCTTACTGTATCTGGTGTCCTTCTTATCTTACTGTATCTGGTGTCCCTCTTATCTTACTGTATCTGTTGTCCCTCTTATCTTACTGTATCTGTTGTTCCTCTTATCTTACTGTATCTGGTGTCCCTCTTATCTTACTGTGGCTGTTTTCCCTCTTCTCTAACTTCTTATTATACACGCTCCCTTAACATCTACTTTAATTTTTCTATCTGTCCCTTGCTTTCTTCTTTCTAACCTTCTCCTACCCTCATTATACTATTTGTATAGACACCATAAATGGGTATGGTGGGGGTTTGCTTGATCAACTCTTCTCCCCCCCCAGCAAATAAGAATATGACTTTTAGTACTAGAAATGTGACCAAAAGGCGGAGTAAAAGTCTGATCTCCTCCATTAGCGAATTTTCACTACAATATCATCACCTTTGTCATCACATTTGTCATCACATTTATCATCACCTTTGTCATCGAAATGACGATCTGACACATGAAAACGTTCAATAATTATCTTTTTTCAAGTAAACCCCTCCCTTTGAAGAGAACATAGCTACGGCCCTGTATGTAGATATACCCTATCATTTTATGTAGAATTTATTGTTTGTCCACTGTTCTCTGTCATGATGAAGAATTTTTTTGTAGAAACGTCTTATTTCCTGATCTGTGTTGTTAGCATGTCATGTGCATAAACAAATATTGGCAATACATTTGACGTATTTCCGTTGATAGTTATTTTGTTCCAGTGTCCGCATTTCCAGCACATCGGGTTGTTCTCAGACACTGGGAATTGGTCTTCTGTAATAAATATGAGTATTTGATGGGATCCGCGTTAGCGCAGTGGTTATCACACTGGCTTCGCATATGAGTGGTCATTCTCCAGTTGAGGCGGAAATATTTTTTCAGATAGCAATGGCTCCCGGGTCGACTCAGCCTTAAATGGGTACCGGATTAATCTGGGAAGTAAAGACTGCGAGGGAGAGGAGATGGCTGCCGCTCTCATTTGCAGAGCCTCTGAAATGTGAGATCGCTAACATCTCACACACCTACGGCATTAATAAATGCTACGGTTACTTTACTATGAGTATTTGCAATAACAAGGTAAGTGTACATATATTGCTGGGGTCCGCGGCACAAAACAATGTTTATAAGGGGGTCCGCGACGAACAAGAAATTTACGAACCACTACTGTTTGATTTAACTCCACTACATCCCCTTCCCCAACCTCTTAGAAAATAGAAAAGGACAATATGAAATACAGTAGTAAAAAAAAAACACACGATAGTAACACCCCACCCCCCCCACCAATCTGTCCCTATTTTCAAGCGTTGTTTTTTCAAAAATAAGATCATAATAAAGCTACGTGTAAAATAGAAAATACCCCCCCCCCCCACGAAGTCGTATTTATGGCCTTGGAAGTGCTATTGAAGAATATACAAGCAGTGACATAGATAAATAATATATATATATATATATATATATATATATATATATATATATATATATATATATATATATATATATATATATATAACATTACAAGTGTACAATGTAATGTATAGTCGTGATATTTCTCTGATAAATAGACACCTACAGTGTGATGTATGACTGTGATATTTCTCTGATAAATAGACACGTACAATGTAATGTATTTTGTGATATTTCTCTAGTAAATAGACACGTCATCATCATCAAGTACCGTCTCCGCAACGAAGGTTGACTGCAACGGATCTCCAACATGCCCTGTCTCTTGTCGTGGTGGTGCACTTTGCTAGACTGTAACCTGTCCATCGTGTGATGTTACTCTCCCACTTGTATCACTGCCACCCTCTTGCTGGCTTCCCTTTGATTTTACCTTCAAGTAAGGTCTTCAATAAGGTGTCATGTCTTAATGTGTCCAAAATATTTTATTTGTCTGATCTTTATTTCTCTTAGTAGTTCTTGTTTCATATTAAGTGTCTTTAGCACCTCTTTATTTGTTTTCTTCTCTTTCCATGATGTTCTCCCTATTCTTCTATATACCCACATCTCAAAGGCATCAATTATGTCTTATAATTGTTTATTTAGTGTCCATGTTTCTGATCCATACATTAATATAGAATAGATGTAGCATTTTATAATTCTCAGTTTTAACTTTGTAATTTGTTTAGATGTTAATATTTTCCTGATGTAATTGAAGATACTTTTAGCCATTCCTATTCTCCTTTTAACTTCTGTTTCACATCTGCCATCATTTGTGACTATGTGTCTAAGATATTGATAATATTTTACTTGTTGTAGTTTCTCTCCCTGTATGTTTATGTTTAGCTCTTGTTCTTCTGTGTCGTTGCTGATTATCATGGTTTTTGTTTTTTGGATGTTTATATCCAGTCCATATTCATTAATTGATATATTGACTTGATCTATTAGTCTTTGTGGTTCATGTTCACTTTCTGCTGAAAAAACAGTGTCATTTGCATATCTCAGGTTGTTTATTAAAAACAATAGACACGTACAATGTGATATATGATTTTGATATTTCTCTGGTAAATAGACACGTACACTGGTCAAGTAGATAGAAGACACGAATTAAACACTTTACATTCAGTTATGCACGGGTGTAGTTTAAATGCATCTTTTAATATCTTCCGATCCCGGCAACTTTAATTAAGATAAAACTCTCGCATGGCGGAAACTGCCATTATACTCAAGTCTGCGAGAGAGATATTCATCTCAGAATCGTTTATTGTTATCCGTTCTGTGATGGTGTCACGTCACAAAGAGATAAAAGAAATCCGATGTAAGCCTACATAAAGTGATGCTTACATCAGCATACATAACTTTGAATACTAACATTCTTATGTGGTACTTTTCCTTTTTTATTCAGTAGTTGATTATTTTCGATTATATTTTTTGTCATTGCGAAAGACGAATTTTCTGATGTTTTCTACCCGTTTAGCGAACTTTTAATTTCTATACAGTAAATAAGAGTTTCTTAAACGTTTACTGTATGGGGCTGTCAATGAATTACGTCAACAGCATATTGGCTATTTTTGAGCGCTTCCATCCAATTTGTCTTATCTCCTTACCACCATGACAATATTAACCACCATTTGAAAAAGTAGGAACACTCCTATGTTAAGATTAACGTATATAAATCTTTGGTTCTGTCAGTATTTCTATATGTCTGTGAATTTCTTAATGACTTAAATCTCTGGCTCTCTCCCATCCACAGAGGGTGCGTACATATACACACAAAAAAAGAAAACAACATGGCATAAAATACACTTTAACAAAAATTAAAAGTATGAGAGGCATAATTGTATAGATGACATGCCATGAAGCTTCTATAATAGATAACCTCAATATAACGGCATGTCATCTACTTAGGTTTTTCTGTTGTATGGGTGGTTTGTCTAATGGGCCATTGGTGAGACCCACAGACGCAAACCATGCGCCTGGTAATCGTGAAGCTTCATAAACTCCAGTGGTACAGGCACGGGATGAGGCTTTCCTCCATGGCAAAAGATATTCTTCAATGTACCATGGAGGGTGGAATCAGATGTGGAGAACAGAAGACATGGCTGGATAACAGGAAAGACTGGACAGGATGTAAAGTTTCCAACTCATCCGGATGGTAGAGGATAATGATACGTTGAGATCTTTCTGTACCAAATATCTCAATGTGACACCCCTACGTTCCTGTGGGTTTAATTACTATTATTATTATTATTATTATTATTATTATTATTATTATTATTATTATTATTATTATTATATGTGTCTTTATTTTGGTCTAGTCTAGAGGTGGGTAATCTTTCTTAGTTGGCGAACTGGAGTGTGAATGCATATTCTATGTGGGAAAGGATCAACAGACGTGATGTTTTAAAGTACTTCTAAGTAACATGGAAACATTTCACAAGATAAAGACTATCATGTATAGCATATCTTTGTCAAATGAGTGAGAAAGAGAGTACTTAGAAGTTAAATAGAACGAACTCTGATATATGGAAGTGAATCTTGGACATCTAGTAGAACAGTAAAAAATTACATTGAGCCAGCAGAGATGTATATTTATGTGTTTTAATGAGACCTTTCCATTTTTCAGAATACAAGGAACACTGCATGCCAACCTTTTTTCCAATTAATTACACGCGTTCGTTGAATTTCAGAAGAAAAGATGGCGACCATTTTTTAATATAAACTACAGTTCAAGATTTAAAATAAGATTTGGGATACATTCCATTGTAGATGTTTCCTTTGATATTGTCTAAGCTGTATCAATTCGCTATAAAGAACATGATATCATATTCACTAGATAAGATGCGTACTATCTATCTATAAACCCGTAACCCGTTAGTGTCATAGGACTACAACATTGAATGCTTCAACGCAGTCCTTCAAGCATTTATATCTTTAATATGTACTTACTGCGCAAAACTGAAATCCAACAGGTAAATCCAGTGCAATTTCCATTTCTATCTTTAACGATGCCGACAGGTGAAGAAAAATATTTTCTTGTCCAGTCCTTGATAATGTCTGTCCATTTATTTTTTTTTACCCCCTCTGCTTCTTGGACCTTCGACGGTTCCCTTCAGTATTAATTTTGAGAAGAAATCATGTCGGCATACATGTCCAAACCATGCAAGCTTTCGTCGTTTCACTATTTAAATCAAAAATTCAGCCAAACTCTATATATATATTTATCTATTTTATATCTTACGTACACGTTTGCCGTATCTATTGGAGATTCGTATAATCGGTAGATCTTTAATAACCTGGGTACATTTTCTTTTATTCTACGGATATGAACCAGACACGACAGATATAAGGTCTGTGAAAGGAATGATCTATCTATCTATTCGCTAAACCCATTGTTGTCTTTCAGCGTCAGGGGTAGAAGAGTTCTCTGGAGATGGAACTCGTGTGCTGAGTATATTGTGGAATATGTCGCCTCTTTTAATTTGGTGGTCCATCGTTTTCGAGGTCGGCCTCTAGGTCTGCCTTCACTGTTTCCGTCTAGCATAGCTTGCTGTGGTATGCTGTCTGGTGGTAGTCTGCTGATTTGTGCAAACCATTTGATCTGTTGGCTCTTTATAGACTCCAAGATTGGGGCGGTGCCTCTTCATTGTCTCCTACGAGCGATATAAATACGATAACAGTTTAAGAAAGCTAATGTAGAGATAGATAGAGATAGATAGATAGATAGAGATAGATAGATAGATAGATAGATGGATGGATGGATGGATAGATAGATGGATGGATGGATGGATGGATGGATGGATGGATGGATGGATAGATAGATAGATAGATGGATGGATGGATAGATAGATGGATGGATGGATGGATGGATGGATGGATAGATAGATGGATGGATGGATGGATGGATAGATGGATGGATGGATGGATGGATGGATAGATAGATAGATGGATGGATGGATGGATGGATGGATGGATAGATAGATAGATGGATGGATGGATGGATGGATGGATGGATGGATGGATAGATGGATGGATGGATGGATGGATGGATGGATGGATGGATGGATGGATGGATAGAGAGAGAGAGAGATCTAATTGTAAAAATTGTACACGATTTTAAACATCACTTATATAAATAAGCATGACCATCTGATGTATATAAGACATAGACACATAATTAATTAGACCCTGATTCGTTACGTTTTTGATTATTGTCGTGTTTTTCGTTGGGCACAATTTATATGTAGCCGCCATTGCTAATTTTGGCATGCTACTCCAAGTATATAAATAGTGGCTAACGGAAACATGACAATACCTGTGTACTCAAGTCACTGAGAACGGATCAAACGGATTGATATTTGTACGCCAGCATCAATGAGAACATCTGCATTCGTTTTCTTAGCTGTCCATGGTATTTCCATAATTATTCTCAGAAACCACAACTCTGTAGTATACAGATAGCAGTATTAGTCATGACATTCGTCCTGACACATCCTACTACACCATGGCCCTCTTTCTTACTTTCACTCTCTATGAAATTAGACAATCAACATAATCCTCACATTTTTCGTACGTCTCCTCCTCCTGGCAGGTACCGGTAGCACTATTCTTAACTTCCCTTGCAATCCTCGTCACCACATGGACGTTACATATTCAATCCTCGTCACAACATGGACGTTATATATTCAGTCATCGTCACCACACAGACGTTCTATATTAATCCTCGTCACAACATGGACGTTCCATATTCAATCCTCGTCACCACACAGACGTTCTATGTTAATCCTGATCACCATAGGGACGTTCTATATTCAGTCATCGTCACCACACGGACGTTCCATAATCAATCCTCGTCACACAGGGACGTTCTATATTCTATAAATTCATCCGATCGTGTGGTAACTGGGCTCTTACTTCTAGCTCAGGGAAGAAAGAATTCTTCTTTCCAGACATATCATAAGAGGCGACTAAGGAAATTGGGGGATATGCTGATAACTTACAAACAAAGAAACTCATGGACTTATATCGTAAAATGTACTGAGAATGAATGAAAATAGATTGCTATTACAAGCATTACAAGCATTACAAGCATTACAAGCATTACAAGCATTACAAGCATTACAAGCATTACAAGCATTACAAGCATTACAAGCATTACAAGCAAATAGGTAACAGATGAGTAAATGACGTCATTTACGCATCTTATTGTTCGTTTCGTTTCCACATATATTAGCGTTTTTATGTACTTTCTGACCTTCCGAAATCTCATTTCCATATTTCCGTTGGATGTTGTGATAATTTTTCCATACGTCGTCTTTTGATGTTTTGTTTGTGTCTTGATAAAGACCTTTTGATTGATACGTTGAATGTGATTTATGTATTGTAATTTTCATTATATTTTGTGTGCGATTCATTCATTACCTACTAGTTTTAGCTATAGTCTGTCGTGTCTCATTGAAGCGATATATAAACCTGTGTTTTACGTAAGTCTAATTGTTGTTACGATTCACGCAGTTACTTTGTATTGATTGTCATATTAGAATATCTGTGTTTGTTTTCTTCTCTTTCTATAATGTTCTCCCTATTCACCCATATACCCACATCTCAAAGGCATCAATTCTGTCTTCTCAGTGTTTTATTGTCCATGTTTCTGAGCCATACATTAATATAGTATAATGTAGCAATTTATAATTTTCATTTTTAGCGTGTAATTTGTTTAGATGTTAATATTTTCCTCATGTCATTGAAATTATTGTTATCCATTTTTATTATCCATTTTAAATTGTTTCAATATAGATATGAACAAATAACTTATGTTTCAATATAGATAGATAGATAGATATAAACAAATTGATCATTGTCACATCTTGTTGAATTTCTTACTTTTCTTCTAATAAATAATCCCTAAGGATGACGAAGACATGCAGGCTATTAAGCACGGGGAAAGCTGGATGTTTCATCATTGGATGGTTCAATAAATCTGACATGGGGAAAACTAGATGTTTCATCTTTGGATGGTTCAATAAATCTGACATGGGGAACGCTAGATGTTTCATCTTTGGATGGTTCAATAAATCTGACATGGGGAACGCTAGATGTTTCATCTTTGGATGGTTCAATAAATCTGACAATGGGGAACGCTAGATGTTTCATCTTTGGATGGTTCAATAAATCTGACATGGGGAAAACTAGATGTTTCATCTTTGGATGGTTCAATAAATCTGACATGGGGAACGCTAGATGTTTCATCTTTGGATGGTTCAATAAATCTGACATGGGGAACGCTAGATGTTTCATAATTGAATGGTTCAATACATCTGACATGGGGAACGCTAGATGTTTCATCTTTGGATGGTTCAATAAATCTGACATGGGGAACGCTAGATGTTTCATCTTTGGATGGTTCAATAAATCTGACATGGGGAACGCTAGATGTTTCATCTTTGGATGGTTCAATAAATCTGACAATGGGGAACGCTAGATGTTTCATCTTTGGATGGTTCAATAAATCTGACATGGGGAACGCTAAATGTTTCATCATTGGATGGTTCAATAAATCTGACATGGGGAACGCTAGATGTTTCATCATTGGATAGTTTAACAAATCTGACAGAAGAGTTATTATATAGTTGGTCTAGGTGTATGTGCCTTGATTTTAAGCGCCACCATTCAAACCATATGTAAATCGGTGCTGAATGAATGTACTGTGCTCCTGACAGAACATGGTAATCATGAGATAGTGGTGAACAGGAATGCCTCCCTTCGTGGACTAAACATACATCCTTCTTCTTCTTCGTCTTCTCTGCGATCAGTTTCCTATGCTCATAAGTCTATACAGGAAGGTGGGCCAACTCATTGAATTCAGTCAGTCATTGGCATGACGTCCACACGGTTGTCCCACAGTTTTACCTTCAGATATGTCTTTTGGGACCATATTTTAGTCATCACGTCATCGAAGAGTGGACCTATCTGCAGAATGTGTTATGGAGTCTAGGGACCATTTTGACATGGATACTGGTCAGTGTGGAAAGATTTCATTTTGTGGAGAAGTGCTTGTAGTCTAAAGTGTCATGTGCGGAGTCTAAATTCAAGCATCCATAACCTCCCTTTCGCCACATTGCTTTTGAGACATCCTTATAATGAGTCAGGGTCTCGCCCCAGTTACACAGCTGAGAAGAACGGATGAATCAATCAGGTGCCATGCCGAATGGTGTATGCGATCATGTTTCTCCACGACTCTCTGTCTCTTGTGTTGTCAATAACTTGGTTGGTGAGCTTCTACCGTGTCACAATTCAAGTCTATTTAGTAACTTTTCTCTTTGTCGTCCCCTATCTCTTCTCCCCTTGATCTTTCCAGTGGTTATTAAGTATTCAAGCTGTGTTCTTCCAAGCACATGCCCTAGAAACTTTGACTGTCTGCCCCTAATGTTAGATATGATTGATCTTTTTACGCCAGCATCAATGAGAACCTCTGCATTAGTTTTCTTTGCCGTCCATGGTATTTTCATTATTCTTCCCAGAAACCACATTTCTGTTGCCTCTAATTCACTTAGAATTTGTTTTGTTTACAGTCCATACTTCAAATCCATACAAAAAAATTGGTTCGATATAACATCTCAGCACTCGAATTCGGGTCTACATTGATAGTCTTCCATTTCACAAAATGGTTCTCATTTTTTGGAATGCTGATTTGGCTTGCGCTGTTCGGCTCTTTATCTCATTTGAGCATCTACCTTCTGATGTTAACAGGGTGCCAAGATATTTCACTTTTTCAACGTGTGCTAATTTTGTGTTATTAATTATTATGTTGCATCTTGGTGGTGTATGTCTCTTCGAGACAACCATTATTTATGTTTTCTTCTTGTTTATACTGAGGCCTTTTTTTCACTTTCTTTCACTACTTTATCTAACAGGGCCTGTAGTTCCTGTTCGCTTCCTGTGATCAATACTGTGTCATCAGCAAGTTATTTATATTGTATCCTCCTAGTTTTATTCCGGGCATATCTTCTATATTCCGCATAGATATTCATCATCGGGCTGCTTTAAAATGATGTTATTACTAAAAGTGACGTTTTTTCACTTTTCCCGTGTTTTTAATTGGCCACTTTCTGTATAAATTGTGTCGAAAACCAATGAAAATCACAGGAAAAAATAAAAAATAACGAGTTACATTTAAAAGATGAAACGGATAATTCAACGAGACTGTACATTTGACCGGGGAATCGCTAGAACGTTTGTTTCAATTTGTGACCAGTAACATTTAGAGTACACATATTAATAATAATAATAATAATAATAAATAATTATGAAGATGATGTTGTTCCTCCTTCGCAAGAGAAGATGAGTATGGCATGAAAAACAATAAATGTAATGAACAAGTAGAAAGATATAACACATTTGTGATTGTCTAATTTGGTTTGTGAGTTCGTAAAGTATAATAATAATAATAATAATAATAATAATAATAATAATAATAATAAAAAGAAGAAGACACATAGCCCTTCAGGATCATAGAGATGCCACACTGGAGATATCAACACAAAAATGTATTTTAAACATCTCTATCCTCGGCCATTCGGAGGAGTGTAGAAAAATCACGTCCAGACTATTCCTTGATGTTATCAGTCCATGATTTTCCGTGTCCTCCTCTTCTTTTTCCATCATCCACCAACAGGCAATTGCGTATCCGGATCGTTCGAAAAGCAATGACAAACTACTGAATGTATTTATACTGCCTAGAAAATCACTACAGCCAAAAAATTATAGAATAATGACTACATCCTGCATTGAATACGCTATCAATTTGTTTTGTTCAGTCCTACTCAGGTGTAGCCATCAACTGCGCTAGATTATTATGTTCGTCCGTCGTAATCGACAATTATCAAAACTCAACAAAAATAATAATAAAAATAAATAATAAAAGATAATAAAGTTAATAGTGCGTTTTTAAATGACTAACAAATTCAGTGCAAGCACAAAAAGTTCTTCCACAAAATTGACATTTGTAGAGGGTGTCTATGGGACTTTGAGATCTTTTATATTTTCTACTTGCCCGTTTATGTCTTGCAGTATCTTGCCCGGTCTCTTCTGTCCGTACTGTTCTGATTTGATACTGTAACGCCATACTGTTCTATCCTGAGCGAGGCTCTCCCAAGAGACTACGTCAATTTAAGATGTTTCAATGAGGACATGAGTGTGTCTTTTTCTGTCCACCGCCTTTTCGAAGTCCCGTCTTGAGTACTCCATTATACATTTGTTGTGGAAGACGCGAGTCCTCCATACGTACAAGATGGCATGCTCAGCCTCCTTGCGCTTTCATAAGTAATATGTAGATGCTTGTTGAGGCTGATTTTTCCAATACCTCATAGTACGGTAGATACTGCGGTAGATACATTGAAATAATTGTATATAATTATTAACGCATTCTAGTGACTACATTTGTTATTTATTTGTGTTACCGAAGCTTATTTCTCCCTCCGTTATTTATTAAAAGTGTATGAAATTTTCTGACATTCTTGTTTTTACAATCAATTACTGATTTCTAATTTGCATAATAAAAAACAATTTTTCCTTCTTTAAATAAAATGTACTTTGCTTGCTAAAACAGACCTGATAAATTTTTTTTTTTAAAAAGACATCTCAAATTAATTACAGCTGTAGGATTTCCCTAAATTAAATTAAAAAACAAGAAATAGTAGAAGAATGTGTTTGATTGTCTCCCGTTATCGTTGGACTTAATCAAAAGGTTGTATTTACTTTGAACACATTTCAAAAGAATTCTCATTTCTCCGTCTGTTTAAATAAACATAATATCACGTGCAATAGATAGTTTATTTTTAGATTCAGTCACGTGTTACTAGTAGCATATCCTATTCAGGACGTAACTATCAACCATATCCTTCTCTAGAATAGACATAAGTGCTGATTCACTTAAATTTTTATCCTTCAGGGCGTCGCTATACAAGACCTATTGGCTAATGGAAAAAGAGCCTTCTAAAATGACTCGTAATTATTCCTTTGATTGTCATTGGCTACCACATACAATTAAAATTATAGTGACCAATGAACATCACAGGTATAGTCAAATTAGTCACTAAGATTGTTTGTTATCCCATTAGCAAGTAGGTCTTACATTGTAGATCTTTAAGCATGTCTATTATATTCTTCCAAACACATTTGTCTTATGTTCTCTATTAGAAATCCGTATATCATTCGTCTGTAACAATTGTATTCAAATGTGTTCAAATACAATTTTTCAAAATACTAAATAATACAAATATAATTTAGCAAAAAAGTTGCTCAAACATATCTGGTATCATCATCATCCAGTGCCGTCTGCGCAACGAAGGTTGGCTGCAACAGATCTCCAACATCCAATGTCTCTTGTCTTGTTGGCGCACTCTGCTAGACTGTAATCTGTCCATCTCGTGATGTTACTCTCCCACTTGTATCTCTGCTTCTCTCTTGCTCGCCCTTACCCTCGACCTTACCCTCATGTAAGGTCTTTAACAAGATGCCCTGTCTTTTAATATGTCCAAAATATTTTTTTTTACTTGAAATTTATTTTCTTTAATAATTTTTTTTCCAGTATTGTTAGAACCACTTTGTTTTCTTTTCTTCCCATGATGTTCTCCCTATTTTTCTGTATATCCAAATCTCAAAGGCATCAATTCTGTCTTCTGTGTGATTATTGTCCATATTTCTGAGCATACATTAATATAGAATAGATGTAGCATTTTATAATTCTCTTTTTTAGTTTGTAATTTGTTTAGATGTTAATATTTTTCTCACGTATTTGAAGGTACTTTTAGCCATTCCTATTCTCCTTTTAACTTCTGTTTCACATCTGCCATACTTTTTAATTATGTGTTCAAGATATTGATAATGTTCTACTTGTTGTAGTGTCTCTCCATGTATGTTTATGTTTAGCTCCTGTACTTCTGTGGCATTGCTGATTATCTTGGATTTTGTTGTTTTTTAATGTTTATTTCCAGTCAATATTCTTTACTATATTTATAAAAATGATCAATTAGTCTTTGCAGTTCCTGTTTACTTTCTGCTAAAAGAACAGTGTCATCTGCATATCTAAGATTGTTTATTATTTTCCCACTGATCTTAAATCCTGGTATTCTTTCTATGTGTTTAAAAATATTTAAAATATACGGCAGGGTGATAAAATACATCCCTCTTTTTTATGTCTATGTATGGTGAGTAGCTTTTCTTTTACACATTATTAATGATCGTGACTATGGTATTCCGGAGACATCCAAAAGGGCTCCGATCTCATATTCAGTATGTTCTTCAGCATGTTGTAGCTGCCTGTTCCGGTTCTGTGTTAGCTGATAACTCTTCTTTTGATTACTATATGCCGTTAATTTCTTGCAACATAACGTGTCACTCCCAGGTAGTGCATTCTAGTCATAGGTAAAGACACTTCCAGTAAAATGGCGCGAGATGACGGTTGTGTTGTTTATTTATCGTCACAAATGGAAGTGTAGTTCAGTGTTTCAGGATTCTTCATTTGTAATTAGTGGTCTCATTAATGTATGTGTTAATTAGAGAACATTGTCGCCAGGTGAGGTTTTCCCGATACAACACTGCGACAGGATTAGCATTCCGACAGTGAGAACACAAAGTGCCCGTTGTTAAATGGAGGTTTTACCGAAGATAAATACCAACGTTATAGCCACTAACAACACTGAACATCAAATATGAAAACAACACATTAAATTTGTCACAATCAATTTTTGCGGATTTAAAAATTAAAAAAAAAAGATTTTATCAAGACAAAAAAGAGAAACATCAAAATCATAGGATTGGCCTATACAAAAATTAAAGACAACGGCTGTAAGAAAGTAAACCAAGATTACACGTTTATATTTAGCGGAGTTGACTCTGTTTCAAGAAATAAACTCGGGGTAAGCATCCTCATAGATCCGGCACTAGCCAAGTGCATTGTTCGATGCACACATAAAAATAAACATCCAATAGCAGTGACGATTACAATAGACAGTGTAAACACAACATTTATGCAGGCCTATGCTTCATGTAACAAACTAAACAACGAAAACGAAAGAGAGATATTTCTTGAGGACGTAAATAGATTAATAAATGGCGGTAACAATGAAGATGACCTATATTTTGGGAGATTTAACGCACACCTTGTGCAAATAGAGAAGGAATAAAGGAATATAAAGGACCATTCGGCGACTCAAAAACAAGGTTAATGATAATGGTTTTAAACTAATAGATAAATGCATCCAGCACAACCTCTTTATAACGAACACATTCTTTAAACATAGATAGTCACAAGTGTATACAGGTTATAAATGGAACAGCTTGGAATGGAAGAGCCAGATAGACTTTATACTAACGATAAGTAGCAATAAACGAAAAAGAACAGACGCACGAGTAATACATAACAAGTGTGCAGGAATTGACCATAAGGCAGTAACAATAACAGTAAAAAATCGGAGCAAAAAATAACAATAGCAAGAAAAAATAAACACCAAGTGCAACTAGATATACAGAAATTGGAAGAACTAAACATGCGCGAAAAATATATTCAGGAAGTTAGCGAAGAATTCACAAAGCTACCAGAAAACACAGCACATACGAGTATAAGAAGAATGGAAATATTTCTTCTTCTTCTTCAGCGTTCATTCTAAAACTCCCACTGGATCTCTTTTGTAGCAGGACTACTAGATTTCCAGAAGGATTTAGTCCAGAGAATGGAATGCGTTGTGTCGCTTTTTGCGGCAATAGCCCGACACATCCGTCTTCGGCGGAGAAATATTTTAAAAAATACAATCATTCGAACTGAAGGAAACATATGCGGATATAAAAATAATAGAAGTACGAAACCAAACATAACAGCTTGGTGGACAGAAAAGGTAAAGAATGCAATGAAAGATAAAAAACTAAAATACACAAAATTGGCAACAAACGAAACGCATGTGAAGATTACTTAGCATACAAGACAGCAAAGAAAACACCACATCATCAAATCTTCAAAAATTAAGTCATGACAAGAATATGGAGAAATTCTTAACAAGGATAGAAAAAATGCACAAAAGATGTTCTACAAGAAAGTACAAAACATGAGAAATAAAAAGACACTTATGAACTAACAGAAATAATCAACGATGAACACGGTAACATACTTAATAGGTCCCAAGAAAAAATGGAAAGATGGAACAATTATTTCAATCAACTATTAAACTTAAGGAAGGAAAAGTGATTACAACAATAAATACAATAGAAGAAGACCTAGAACCGTACATACTAAAATCTGAAATTGAAGACGCAGTTAAACATGCTCCAAATAACAAAGCACCAGGAATAAACGGCATACCTATAGAACTAATAAAAATGCTAACAGTGACAGGTATAAAGTGGTTACACAGGCTGTTCAATGTGATATGGAAGACACAAGAGACACTACAGGAGAGGAATACAGTAGTGATTGTTTCAATCTGGAAGAAAAATGGCAGTAAGAGGGACTGCACTAAGTATAGAGGTATATAGGAAAAAATCTTTAGCAAGATACTAGAGAGAGGGATGCATGCTAATATAGACCCACAGCTCAACAACACACAATTGGGCTTTCGGAAAAATAAAAGCTGTACAGATGCAATCTTCGCCCTCAAACAACTTTCAGAAAGAGCGATAGAACATAGCCAAGACTTATACTTGTCTTTCGTGGATCAAGAGAAAGCTTTTGACAGAGTGGATAGAGCACAACTATGGATATCATTACAGACATATGGAGTTCCCAAACATCTGATAAGCCTATGTCATAGCATATCGCCAATAGTCAATGCGCAGTAAGAACGAGCACAGGTACATCCAAAAATTTCCAAACTCACTCAGGAGTGAGACAGCAATATGTGATATAAATGTTCATAACATACATAGATCACATCCGCAAAGTAGCAAAGACAACGGCAAAGACAATATATATATATATTGGAAACAATAGACTTAAACAAGTGACAGAGTTTATATACCTAGGAAGTAATATAACAACAGACGGCAAGAGCAGCAAAGAAATACACAATGGATGTAGTAAAGCATAGCTAGGGTAGGTGACACCAATCTTCAGAAACGTGACATTGTAACAGCTGAAATGGCATGCTTACGCAGAATTCTAGGAATATCGCTAAGAGACAGAGTGAGGAATGAGGAAATTAGACAAAAAACCGGCACCATCCCAATCTTGGAATATATTAAGAGACTGATGGTTTGCACACACCAGCGGACTACCATCAGACAACATACCACAGCAAGTTATGCTACACAGATACAGCGAAAGCAGACCTAGAGGCCGACCACGAAAACGATGGACCAGCGAAATAGAAGAGAAAACAAATTCCACAATATACTCAGCGCACACGGGGGCCGTCTCCAAAAATCTCTTCTACTCCTGAAGCTAAAATGCAACAAAGGGTTTCATCGAACAGATAAAGGTACGCTCCATGTCAGCATCATGTCGTAAAGATGAAGATAACTCTTCATGTACTAACCAACAGCAATTATTAGGTGGTGGTGGCCAGTTCCTCTTCTTGCTGTCTTTAGTTCTCACAACTCATGCGGCACTCATTTACAGCTGGCTCGACTGGAATAGCTTGAAATCCAGGCGAGAAATGAATACCATGGCGTAGGGCGGGTAAATATCAACTAGGCTACCGCGTTAACCATAGACATGGAAAAAATAACATACCCCATATATTCCAATTGGTCTTAATATGTGTTCAGAATTATCATCACGGCCTATTGAACTACAGTGAACTACCATTAGCTATTGTGGACACGTGAAAAGTCTTTCATTTCTGCTAAAATCCTTGTGTCTATATTAGGTATGTCATATTGGCTATTTTTATACCAAATTTATTATTTTGCCATTTTAAAAGCTACTTGTGATGAAATTTATTTCGGTCATTTTTGAAAACAAATATCTACTTTCTTATATTTTATTGTTAATGTTTGGCTACAATTGTGTGGCAAATTCCATATTAGAGTTAATACTATACTATTCGCTAAAGCCTTTGTTTCCGTTTAGCATCAGGGGTAGAAGAGTTTTCTGGAGATGACCCTCGTGTGTGCTTAGTATATTGTAGAGTTTGCCGCCCCATTTATTTCGGTGGTCCATCGTTTTCGTGGTCGGCCTCTAGGTCTGCCTTCACTGTATCTGTGTAGCATAGCTAGCTGTGGTATGCTGTGATGGTAGTCTGCTGATGTGTGCAAACCATTTTATCTGTAGTCTTTTAATATATTCCAAGATTGGAGTGGTACCGGTTCTTTGTCTAATGTCTTCATTTCTCACTCTGTCTATTAGCGATATTGCTAGGAAACTGCGTAAGCATGCCATTTTGGCTGTCACAAGTTTACGTTTATGTTGTGTTGTCGTTGTCCATGTTTGGCATTGGTAACACAACGATGGTATAATAATCGTTTTGAATAGTGCTATTTTGGTGTTGAAATCTAGATTTTTGTTTCTGAAGAATGGTGTCTTTTGTCCTAGGGCGTGGTATGCTTTTCTACATCTATTATGTATTTCTATGCTGCTTTGCCGTCTGTTGTTATATTTTTTTCTAGTTATGTGAATTCTGTCACTTGCTTAAGTCTGTTGTTTCCAATATATATGTTGGTGTTTCTTTCTGTTCTTCCTATCTTCATTACTTCGGTCTTCTCTATATTTATCTTCATGTTAAAGATTTGGCATGTTTGATGTAATCTGTCTATTTGTCTTTTTAGTTGCTCTTCTGAAGATTATACTAGTACTTGGTCGTCTGCAAATAGCATTTCGTTTAAGCTGTTATTCAAATTGCTTTCTTCCGTTGTCTTTGCTACTTTGCAAATGTCATCTATGTATGTTATGAACAATAGCGGGATAGTACACATCCCTGTCTAACTCCCGAGTGAATTTGGAAATTATCCAATTTTCCCTTTGCTCGTTCTTACTGCGCATTGACTATTGGCGTATATGCTCTGACATAGACTTATCAGATGTTGGGAATTAATGAGACATGATATTGTAATGAGATGATACGAAGTAATGAAACGTCATAAAGTTATGAAGCAACATAATGTAATGATATTACATCTAGTAATGACACAACATGAAGTGGTGAGACAGCATGAAGTAATGAGACAGAATGAAGTTAGAAAGTTATAAGACAACATGAGACAATGAGACCACATGAAGTTATGAGACTACAGGAAGTTATGAGACTACATTAATTAATGAGACATCATCTAGTAATGATATAATATAAAGACTTCATGACGTAGTGAGGCAATATCATTAATGAAATAACATGTAGTAATAAGCCAGAATGATGTAATGAGATACGATAAAATAATGAGACAACATGAAGTAATGAGACAACCTGAAGGAATGAGACAATGAGACCACATGAAGTTATTAGACTACATGAAGTTATGAGACTACATTAATTAATGAGACATCATCTAGTAATGATATAATATAAAGACTTCATGACGTAGTGAGGCAATATCATTAATGAAATAACATGTAGTAATAAGCCAGAATGATGTAATGAGATACGATAAAATAATGAGACAACATGAATAATGAGACAACCTGAAGGAATGAGACAACATGAAGTAATGAGACAACCTGAAGGAATGAGACAACATGTAGTTATGAGACAACACTAAGTAATGAGACTACATAAAGTAATCAGACAACAACAAAACAAACACCAACTGACATAGAAACGTGAGCGAATTTGGCAACTGAGTATAGATTGACATCTCCAAATATCATCCTTGTACAATACGATCTCATTTGACCCAGACTTTAAGCCAGTCACAATATCCGGTGTCCACTTAAGGTCAATTGGATAGTTCGTTCATTCATTATTGGTCTTTCTTTACAATTACTGGCCTGTCACATGACACTTTAGTTCCGTCATTAGCCTGAAATTGTCCAACATAGAGCGCCGGTCATAGACTGGACATAGAATGTTGCTAGCGGGCACCGAATAATTTAGTTCAAAGCTCAGAAAGTGCCTGTGTGAAAGGGGCTACAGTGAAGTTATTCGCAGAAGGGTATCACAAAATGCGTTTTCATGGAAACACGATAGAAAATATACAAATTGTACTTATATTTGGTAATAATAAGAGAGACTGCTGTAAAACTATATAACAATAGGTCAACTGTCGAACGCTGCATATATAACAATAGGTCTACTGACAAATACTACACATATAAAACTAAGTCAATGGTCACATACTGCATGTAACAATATATCTATCTATCTATTCGCTAAACCCTTTATTGCTTTTCAGCGTCAGGGGTAGAAGAGTTCTTTGGAGATGTCCCTCATGTGTGCTGACTATATTGTGAAATTTGTCGCCTTTTTTATTTTGGTGGTCCATCGTTTTCGTAGTCAGCCTCTAGGTCTGCTTTCACTGTATCTGTGTAGTATAGCTAGCTGTAGTATGCTATCTGGTGGTAGCTTGCTGATGTGTGCAAACCATTTGATCTGTTGTCTCTTAATATATTCCAAGATTGGGACGGTGCTAATTCTTTGTCTAATGTCTTAATTTCTCACTCTATCTCTTAGGATATTCCTATGGTTCTGTGTAAGCATGTCAGTTCAGCTACCACAAGTTTACGTTTGTCTTACGTTTGTTATATCAATTCATATCCATATGTAGAAAAAGGGAAAAAATCTTCTCTACATCATCTGAGGAAAAAATGTTGGAAACTGTCTCTGTTTTAAGCACACATTTCTCACGAGTACCCTAATTGTTATAATGCATTTACATACTATTATGTGCTGTCGTTGTCCATGGTTGGTAATGGTAGCACAGTGTTGGCATAACAATGGATCTGAACAGTGTTATTTTGGTGTTTAAATCTAAATTTTTTTTGTTTCTGAAGTTTGATGTCATTTACCATAGGGCTTGGTATACTTTACTACATTTATTGTGTATTTCTTTACTGCTCTTACCGTCTATTATTATATTGCTTCGTAGTTATGTGAACAATAGATCAAACTGTCAAACAGTGCATATATAACACCAAGTGAACTGTCAAGCTGTAAAATACTGCCTGTTTCCCGTTATGGAGTTGCAGGAACGGATTTTGTAGCTGTGTGATAAATGCTGCATGTTCTTGCTTGCAAAGGGTACATTTTTCGACCAAAAAAAGTCTTTTGACGGAATTAACTTATATAATGTTGACATGCTTAGAATAATACGGGAATCCACGGCCAACTCCTCGAAAACATTAGAGCACGGTATAAGAGATGCGAATCAAGAGTAAGAACACTAGAAAGAATGACAGATACATTCATAATAATATCTGGAGTCAGACAAGATCAGACAATTATCCCCGCTCATGTTCAACATCTGTATAGACAAAATAACCAAAGAAACATTAAAAGCAATAGAACAAGAAAACAAACCTGAACAAGAGAAAGGAGAAAAAGAAGACAGTAACATCATTAACTAATTGATATTCGCAGACGATCAGGCGTTGATATTAATCAAGGGATACATTTTTCCAGAACGGTGTCTTCGTCGTGGATACTCTGAACGCCTGTCTGTTCCGGGCAAGCAAGCCTGCATTGGACATACATGTGCATACATTCTTCGATGTCGTTGGTCCATCGTCTTCTTGGCTTTCTCTTCTTTTCTTGCCTGGCACTCTTCCCTCTGGAATCAGTCTTTCGATACCATCATATCTCTTCTAGTGTCCAAAATACTGTAGCTTCCTTCTTATGATGATTATTTAGAAGCCACCTTTCATTTAGATTCATTAATTTCAAAACTTCAATGTTTTTCTTTTTCTCTAGGATCTTTCTGTAGCACTTCATTTCAAATGAATTTATTTTTTTGGATATTGTCTTGTTTAAAGTCCAAGTCTCGTATCCATATGTTGCCGCCACTGTGAAAATACATGATCTTAAAACGGTTACTTTAGTGTTGTTATTACTACTTTTCCATAACTCTCTCATTTGTGTTAATTTGAGTTTTACAATTGCTAGTCTCCTTGTAATCTTATTCACTGTATTATTCTGAATTTCTAGACACCTTCCTCCGGTAGGTTGCTGTTTCTTTCGGGAGGAATATCCGTTAATTTGACATACAACGTTAATTTGACACACAATGTTAATTTGAAAAGAAACTTTGATATACAACAATATATTTGAGCTGCAAAAACACCTAAACACACTACATACCAATTGCGAAATCAATAACATGAGAATCAACAAGCCACAATCAGAAACACTGAAGATATGCAGAAATCGACACATGTGTACACGTATTTCACTGTCACCTTGGATGTCTTTGCTGTTCAATATTTACCGTCTAGTGCTTCTGTGATAGTACCATTATGTTTACTGTTTTCATTGTTATTTGTTGTATGTTGACTGTTTGTTTCGGATTTTCTTGAAAAAGACCTTAAGGTTAAAACGTTCAAAATTTCTTGCATATTCTTATTTGTATGTTTTCATACCATAGTCCAATAGTCTGTTTGTCATCGTAAAACTCCGACTATACGTGAATTCTACGTAAATACTATTGCTGCTTATAAGAGAACCAAGGTATTCAAAAAATGGTAACTTGTTCTAGTCCTGCTATTGATCGAGATTGAGAACATGTACGTGGTTTATTTCTTTTGTTACGTGTTCATGAATTTTTTCCTTTTGTCATAATCTTGGTCTTACTTTCGTTCAGTGATGTGTTTGTGTTTCAGTGTGCCTTGATGTATTTTTGTTCATACGTTTCTTATGACATAAGCATATCACACGAGTATCAGATAGCACTAATTTTTTTTACATATTTAATTAATTGAGATCTAAATATCCACGCCGACCGTATGTAAGGCAGACAGTCATATGGACTGTGCTCAAAAGTGGTCAACAGTAACACTTCCAATGTGCTGCTGGTTTTTAAGTAATTAATGTCTGCATGCGCAACAGTTGAGCATGTCCTCTATATACGTACATAAATCATCACTATGAGTAGGTGGCTTCTCCTTCAAATATTGTTTTCTGCGGAGACATATGCTTAAGAACATATATATATATATAAAAGAAACAAGAGCTTTATTGGTCATAATTCATGAACTTCCCTTGACGTAGTAGTCACGCCGTTCGCTTTGTGTTCAAAATGTTACTGGTACTCTTTGAGCTCAAGGGTGTGGATCTCGTTCGCGACTCTTGATTACAACGTGGGATTTTTTTCAGACATTCCTCTGGATTATTATGTGGAGCTATGGAGTAACGTGCTACGAATGGTACTTTCGGCGGGCGACGTGCCGCTTCTCTGGTCGGGACGGAACATGTGTAGGGTAACCAGAGAACAGTGAAATTAATTCCGTACTACTGTTATTTTTTTTCCTTTTTGATATAAACAAACACATATTAACGAAACCGAGTCTCTGCTTCTCGGAATATCGGTCGATTTAAATCTCATAAGTGAGATGATTCATGACATCAGCTGCTTGAGACATCAGATATGAAGCTGCTTCTAACGAAAATATGTGCGGTTAACATATAGTCACATGGAAGACGAATCATAAACTCGGAGGTACCATGCTAAAATGTAGGACGTTAGAAGAATATTGTCGCAAATTCAAAATACAAGGGGACGATGATGATAATGTAATCAACTAATGCTGTGAACAGGTACTTCTTGTAATCCCATAGCCTATCTGACAAAAGCATACGTCTTCTTTAATTCTGTAATTGAAGTTAATTGAAGACGCCCGATAATGCATCATATAAGGTTTATTGTTTCAAAGGAATGATTGTATTGGAGGGGAGGAGGATTGGGTTATAAATGCACGTTTAGTCTTCAGAGAAAGCATTCAAGTACAGCACTATTTGGAGATCATCGCTTTCTGCCACAGGAGCGTAAGCAAATGCTTCTGTGTCGACTAGACAATACAAGGTAAAACATTTTCGGGAATCATAGATAGCATATATAAAATATACAATTGGACGTTTCTAAAAATATATACCTTGTCAAGAAAAATAAATAGCAGACGACCAGAAACAGTCAACCCTGCCAAAAAGAACTTCATAGTAGAAATAAGAACACATGTCGTTCTTAGAAAAAGACAATGGAAACATTGGTAACCCAGAACTCTTGAAATTAAAATGTCCGTTAAACCACGTCAACATCAAGCAACACACACACAAATTGCTTCCATGACCTTCGCAGGCGCTGATGGGCTTCTGCTCTGCTATTGAGGTATCGTAATTTTCTGTGAATACTGGGATACCTAGGGATGGTGTAGTCAGCATCACGATGGCGGCTTTTACGTAACACAAATGATCTGATACCCAGTTCCTTAGGCTATATCGACATAAGAGTCGTTGGTGATAAAATACATTTCCAGGAAATTGAACCAGGATTACTCTTTTAGGAAACCAGTTTACTAACAACTGAGCTCTCTACACCACTATCCTTTATAAGATACTGATTCTAACACAAATCGTTTCTTTAGTTTTCGGATTCGTGGTGATAGTATAACCTGAACCACAATCTCTATTATTTGTGATGGTTAAAAAATATATGATATAACCAAACTGGACTCACTTCCGCGGTTAAAAGAGAGTACCCAGGCACTACTGTTACACATTAAATGAAAGGTTAATGGTTTCTGTTGTATTGGGTAATGATGAAGACCCTAATACAGAAACTCAAATCAATCTTTAAGACAACATTACAAAAGTAGAGCTTAAACGTATAATCTTTATGTCCGGATCGAGTCCATCGTTAATTTTTACATTCCCGTGGACTCCAACAGTGACGATATTTTACTTTTGTTTTTTTCATTGCTTGTCGATACAAAGTATGCACAAAATAATAAATGAAAATCACACAGCGTTACGTTTGAAGGATCATATCCGATAAGTCCACAGAGCTGTATTTTTGAAGAAGGACACAGTCTGAATGTTATCTGTTTGTGCCGAAGCTGTATAAGACATACGCCTACAATTTTGTGATAATGTCAGTCAAACTGGACACTGTCTTGCAAATTGTATTTTATATTTTTGTCAACAGTTGAGACAAAAACAGATCTATGCGATGGACTCAGAGACAGACTGTCATAGATCTGTCTCTGACACAGACTGTTTTTCATAGATTCTCGTGTGATGTCTGCAGGACCCTTCTTCCTCCGTAGATTGAAATCTGACAACTTGAAGCGGAGAAACAGCATGATGAAAGGAAATGAAACGTGGGGAAAGTATAATTAAAGTCTGAAATTGACCAAACTGTGATGTTCTCGCTTTCTAAAATTATTTTGCATGGAGCTGTCGAGGGTAGAAGAATAAGAGGAGAAAGGGAAATTTATGCAGTGACAATATCAAGAAATGACATTGGTGTGATTTTTCTATACTTCTCCAAATGGCTGAGGAAAGAGTTGCTTGGGGATTTTTTTTGGTGCTGATATATCAAGTTTGCCGCCCCTACGACCTGATAGGTTTATGGTGTAAATATTAGTAATGTTGTTATTGACTAGGTCAATGCTTCCTTTGAGATTGTCTTGTTTGTTGAAAACGTTAGGATAGCCCCCCTACCTATACACATGTGGCAATTAGGATAAGCTAAATAAATTTAGGTTGAAGTAAATGTATTTAAACATTTGACAACGAAAGACAAATTCGATTTCTCTTTCTGCATTCATTCTCAAACTACAGCTGGTTCTCTCTAGTAGCAGGACAATGGTCCTATTAGATATAATGTGTAGAAGCAGTTTGAGCAATATTCGTTTTCAGCGTTCGTTCTCAAACTCCTGCAGATTAGCAGGATGCAGTCCGGAGAACGATACGTTATCTAGCCTGCTTGTCTCTGTCTGCCTGGCTGTCTGTTTATATATATATCTGTCTATCTATGTTCTTTTAACGCAGAATATAGTATATGGGGCAGAAATCAGTACTCACTTTGAACAGTGTGATGCTACTGTGTGCAGTTCTAGCATGCTGTAGAGACACGTACGCTTTTTGATAGTTATGTGAAGTGTTTCTCTTGGTCTTCTTCTGTTACTTTTGCCATCTGGTACCCATTTAAAGGCTTGTAATGGCAGTTTTCATTAATTTTAAATATATATTCGATATAACTCCATAGTTTTCTTATTATTATTGTAAAAATATATAGTTGTTTTGTGTTTTCTCTTACAACCGTGGTTGACTATAGTTCGTTGACTAATTCATAAACATCGTCAGAAGCAATCTTCACCGAAACGACCTGTTAGTTCGCAAAGATTATCGGCATATACTTTTGGAATATCAATGATACATAAATTGTTGCCTTTAGAAAATATATCTAATTGACAAATTTCCTCTCTAAGTAATAAATCTATCAATCGTAATTCAATTGTACATAATATAACATTTTCTGCAGTAAATACATTTCTCGGAATATGAGTCAAGAAACGACTATTAAACTTGAATAGCTATTCGATTTCTCTCTCATAAATGAGATAATTCAGGAAAGACATTCAAGTTGCTGCTGTCGAGAATATGTTTTGTTAACCACATAGTGACGTGGGAGACGAATTATTAACTCGGAGATTTCGGTATGTATCTATTTTATTCTAACAAATAGATTTAGTACTGAAATCTTTATTTTCGGTTTAGAAGTCTTTATGCCTTCTAGTGTCAGGGGTAGAAGAGGTCTATTGAGATGTCGTTTTGTGTGCATCATATGTGTTTGTTTTCGTTGACTATTTCATTTCTGTAATCCATATTTTGCATGGTCTGCCCTTGGCTGTGTATCCATCGACCTCTGAGAACTCTCCATGTTTTCTAAGAGTGTTTCAAATCTACACTGTCGGTTTGTTAGAGCAGTCACAATGTCGTTTCAGAGTCAATGGTTAAACCGTGTTATAAAATATCACATTAGAAAGGAAATCACATAAATGCTCCTACGAAATTACAGTTCTCGAGTTTAACCTACACCAAAATGGACGCACTAGAGACCGGAACAGAACAATTTCTAAACTGAGAAATTGTCATTTAGTTCACAACTTGAGATTTCAAGGCAAACTGGCAAGTTACTTCATTTCTATCGGCATGAATATTTCCGTACTTTTTCATTGGTTGCTGCGATGTGTTGTCAATGCAGGGAAAAATTCAAACCACGGAAATATTCCCATCTGCCAACAGAAGTAACTATTATTAAAAATGCAACTAAAATATTACTTGCGTAATGTGAAATATAAAAATTGACTTCACTTATTTGCAATGATCCTAAAACATCAAAAGAATTTGTCTATGTGAAATTTCACAAATAGCAATATTTAACATCGTTGATATTCGAAAGATCCATTTAAAAATCTCCGCGATCAAACAGGTAGTTTCAGAGATAATCACTTCAAACCATGTTTATGAATTTATAGTAAAAGTATGAGTAATAGGCCAGATAGTATTTCTCTGTGGAGAAGAAGTGGCGACGATGCCTTAATGAATAATTTTGGAGCAGACTACTACCAGGAAATAGTTAGCTCCCTGTGAGACAAAGATATCATATTCAATAGTAATCATTTCTTTCTCTGTTGAGCGCCTTGTTGCAAGTTGATGTAGTTTATGTCCATTACGTATGCCCAATATTGAACTCTTTCTGTCCATTGGTCTGTATATGTTTTCTTTTGGGTGACCCTTTTTGGGGACCTTTTTCTACATGAAGGTTAATTTTGGAAGGTTGTTTCATCTATTCTAAGTATATAGCATATTGACTCAAACAATCTTATAAAATTTGACACTAATTCTTGTTTTTTCACTGCCTATGTTAATCGCTTGTTTTTAAATCTGTGTCTATTTTATGTTCTTCCTCTTCTTCTTCTTCTCTTGCGTTTGCTCTCTGATAACCAACACGAAAGTGCCTATGGTTTTATAGTGCCTTTGATGGGAGCGTGAAAAACTTTCCGCTTCTGGCTTACAGTATTGCTTTTTTTTTTTTTTGCACCTCGGAAAACCAAACACATTCGATTTTGTCACGCCTTTAATTTGAATAATGCCTTCCCTAGCCTGTACCACCATCATATCTGTCGCTAGATGGCGAATGTTTATAGGCTCTACGCCGTGACAGTTTGTCACCCACTGGGCCTTTGGACTTTTCAGGCCAAAACATATCACTGTGTGGTAGTCTCCACGAGGAGGCAGTATCGGGAAGTTAGACTTGGGTCGACTACGTCTATCTTGCACAGGGTGTTCCGCTACCAGTGAACTCTTCTCATGTAATTAGACACATTGTGCCTATGCTCATCGGGCACTGAACCTTTTTTCTCCGCGAGCATGTTTCCAGTATAGGAAAGCTTCGACGGTAGAGTTGAGGCCGGGTTCGTTCGCCCTCATAACCGAGATGTCATTAATTGATATCGTGGATCCCTCGTTCAAGCCTGAGTCTCTACACATATTTAGGAACACCAGGGACTAGACGTTTGCTTACGAGCTGAACAAAACTTTAGTTTCAGTTTCCTTGTAACCTATTTCCCCGTTCTATTTGCACGAGGATCTGTCCCTCTGGCGCCGTGCTTCTCTCTCATTGTACTAAATGTGTTATTCTTGCAGAGACTAGCGCACGACTGTTCGTCCTGACATCTACTCCTCTCGTCTTGACATCTACTCATTTCATCTTGACATCTACTCCTCTCGTCTTGACATCTACTACTTTCGTCTTGACATCTACTCATTTCGTCTTGGCATCTACTCCTCTCGTCTTGACATCTACTCCTTTCGTCTTGACATCTACTCCTCTCGTCTTGACATCTACTCCTCTCGTCTTGACATCTACTCCTCTCGTCTTGACATCTACTCCTTTCGTCTTGACATCTACTCCTCTCGTCTTGACATCAACTCCTTTCGTGACATCTGCATTGGATGCCCTTCGAATACAGGAGCATGACGGTCTTGCGTCGGTCATCAGCGACGCTGTATGTGTTGGCACAGAGGTGTCGGAGATATTACTTGTCTTTTTGCAGTCAATATTCTCATTCTATCTGCAGTCTCTAAATTCACTGGCACGATATCCGAAAGTGTTAGCCAGAAGCAGCAGGCTCGGTCTATTTCTATTACCAGGGTGCACCGTAAGGGGTTACTTTTGAGATCTTGGTTATCTCATAACTCTAGATCCGCCAAGAGTATGCGGTATTCTTAGCACCCTATATTATGTTCAATATTCTTCGAAGACAATTGTTTTCAAAGCTTACTAATTTAGTGTCTATTGCTTGATTTGATTTCCAGCTTTGCCATCCGTATATCAATACTATAGGGAGCCGCGAAGTGCAGTGGTTAGCGCTCTGGCTTCGCATATGAGTGGTCCTGGGTTCATTCCTCAGTTGAGGCGGAAATTTTTCTCAGATCACAATGGCTCCCAGGTCAACCAGCCTTAAATGGGTACCGGATTAATCCGGGAATTAAAGACTGAGGGAGAGGAGATGGCTACCGCCCTCATTTGCAGAACCTCTGAAATGTGAGATCGCTAACATCTCACACCCCTACGGCATTAATAAATGCTATGGGTTACTTTACTTTACTTTTACTACCTGTATGCAGGAGGGGACATATACTGATGATGATGTCAATACAGGTAATATGTAGGCAATCTAAACTTTGCAAGTTTGTTAAATGCAATTCTTCTTCTTCAGCGTTTATTGTCAAACTTCTGCTGGATCTCTCTTGTAGCAAGACAATGTTTCTACTAGATTTCCAGCAGGATGTAGTCTAGAGCGTGGAAATACGTTATGTCGTCGTTTTATTTGTGCCAATCGCCGGACACTTCCGACTTCGGTGGAAAATTCAATTCAAAGCGGAAAATAATATAACAAAAATCATGTTGGCTATCTGATTGTAAAATTGAAAAAATAATAGTAACTTCGTGTCATACATGTTGTGAAAAGCAACTAAGACGAACTGAGAGTGGAGGTATCTTATAAGAACAATAGCCGATAATCGCAGGCAATGATGACTAGAGTTTCAGTCGTGTGTTGTTGTTACGGAGATGAATCAAAACTTCAATCTTGGCTTAGAATCCCCTACAATATTTGGGACACGTATTGTCAAACTTGGAAATCAGTGTTTGTTATTCTGCCCTATGAAGCAGTGCGTTTTCTGTCTTTGCTATTTAATGCTTCTCTGCGATGCGCGCACCTTTAATGGGGCTGCTGCTCCACAGTGCGCGATAGAATCCAGAATATGACGTCGATGTTGAAGCTGTTCAGAGATACTTTGAGGGGGTGCTTGAGTTAGGTTTAGGGTTAGGCTTGAGAGATTTTGAAGCGCTTTATTTGATTATCTATACTCTGTATGTTCAAAGTTTTCAAAAATGTCACTCAGAAGTTGGATGTGCCAGATTGAAAGCCGCAGATACCGCAGTAAATATATTAACAAAATAATTAATTAATGTCTCTGCTGTACATTCTGCTAACTGTTATTAATTTGAGATCAAACACAGAAGAAAAGAACGAAGAGTTGGCAGACTTATAGGAAACACTAGATATAGAATACACGTGGTTTAGTAGAGTTAATACTGGATTATGAGTAGTTAGTTTGTTGTTACGTGGTTTAGTAGAGTTAATACTAGATTATGAGTAGTTAGTTTGTTGTTACGTGGTTTAGTAGAGTTAATACTATATTATGAGTAGTTAGTTTGTTGTTACGTGGTTTAGTAGAGTTAATACTGGATTATGAGTAGTTAGTTTGTTGTTACGTGGTTTAGTAGAGTTAATACTGGATAATGAGTAGTTAGTTTGTTGTTACGTGGTTTAGTAGAGTTAATACTAGATTATGAGTAGTTAGTTTGTTGTTACGTGGTTTAGTAGAGTTAATACTGGATTATGAGTAGTTAGTTTGTTGTTACGTGGTTTAGTAGAGTTAATACTGGATTATGAGTAGTTAGTTTGTTGTTACGTGGTTTAATGCAGTTAGTACTAGATTACGAGCAGTTAATTTTGTTGATACGTGGTTCAGAACAGGTGATACTAGGTTGCGAACAGTTAGTTGTGTTGGTATGTGGTTTAGTATAGTTAATACTAGATTACAAGCATTTAGTTTTATTGATACGTTGTTTAGCAGAATTAATACTAGACTACGAACAGATAGTTTTGTTAATAAGTGGTTTAATCCAGTTAATACAAAACAAGTGAATGGCCGTGTTCCGAGTAACTACTTCTATCAAAGGGATAAAGTGTTGGGGAACAAACAAACGTATTGTGAATATAAGTGCTGCGACAACACAGTGTAATATATGACAGAAACAGGTTATTTAGGTACGGTCCTATTTTTTTAATCTAAATCTGCTTTTTCCTTACTTTTGTTAAGCGCGTGTTCTGTTATCTCTCTCACACTCAATCTCACACCCACTCACTCTCTCACTCACCCACTCACTAACGCACTCACTCATCAACTCACTTACCCACCCCCTACTCACTTATCCACTCACCCACTTACTCATCTAGCAACTCACTCATTTACCCATTCACTCGCCCACCCACTCACCCACTTACTCATCAGCAACTCACTCATTCACCCACCCACTCACTCACCCACTTACTCATCCAGCAACTCACTCATTCATCCACTCACCAATTTACTTATCCAACAAATACTGATTCACCCACTCACTCACTCACCCACCCGCCTACTCATCACTCACTCACCCGCTTTCTCATGCACTCATTCACATTCATTATAATAAATAAAATAAACTAAACATATTGTTTCAATGTTGATAACATAATGAAACATAACATTATAAAAATACGACCCATAACCCGTCAGAGCAGTAGCTGTCCCACATTGGAGGTACGGTAAAGCTAGGTCCCATGGCAGCAACCTGCCATCGGGGATGAAGATAACTCTTTATGTACTAAGCCACATCAACTATTAGCTATCGTGGCCAGTTCCCTTCCTTGCTGTCACATTCAGACAACAGCTAAAAAATAAACACAATAACAATTAATTCCGCCCTAGTGTTGCCGGGCCCGAAAGGGGAGCAAAGAATAGCAACAATGTTTACCTTCCACGCATGTCGTAAAAGGCGACTAAGGAGGTTATGGGATGGAGTTGGCTGTCCCATCCCATATAGGGTCAGTGACCCAAAGCCATGCTGAAGTCGGATGTGTCAGACCGAAAGGCGCAGAATCGCAGCAATGCTGTAAACCATGGCACATCGCATTCCGTTCTCCGGACTACATCGTGCTAATCTGCAGGAGTTTGAGAACGAACGCAGAAGAAGAAGAAGACAATTATTTTCATCAACGGTGAACAATCGGGACTGTCACCCCTATCAACAATAATGAACTCGTCATTTTGTACTAAGAACGCTGGATGTGTACTAATTTTATCGCTTTCACAACACTTTTAAGACAAGATTTTAGCTTAAGCACCACATCATCACATCGAGACATAGTAGTTTTAACGATGACTACCACAATGGGTTCCAATTCAAGATAACGAAATCACAATTGTCACAAATCCACAGGAATTTGAAACACGACTTATCATGACGCCATCTTGAACCGGAAACCGGAATAAAAAATCAATCAAAAATAAACAATCCATATTATGTCGATACTACAAGGGTGACATTTTAATTAACATTAATTTTACTCGGTGGTGCGCATCTCCTTTCCGAAACTTCCCTTATCGCAGCCGAAATAACGCAACTGTCACCCAGCGCCATTTTACCGACAGTTCATTATACGAGAAAACATAATGGTAAAATAATATAATGGAAAAGAAATTCATCATTTATGAAGTCCGACCATCCGATGACGAAAGGAAGTATCTGAGAAAAGCTGCAATGGTTACTAAACAAAATATAATAGGAAATGAATAAAATAGGAAAAGAGTTCGTTTATCATGTATTGAGTATATTGAAAGACAGCAAGTAAAATAGTTCGACCTTATGAGAATGAGGCCAAACCAAATTGCAATACGAAACATATAACAAAAGAATATCCGGACATAAAGCCAAGGAAAGACCAAGAAAACGGTGGAAAGAAAACATCAAGATACCTTGAACAAACATAGATTTATGCAACCAATTCAACACATCTGACATTAGAACGACAACTGAAACTCCCACCCCTACGCTTAACAGCAAGTGTGGACAATATCAACCATCATTCACCTGGGAACAGACAATAGAACTTCAGCGACAACAACATAAGCTTTCAAACATCAACACACGCCGTGTGTTGCCGGGGCCCGAAATAGGAGCAAAGAATAGCAACACTGTTTACCTTCCATACATGTCGTAAGAGGCGACTAAGGAGGTTATGGGATGGAATTGACTGCCCCATCCCATATAGGGTCAGTGATCCAAAGCCATGCTGAAATAGGATGTTTCAGGCCGAAAGGTGCAGATATCGCAGCAATGCTGTAAACCATGGCACAACGCATTCCGTTCTCCGGACTACATCCTGCTAATCTGCAGGAGTTTGAGAACGAACGCAGAAGAAGAAGAAGAAAAGACATTAAAACAACTTAAAATGAGTTTACTCTTCTTTCGATACCTGATGTATTGGGTCGGTTCGAATTAAGCAGTTATCGCAGCTTTACTATAAATAAAATTCACAGCATACAGTGGATGCACTACCTCAGGACACGTGAAACAAAGAAGGATATACGTCATTGATCACGTATAGCATACCGTGTGTCAACAAAACTGATCTGCTTGTGAACTAAACGTTCGATCAGATCTCTGGTTGTCTGGAGGAAATAAAGTAAGCGACACTTGAACAATAAGTCCTGATAACACTGATATGTGGAGTTTAATACGGCTTGCTGGACTATGTTTGACGAAAGTGATTGACATAGTCTGATCAGATGCTGTTTTCTTTTGTCGCATACTCGAGAGATCAAAATCTTAATGGTATGTTAGCGTGTAGTGGTCTTAACATCTTAGCGTATAGTGGCCTAAACATTTTAGCGTGTGGTGGCTTAAATATATTAGCGTATAGTGGCATAAACATCTGAGTGTATTGTGGCCTAAACATCTTAGAGTTAGTTAGTTGTCGGATCATCATCACTGCAAGCTGAACACGTCCATAGTTGATCTGATGTCTCCTTGAGTGTATCCGCCATTACACTTCTCCTGACAGTACTCGTCATCTGCTGGTTGGCAAATCAGTCTTCTGCGCCCTCTAAAATGTTCACTTTTAGCAACACCGCATTTCAAACCCTGATCCTTAATCCTGGACATTGAAAAGGAATCATTATTCATACTAGTCTCACTCTCGAGTGATATATCTCTTATGGAGATCAAAACGTCAGCTCTATCCATTTCCTCATCGCCATGTGTCACAATCGTGCATGACGTCAGTTGATCTGCTCTTTCATTGCCTCGAACACCCACATGTCCTGGCACGAAAATAAATGTAGCTACTTTCAAACTAGCCTTTCTAAAGTTCTCAATCCACTGTTCGCGAACGAGACCCATGTACCTTCCTGATCATACTCATAGAGTCACTCAAGATGCAGATCCGTGTTACCTTCTGTAAGCCTACCCAATCAAATGCCCTGTTCACGCCATAATCTCCATTGTCATGCTACTCGTAGTCACAGCAAAGACCCCACTCTCCTCCCTGATCATTTTACATATGCACTGATCTGTGAAGGCCCAATCACTTTTAACATGTTTAATCACGGATCCATCAGTGTATATAATCACATCCCCCTCTTTGGTATTCTCACTGATCAAAGCCTGCACCTCTTGCTCCACAGCTGTGGGACACCATTCTCTGCAATACCTTCTAAGTGTTATTACTACTCTCAGAAAAGTTTCAAAATCTGTGGGTAGACCTATCCATTCTATACCTGCTGCCACATCTTGCGATCTGCACTCTTTGTATGACATCCTCATGTCCCATCCATGTCTTCTCCCTCTTAAGTCTACTACCTTTAACTTTCTGTATTTCGGAATGCAATGGATGTTCCTTATCTGCATGTATCTGAAGGTACGCAAGTGCACAGCAATACTGTAAACTGTGCTCTGACGTAAGACAGTCGGATATGTACATCTTAGTGCATTGTGGTCTAAACATCTTAGTGCATTATGCTCTAAACATCTTAGCGTATAGTGCCATAAACATCTTAGCGTATAGTGGCATAAACATCTTATCGTAGAGTAGTCTAAACATCTTAGCATATAGTAGCTTAAACATCTTATCGTATAGTAGTCTAAACATCTTAACATATAGTAGCTTAAACATCTTAGCGTATAGTAGTCTAAACATCTTAACGTATATTGACCTACACATCTTAGTGTATAGTAGTCTAAACATCTTAACGTATAAAGACCTACACATCTTAGCGTATAGTGGTCTAAACATTTTAGCGTTAAGTGGCCTACACCTCTTAGCGTATAGTGGTCTAAACATCTTAGCGTATAGTGGTCTAAATATTTTAGCGTATAGTGGTCTAAACATCTTAGTGTATAGTGGTCTAAACATTTTAGCGTATAGTGGTCTAAGCATTTTAGCGTAAAGTGGCCTACACATCTTAGCGTATAGTGGTATAAACATTTTAGCGTATAGTGGTCTAAACATCTTAGCGTATAGTGGTCTAAACATCTTAGCGTATAGTGGTCTAAACATTTTAGCGTAAAGTGGCCTACACATCTTAGCGTATAGTGGTCTAAACATCTTAGCGTATAGTGGTCTAAACATCTTAGCGTATAGTGGTCTAAACATTTTAGCGTAAAGTGGCCTACACATCTTAGCGTATAGTGGTCTAAACATTTTAGCGTAAAGTGGCCTACACATCTTAGCGTATAGTGGTCTAAACATTTTAGCGTAAAGTGGCCTACACATCTTAGCGTATAGTGGTCTAAACATGTTAGCGTATAGTGGTCTAAACATGTTAGCGTATAGTGGCCTAAACATATTAGCGTATTATAGCTTAAACAGAGCCGTAGATACGTCTTCAGCAGAGATGGTGAAGTACTTATCTAAAAAAAGTGATTCGTCCATTGTGATCGTGTAAAATACTTAATTTTGATCGTGTAAAATACTTCATTTTGATCGTGTAAAATACTTCATTTTAATGATATTTTTTGTGTGGAATATCTATCATGAAAGGACGTTAAAGGGGGAAGTGGGAGGATGGTTTACCTGCGTTATGGATTAATATACTTGGCAATAGAAGTCATGTTCTGATGTTCTAGGAGGGGTTTAAACCCTCAACCATCCACCTCCACTTTGTGTTGTTGATATACATTTGAACGAAACATGCATGGGGGTTATTCTGGCGTAGTTGTAAAGCCATTTCTCTTTCGCTCAGAATATTCCTGGATATTGGTTGATATTACGGGTTTACATGCTACAAGAGAGCATGGTCACCACGTAGATATGTGGATGTTAGGAGAAATAAAAGAAGAGGCAGACTTGCAATTATCTTTCGCTCAGAATATTCCTGGATATTTGTTGATATTACGGGTTTACATGCTACAAGAGAACATGATCATCTTTGAATCTAGATACCTGGATGTTAGGGGAAAGGAAATAAAAGACCGACTTGTCAGCGTGGCCACAGTGACTGGTGGTAGTTCATTGGACCGTGATCATATTTTAAATACAATCAAGGAACTTAGTTGGAAGTTTGAGGGTGAATATTTCTTCTTCAGTGTCTATTGCTAAAATAATGAAGCTGGGAGTGAAAAGTGATAAACAAACGGTATATAGGAATCAAAAGAATGGTAATCAGTCAACGCAGAACTGAAACAGTCAGTTACTACATGCTGAATGAGATACTGAATATGAGATCGAAGCACTTATGAATATGTCTAGTGTGCTATGATGATGATCTAAGGATTAACACACTAACTAACCAACCAACAAACCAACCAACCAACCAACTAGCTAACCATATAACTAGTGATTATCGTTTTGACAGTGGCGAGAGGTTTATGAATCAATAGAAAACTGGAACTCTCAGTGCCCCCGTGTGCAGTGATGATGATGATGATTAATGATGTAGAACAGTATAGGTAAATATTATGTGACAACTTTTTGTAGGTAAATTGATGTATTATACTAGTTAAATTGATGTATTATACTAGTTAAATTGATGTATTATACTAGTTAAATTGATGTATTATACTATTTAAATTGATGTATTATACTATTTAAATTGATGTATTATACTATTTAAATTGATGTATTATACTATTTAAATTGATGTATTATACTATTTAAATTGATGTATTATACTATTTAAATTGATGTATTATACTATTTAAATTGATGTATTATACTAATTAAACTGATGTATTATACTAGTTAAATTGATGTATTATAGCAGCTAAATTGATGTGTTATACTAGTTAAATTGATGTGTGAAATATTGTACATAAAACCAACAGAGAACCAACTAGGTGCGCTCATGTTCATAGCCGACGTACAGAGCATAATCTACGCAGCAGAGCTTAATAATGCAGATCGGACGAAGATTAGTCGAATAGTAGAATAGTCGAGAGTTCAGAACAAGAGCGAACAAAGAAAATCATTTATTGATAACATTAAACAATGATCAGGGCATGAATTTTCAACACTCATCCGAAGGGTTGAGAATAAAGATGTTTGGATGGCGTTCTTGCTGATGTCTCCAGTGTGTCACCCCTGTGACTCTGATGGGTTATGATGTCTTTGTATTATCTGCTATTTTATATGGAATTTCGGAGCTTTCCAGTTAACATTGTACTAAGTAGGCGTGGTCGGTTGTTGATGGTTGTTACACGATGATATATGAAACACTTCCGATTGTATATCAACATCACTGATCGGACTCAACGCTACTCATCACGCATGGACCATATATATATATATATATATATATATATATATATATTATATATAATGAATACATGTGGCGACAATCTTTCACAGTGTAACAAATAGTGAACTACAATTCGCTTTACTTAACACCCCTCTAATTGGTCGATTCCTTGAAGTACCGGTGTTAACGGCGAAAACACGGGAAATTTGTTGCTGAGCAGTAACTTTAGTTAGCTGGGAACTGTCAAGATTAACTTTTAATTCCCAAGTTCGGAATTCATTTTAAAATCATTTTAGTGAGAATAATTTTGGTGTGAATACATCTTTATTTTAAAATAATTATTCCTGATGGCTAATGCAAGTGAAACTAAAAACAAATGAATATACAAATTCTAATCGTAGGAAAGTTATGCAGTCATATGGACTCTTTTGGTTAAAAGTGACCAACATCGATATCACCAAATGATTGCAGGTTAAATCCCATTGGATATCTGCATACTTAACAGTGACACAGGTCTTGAAATGTACATATATATTTTCTCGGAGATGAAGGCTTCCTTACTAAACATTGCGTACAGCAGAGAATCGGAAACTTTGAGCAAACGAACAGAGAACGTGTGATACATGAAACCAATACGGAATATTAAAAACACATTGATCCACAAAAGGACAATGCTTGTAATGTCTGTAGCTGCCATGAATAGATTATGATATTGAAAAGTATAATTGGTGCCTCCAGTAAGATCATCGTTGGTATTACCTATTCTATTATATGGCTGTGAATGCTGGACATTCACTTCTGATTCAGAAAACAAAGGATTCTGGTGTTTGAATACAACTGCTACATACATTTGATTTAGACAATGTAAAACAAATTTCTTTGTCATGTAAAATAACACAACTTAAGTTCGATATAAAACATATTGGCAACGCTGACACTTACAAATAGATGTAGTGACGTGGCGCTTGTACTAAACTATAATCACATGGGGCTTGTGAAAAATGTAGTGACGTGGCGCTTGTATTAAACTATAAACACTTGGGGGCTTGTGAAAAATGTAGTGACGTGGCGCTTGTATTAAACTATAAACACATGGGGGCTTGTGAAAAACTATAGTGACGTGGCGCTTGTACTAAACTATAATCACATGGGGGCTTGTGAAAAATGTAGTGACGTGGCGCTTGTATTAAACTATAAACACTTGGGGGCTTGTGAAAAATGTAGTGACGTGGCGCTTGTATTAAACTATAAACACATGGGGGCTTGTGAAAAATGTAGTGACGTAGCGCTTGTATTAAACTATAAACACTTGGGGGCTTGTGAAAAATGTAGTGACGTGGCGCTTGTATTAAACTATAAACACATGGGGGCTTGTGAAAAATGTAGTGACGTGGCGCTTGTATTAAACTATAAACACTTGGGGGCTTGTGAAAAATGTAGTGACGTGGCGCTTGTATTAAACTATAATCACATGATGCTTGTGAAAATTACTGTGGCGTAGCGCTTAATAAAAAATAAAATCTAATGAGGTAGCGTCAGTGTCATAAATTCAGCTGCAGTTGGAAGGAGTTTAAATTTTGAAAAGATTTATTCTCTGTTTTCATAGGAAATTCCTCTCTTTCGTTAGATTTTGGATAGCATGGAACAGAACATCGCTCTGGTCTGGATTGGGGGGGGGGATGTTTACTCAGATAATGCTACGTGTATAAAACTAAAAGTAATGTTCTTCTTGTTTCCTCATATGGGGAGTAGTTACCTCCAAACCCTTACCCCCTCCCTTCTTGTTTTCTTATATGGGGAGTAGTTAACCCCAAACCCTCACCCCTTCCCTTCTACAGATTTCCGATGCGCTTGTTAACACATGTAATTATGTGCCATTTTTCTTTAACATGAATAATGACGTAGCCGATTATTAATAAATATAATGACGTGCGTTATTAATTAACGCAATGACGTGGCGCTTGTTAATTAACGCAATGACGTGACGCATGTAGATACCTACGATGATATGATCGCTTGTTAACACATATAATGACACGGCGCATGTAACAAATATTATGACGTGGCACTTCTTCATAAATATAATGACCTGACGTTTGTTAACAAATATAATAACGTGGTGCAACTTGGTAACATATATAATGACGTACTGCTTGCTAAGAAATATAATGATATAGCACTTGTTAACCAAATATAGTGATATGACGTTTTTTAACAAATATAGTGATTTGGCGCTTGTTAACAAATATAATGACGTGCTGCATGCTAACAAATATAGTAGTATGGCGCTTGTTAACAAATATAGTGATATGACGCTTGGTAAAAATATAGTGATATGACGCTTGTTAACAAATATCGTGATATGACGCTTGTTAACAAATATAGTGATATGGCGCTGCTAATAAATATAATGACGTGCTGCTTGCTAACAAATATAGTGATATGACGCTTGTTAACAAATATAGTAATATGGCGCTTTTTAACAAATATATTGATATGGCGATTGTTAACAAATATATTGATATGGCGATTGTTAACAAACATAATGACGTGGCGCCTGTAAGCACATATAAACGAGATGTACTTACCTATATTTGATAGTGTCAGCATGGCTATAATAAACAGAACAACACTAGGACGTAAGACGGATGCTGGAAATATGTTTGCCATCACTGACGACGATACGCTCTTGCAAATCATAAAATATTGGAAGATAACTGCCTGCAGATAATAGACTTTCCCTTCAGTAAACAGTTAATGTCGATCTCTTCTGTAAACAGCTAATGTAGATCTCTCTCCTTGTTTCTACGTTTCAGTCCAGATTGTAGCTTTGTCAACAAACAGCAGAAATCTAAACAATTTAAACTTGTGAATTAAAAACTTTCCGTTATTTTGCTCTGTGTAAATCTAGTAAATGAATTTTTACACGAAGATATTGATTATAAGAAATAAATTGTCTTAATCTCAGTGCTTTTCTAGTGAATCTTAGAAGAAATGTATACTTAAATTAATTTGTCTGTGTTATTTATTTTGTTCAAATCATATCAATCTTCAGTTAGTTTCCTATACAATACGTAAATATAGAACAAAACAGCATTGATTCATTGAATTATATAGATACGTTCCGAGATCTCAATAGCCTTGATCAGTAATAATACACTGAATGAACATTTCTATATTTTCTTTTAATCCGGATATATATTTTTCGTATACATTGTTTACACGTACCATTATACACACACGGAATCGTTCATTATATGTCCGTTTATACACAGACACAAATATTCACACATTTGTACATACATTATATATATTTATATACATACCCGGTGTCGTATTGTATAAACACATTCTTATTCAAACATTGCCTAAAGTATACAGACTTGGTGGCCTATGTACAAACACACATATGCTTATTTGATATTTATATATAATCAGATACACACACAGCCACATTAATAAATTTACATAAGTACTTACACAAAATACATATTTGTTCATTATTACAATAAACACACCGACTATTGAACTATTGGGAACGGGAATAAAAATGCAGATAGCAATATACAAGACAGTTTCAACGTATGTGCTTACTGTAAAACTGAAAGAATTTGTTTTTGCGTAAATTAACACACGTGGAAATATCCATGTATTCACCTTTCACTCTCTGCTGAACATAGTTCAACAACAAATATCATCTATATTGTCCTTATGTTCAGCTATTGATTCCAGATTTTTCCATGCCTTGCCAATGTATTCTGGTTTTTTTCCAGTTAATTCTTTTCTCCGTGCGTGTCGTTCTTTACCTTTTTTTCTCTTTCTATGTGGGTGCCAAAACAATGCCTGTCTTTTAGCGATTTTGTTTCTCTTTTTAATGAATGTCATTTCCATCTCCAGCGACGCTCCACTAGTTCTATTACTGTTGGTGTCTCATTAGTTCTTTTTCATAAGTTCTTCATTGGCTCTTTCCATAAGTTCTTCATTCGTTCATTCCATAACTTCTGCTTGGTTCTTTCCATATGTTCTTCATTGGCACTTTCCATCACTTATCCGTTGGCCATCTTCATTGGACCACTTCAAACTTTATATTCTCCTCAGTCATCCATTAATGTAAGTTCCTAGTTGAGTAATTATTACTTTTGTTGTTATCCATGTTTCTGAGCTATACAATAGTACTAATTTAAAGTACGAACATACACACATACATTCGTACAATTATACATGCACACAATCACTGCGAAAAAACTTCGCATAGATATAATGAGCACATGCAGTTATTCAGCTAGCATCCGCGTACTAAAACAAAATATAATGTATCTGTGAAAAGCTCAAAGACTTAGTACACTTTTACGGTAGATTTATGAACATACAAAATATAAGTTTATGTACATCTTTAGTCTACTAAATTTTTACTAGAAATGTGCCATGATAACGAATCTTTCATCCGCTCACGCGTTTTAGGTGGGCTGTAAATCCGTAATCATGTCCGTCCATCCTGATTGGAGCATTGATTCCACACGATATTCGTGCGCAAGTTTGTGGCGGAGTGACGAATTAATGCCGACAGGAAGGTGTAAAAGGGTTACCAGTACCAATACAAAATGGACACAATCATATCACTTGTTCACAGCAATAATGGGATTGTAGGTTGATTTATTCAATGTATATTAACTGTCAATACAACATTTCTGTCGCGGCTGACGATTCTAGTGTTGAATTACGGGACTATGTGGTACAAGGTATAAAATAAATGCTGACAACCCGAAACACTCAACCAAATAAAAATATGGATAGATAGAGATAAATATGTGGATAGATATCGTTGATGGATAATAATAAATTGGTAGATTATCCTATTCAGGTAGTAGCCAACAACCCAGCATTTTTAGCTGTAGTGTTTTCCTAAACAATATAAATACATAAAGTATTTTGCCATTGCTTTCTGAACAGTCCAAATGAACAATTATATGTGGAAAACTCGAACCCGATACGTTGGTCATCACAGATACGCCCTGTACCATGCAATAGAAAGATAGTTAGATCTTCTTCTTCTTCTTTCTGTCCTCATGTACCTTTCGGTGTTGGGGTAGAGTGAGTGTACGGTCTTTTGCCCTTCTATTTGCCTCTTCTGCTGTTATATTTCCGAGTGTCTCGAATACACTATCTATCCACCTTTTACGAGGGCGTCCAATAGGTCGACTGTTTTCGTATCGTTTGTTAGGTGTTTTTTGGATAATACTTTGCTCTTTCTGTCTGGTTATGTGGCCGCGCCATTTAACTTGTTGTTTCTGGATGTATTCTATTGTTGACTTGATCCCTATTTGTTTCCTTAGTGCTTCATTCCTGATTTTGTCTCTCAAGCTAACTCCAATCATAAGTCACACACATTTCATTTTAGTGGTGTTAATCTTATGTATTGTTCTAGAATCCAATGTCCAAGTTTGACACTGATAACACAATGTTGGTAAGAAAATTGTGTTGAAAAACGCTTTCTTTGTTTCTAGTGTAATATCTTTGTTTCTTAGTAAGTATATAGACAGGTGGATGGATGTATACGAGTAGATAGATAGATGAATGGATGCATGAATGGATGGAACAATAGATATAGATAGATAAAGAGACAGACAGGAAGACGGGCGGACGGACGGACGGACGGACGGACAGACAGACAGACAGACAGACATACAGACAGACAGACAGACAGACAGACAGACAGACAAGACAAGACAAGACAGGACAAGACTAGACTAGATTAGACTAGACTAGACTAGACTAGACTAGACTAGACTAGACTAGACTAGACTAGACGACTATACTAGACTAGACTAGACTAGACTAGACTAGACTAGATTAGATTAGATTAGATTAGATTAGATTAGATTAGATGGATAGATGGATAGATGGATGGATGGATGGATGGATGGACGGACGGACGGACGGGCGGGCGGGCGGGCGGGCGGGCAGGCAGGCAGGCAGCCAGCCAGCCAGCCAGCCAGCCAGACAGCCAGACAGACAGACAGACAGCCAGCCAGCCAGCCAGCCAGCCAGCCAGCCAGCCAGCCAGACAGACAGACAGACAGACAGATAGATAGATTATGGATGGAT